>JZKD02S0049620.1:353000-381278 GCA_000966675.3 Picea glauca
GCCTTGGGCTTCCAATCAAAATAATTGTATGGTGTGAGGATTACCACCAAGTTTGACTGTATAATAGTTGTCATATCCATCTCTCCCATTGTTTCTAAGAACCCCTAAAAAATTATTCTCAATCTGCAAGTGAAAAATTAAGAATTCGTATTAGTTTCAGGAGATGATCTTGTGACTTACTTTTTGAGCAAATGGTGAGGAATCTCGCGAAATAGTTGAAAACCCACTTCCAAAATGGGTCGATTTACTTTCCTTGCGGGTTGTTCCTCCAAACCGTAATATTTTGGGAGCAATGAATGTGGAAAGGTACGGCCACGGATTCGTATTAGTTTCAGGAGGCTATCTTGCGGCTCACTTTCTGAGCAAACCGTGAAGAATCTCGCAAAACGGTTGAAAACCCACTTCCAAAATGGGCCGATTTACTTTCATCGCAGGCCATTTCCTCAAAAATGTAATATTTGGGGAGGAATAATTGCTGAAAGTTACGACCACGGATTTAGCTCGCCGAAACCCCGATTTTCCTTATTCTTTGGCTTATCTGGCTTGCTCCAAGCAACATAGCTCTGATACCATGTCAGTGTTTCATGAAAACTTGCACAGGAGATCTAGCTAAAGCAAGTACAAACAAAGCTTATCAAGAAAGGAAGAGAAATTCAATATGGAAGAATGAGAAAACATATTCACACTACTCCAATGAGCTGATGATTGATACATAGATCATGATCAATATGATACAATGAATGAGTGGAATACACTCATATATAGAGCAAAGCATTCTATAATTAATAAAAGCAATCAAGCAGTTAGCTTTCCTTAGGAATGCATGCATGCATAATAGTGATGGTAAAAATAGAAAGTCTAAATAGAACTAGTTAGTTAACTCCCACTGAACTAGTGTGTCGAAAATAGAAATTTCTCCAACAAAGCTGGTAGACACTAATGTCATCTTGGGTGTTCAATGGCTTTATTCCCTGGGAACACATTCTTAGAACTACCAAACAATGGAGTTGGAATTTAGGGCAGCGGATGGGAAGAAGGTGGTTCTGAGGGGCATGGCCAATGGTACTCCTAAGATTGTTTCAACCAAATGGATGGAAAGCATATTTAGGCACAGAGATGTAGCTTGCACAACAAAGTGTCGAATTACGTCTAAAAAGTCTTCAGATAGCAGCCATCCTTATCATGTAGACATTTGGTCGTTGTTGAGCAAATATGATCGGCGTTTTGGAGAGATTCCTCCAAAGAGACCTCCTGACATAGGCTTTGAGCACACTATTGAGTTAGAAGAAGGGCCCAAACCAGTGATAACCACTCCTTACGGGCATCCAAAGAAGTTCAAGGATGAAATAGAGAAGCCAATCAAGGAGTTGTTAGAAATGGGGCATATTAGACCCAGTTGCAATCCATTTGCTTCTTAAGTGGTCTTGGTTAAGAAGGACGGAACCATGAGGATGTGTATTGACTATCGAACCCTGAGTAAGAAAACAATCAAAAACAGGTAAGGGTGCTCCAAAATTTGATCATTTGGGTGAAAAAGCAACATTTAAATGTGACATCGAGTAATTAAATTAAAAAGGGTGTTATAAAGTGACTTTGGGGAAATATTAAAGAGATATATTATAAAATTACTTTATAATTAATTATTGAGATCGGAAAAGGTAAAGAGGGTATAAAAGTGCAAATGAGAGCTCACTCTCATTATTCATGATTATTATTCTCAAATTGGATTTGGAGAGCTCTCATAGCTTTTTTTGGCTTTGGGGCTTGAAACCCTTGAACGATTGGTTTCAGTGGTGAAACGAATCCACCCTAGCTGATCAGAAGGAGAGATCAATCATGTGCTAAATCGTGTGGATTGACAAAGTTTTTGGAGGGCGAAATTGTTTGAGGAGGTCATTTTAGGGCAGGTCGAGCTGCCATTCTTATTTGCTGCTCTCCTCTTGGATCGAATCACTCATTTGCAGCCGTGGGAATCAGCAAGAGGGACCGTAGCTCACTATAGCAGCTCGTGGGATTGTAGAAAGGGGCTGTATCATTGTTTGCTGGCCATGAGAGCTCTAAAGAGAGGTCATACCACTTATATTCAGCTCGTGGGAGCCATACAGAGGGGCCGTATTCTTGGTGGAAACTCGCGGAAGTCAAAAAGGGGGGATCATGCCAAGTAACTGCAGTTTGGAATCTCAAAAGAGGGTATCGTTGAGTGCAGATCGATCTGATGTCCTTCTCCACTTTTCTCTTCAGATCATGCCAAGTTTCGAGCCTATCGTGTATCTCTAAAAGGGCCGACTCAATACAATAAGTGCTGTCCAGAATGTGGTGATCAACAGGTCAGAAATACATAATATATCAGATTGTATTTGCTGAGTTTACTGCTGTTATAACAGTTGAATGAGGTTAATATCATTTGCCATTATTTGTAATCATTGCTTTATATGATTGAGTGCAATAAAAATTCCGTGTGTGTCAAGACCATTGTGGGTCTGTTGTGAAGTTTCCTTAAAGAGCAGATCTGAAATTCAAATAAACACAAAAACATATCAGCAGCCTTGAGAGGGGATTTTACACATGGATCTGTACAAAACCAGCCAGTTCTGTACGTCAGGCATTTAAGGTCGGTTCCGTATGGAACCAGACATTTCCGGTTTAGACCTCTGATTTGAACTGGAAACCCTTGTAAACTGATCAAATCAGCTGGTTCCATATGGAACTGGCCATTTCCAATTTAGACCTCTGATTTGTACCGGAAATCATTGTAAACCAGTCGAACTGGCGGGTTTTGGCAAAACTGGCCCAGTTCTGATAACTGTTCTCAATCATTGGCACCTTATTTTAGAGTAGAAATTCACTTTTTTCCATTTTATACACATATTCATGAATGCATTGCATGGAAGTTTATAACGAAGCTTGAGAGGACACCTGGGTACATCCTTAGTCACCGGGTTCGGCGAATTTCAACCATTAAGTTCAAAATTCGTCGAACTTCATCCGAATTCGAACTTATTCATTTAAATTCGCCGTACATCAAGCAGAATTCGAATTCGTACAGGAACAGGAAAAAAAACGCCCAATTTCATTTAAATTCAACTGTGTTTGATGTTGTTCCGCTCATGGTTAACAAAAAAATAAAAATAAAACCGGCAAATACCTAAAACTATAAACCTAAACTCTAATTTGCTGCCACCAAACTTCATTCATCGTGATTCTATGCTTCCGGCAGCCACTGTGTTCGGCTCCATCATTTCACATGTTGAATTTAATGCCCTCGACCGAGTGGCCCGTTTCTACACAGTACCCTATGCCCGTGGCCAGTGGCTCCATCATCTTGAACCACCGTTGATGACTCGACCTCCACAGTAGTGGGCCGAGGCTCGGAGGGTAAAATTAATTTTTTATATATTAATATATTGCATGTTAATATTTCATAGTTATTAATGTATATTTGAAATATATTAATGTATATATGAAATATATTAAATTTTAATGAACCTTTTGTATTTAATATTAATTTTTTATATATTAATATATTTAATATAGTAATGTATAGTTTTATCTCTATATATTTCATATTACTACTATATATATTATATATATCTTACTTTATATATATATTTCATATTACTATATATATATTATTWTTTTCATTTCTATGGTATATGTATTTAATGGGAGTGTTGAATTTTACTATATATATTTTAATTTTCAAATTTTGTAGTATGTCGAACATAATGCCGAATTTTATTCTCAAAATTTTCATTGTCGAACTTCAAGGTCGCCGAACTCGAACATGAACCAGGTGACTAAGGGTACATCAATTCGATGAACTCATGGGATGTTTTTATCTGCACAACATTATTGTTTTTTCCTTGGTTTTATCTATTGCTCTTGGGAGACATCAACATTGTACAGAGGATGTGCAGCTCTGCATGAGCCCATGCAATAAGAGCAAGAAAGGAATAACAGACCACTGTTTGGAAATAGAGATTGTTTAGTGGACATAACTTTTTTGAATTTTTATGTCCAGGTCTTGACATAACTTTGGAAATAGAAATTGTTTGGAGGACATTAATTTTGTGAATTTTCCCATTAAGGTTGTTGCTAGCAAATAAATGATCTTTATCATAAATTTGGAAATAGAAATTGTTTAGTAGACAAGTTCTGTGAATTTGTCCATCAAGCTCTTTCACTAGAAAAGAAATTATCATAGCATAACTTTTGCCAACATTTTTTTTCAAAGATTAAAATTCAAGCGTCAATTGTCAAGGGGATCTTGAGGAGATTATTGGAAAGAGATTAGCATGTTCTTTATGTTCTTTCCTAGTTCTACAATCTTTGATGCTTGTGGTGACACATACTTTCTGGTTTCATAGGTTCTCAAATTGCTTACAATTTGTGTGCTCACAGGCCCTTGACTTGAAGCCTAACTATGTTCGTGCATGGGCAAATATGGGTATCAGCTTTGCTAACCAGGTATATTTTTTTCTCAATTCTGTTTGTTTAAAATTATGCTGTCATTATATTTAGATAAATATTTCATTAGCTGGAAGAAGTGGAAATGAAAATCCTTAATTCATGCCCATCCCAATTAGGAAGAGAGGAGGTATCTTTGCATAGCCTTAAGAACTGTTTTTCATTTAAATGATAGATTGAATTTTCATTTGAAGCATGCCATTGAATTAATATAAGAATTTTCTCTAGCTCTAGTAAAGTCTGAATAACGCACATGAAGAACTAATGAAATTCAGTAGATATCTAATGGTGTTCTCTGACATAATAGAGTGCCAGAAGACAAGACAGCAACCCTATAATTCTTCTCAGAATTTCCTTGTAGTAGATGAATTCTACATTGTCATCTTTGATTGCCTTATTTACAGGATGCAATTATGCATGAAAACATAGATTGCAGCAATTGTTTACTTCAAAAGTTTTTGTTTCATAATAACATTTTTCATGGTTCAATATTTTCAGGGACGCTATGAAGAGTCTATTTGTTACTATGTAAGGGCATTAGTGATGAACCCGAAGGCTGAAAATGCTTGGCAGTATTTACGGATTTCTCTTAGGTAAGTGATGAATGTCGCCACCTCATATGGTATGGTCCATCTATTTACAATTGCATCCTATTGAAACTATAGTGAAGATCTTTTAGCCTTCTTTCGATGTTTAAAGTCCTAAATGGTGCCTTTTCTTCTTGATTTTAGGTGAGTCCGTTCATGTTATATGTCTAATAAAAGTGTCTCTACTTATCTCCAATTCTAGTATAAATGTTTGGGGAAAAAGAGAGTATGATTTGGCAAAAAAGGAACGCTAGGAGAAAAAGGGAAAAGAATGGCCTAGATATATATATGACATACACAAACAAACAAACAAACAAATATACAGAAAATACTACTCATACACACAGGTGCATACACACTTACCATTATAAGGTATTGCCATTATTACATTATATTATTAATATACATTTAAGATTATTTCTTATTATATACTAAGCCTGTTTTTATTGTGTACGCTTTAATTTCTAATTATCTTCTATCTAATAATATTAGTCTACCAATAGGTTGGAATAGGTTATTCACATTATAAATTTCTAGATAGTTCATAAGGGTACCTACTGTTGAGTTTTCACTATGCTAGGCTCAAGCATGAGGTTTATTTCATTTAGCATGTACTTGATATTATAATATTAAAATTTACCATAAACATTTGTAGTTGCTTCAAGCTTGTAAGCATAACAAGCTATACTATATAGTATTATGCACAGCCCTTACACTTTCCAATTCTGAAAAAGCTCGAGCTATTTAAAAAAGGGCGGAGCGACATTCCATTATTCACTGCTAGACATGAGCAAAATGCAGTTTAGTTTTAGGAAACTTAAGTGAGAACTGTTTCTATAGCAACTTTTCTTCCTCATATTTCTTGTTAATGATGATTATGTTAAAACGTAAGAGGCATTCCCTTCTCAATAGGATTTTTACAGTTGTGTTGAAAACCACTATAAAACACTTTGGTTCTGTAAAGAGATTAGATTCATATTTCAGATTAGGAAGGTGATTGAATAGGAATTTATTCAAACATTTAGTACCCAATCCAAGTCACTACCATCTGATTGTTTTCACAATGCTTGAGGTTGGGATTATGGAAGCACTAGACTTGAATGACTCCAGGAAACCCATGTACAATATGTAAAATGAGAAGAACAAATGATGACCAGAAAAATGAGAAGAACAAAAACAATAACCACAAGGATCAGCCCTTTGAAATGTTGCATTTCTTGTTTTTTTGACATGTAAGCTTTGCTTGTTGTAATGTTGTTGCTGAAAATACAATATTTAAATCATCAGAAACCCAAATCGAAATCCATCATACAAAACCCATGTTTTGAGCTGCAACTTGTACAACAGGTATAGTTTCAGTGCAATACAAAATTAATGGATGGGAAAAATTACCATATTGTCCAATCATCAATTTCCATGATTGTCAAAACTGAAGATATATGCCCAGAATATCCTCGAAATCTGCCCAGAAAATCCCTAAAATCTGCCTAGAACATCACCGAAATCTGTCTGGAACGTCCCTGAAATCTCCCTGGAACGTCTTGGGGACGGCCAGCAAGTCCCTGAGTCCCCGATGGAGTCCCCAGAGATTTGGAAACATTTCCTAAGGGTCCCCAAGCCCCCGATGTGGGTTTTTTTGGGGGGATATGCTTCACATCTTATCAATATATCTCAGTTCTGGTACCATATGACTCATTCTTTGTGCTTCTGAGGTACACCATAGCCCATAAATATGAACTTGAAACGCTAGATGAAAACTTTGCAACTTGATTAAATGAAGACCCAGGTAAACTAATGACACATTCTGTACCAATGAGACTACCAAATATACGACTCTAGGATATTGAATGATTTTAACTTTTAAACAATTTTGGCAGATTTTTCCTGAAATTCCATATTTTGAAATAATGATCAGAAAGCATAAATCATCAGGTGTGGACATGAAATAAGCAATTTTCTGTGGACAAGAATATAAATTAAATGTGATTGTTTCTCAGGAATAGAAATAAGCATTTTGCTTGTTTTATTCATTGGAATCGAGTATCTATGTGTTGGAAGTTTGGAAATTCAAATAGATTGGTTTCATGTTGCTTCTTGTTCTCTGTGCTACAACACGCATTCATTATGTTTATTAAGCTGGATAAGTTAAATTCAATTCAGTCTGAGCCTGCAATTGGCATTGAGATTATTTCTCTTGAGATAGATGAATAGACTCAGGTTGATTTCTATTTTTGCAGCTGTGCTACACGGACAGATTTGTTGGATGCATGTGATATGCGGGATCTTGATACTCTCCAGAAAGAGTTTCCACTGTGAGGTTATGAGTTAGTGATGCTGATGCCTTCATAAAGTTTGTTCACTGCTTGATGACGCAGTATACAAATTCCTCCTGATAAAAGCTTTTTAGTTTCAAAAAATAAAATTCATATTGAATAGAAGCAACTTTACCCATAAGGATTCTACTGCAGAAAACTTGTAAAATTGGGTATATCTTTTACTGAGTTATATTTGGTTGTTGTATGATATCTAATTTCTACCAACTAGGCAATTGAAGCTGTCTCAGAGAACTGATTTGTAAAATAGGAGTTTGTGTATTCATAAAATTAAGAGGTTAGTGGCCAATTATGTTGAACAAGTCTCAGGCCTCAGCATATTGAGATTCTTTGCAAATTTCAACATGCAGAACCACCTGCAACAAATGTAGGTTGGAAATAAGCTTTCAAAAAGATGTAGAAGTTGAAGCATATTGTTAGTAGAAAATAATTATTGTTACATGTCTAAATCTGTTTGATATTGTTGGGGGGAAATTAATTGACCATTACATAAAGATTGTGGGTTTGGTATCATGTCCATTCCATTTATGCTAATTTTGTGGTACAGGAAGTTTATGGTATCCATGTTGGTTGTCAACTGCAAATTATTAACAGTGTAATTACATGATGAATCAAGAAATGGAATGACACTCATTGCAATTACTATTTCCAGCAAACAATCTGGAAGAATATTTGAAGTGTTTGAATTCCATAGCCCATTGTATACCACACTCTAGGTATGTTCAAAAGGATAAGATATCTAATATATTCTGAACCTCTGTACTTGTAAGAAAGTTGGTATGTATGGAACTCTTCAGTGTGAAACTCAGGTTATGCTCCAGTAGACAGCAACCTTGCATTCTGGTAAATAAAGGGGGTTAGTAATGCCATCACTTGTTTCACCTTTTCCCTGATAAAGGTTCTTTTGTTACAATGTAAATCCAGGCACTATAGGTTTGACTCATGAGTACATAATATCAAAATAGAAGGCACTGCTAGGTGTAGAGACAATGGTGCATAGTAGAAAGTCCAGGTACGAAATCTTAACAGTAGATACTTTGGAAATTGACTACTGCCCCCAGGCAGGCAAACAGTAGTCGACCTAGTGGTCGACTCTGTTGATGAGGATGGATCTCCAGAAGTGTCTCCAACAATTTGACCACTTTGTTGTTAGACAGCAAGCTCAGGTCCAAACACATTCAAGTTAAAAGAGGTTTCTTTTTTCTTTTCCAGGTTTTCCTATATTTTGCTGGCCTATAAAATTTTTGAAGGTTGGAAGTGTTGGGAGGGCTAAAGGATTTACTGTTTTCGTTGGGAACTTGAATTAATATTAGCAATTAGTTGAATAATATGTGGCACATATTTCATCTGCAAAGATGCACCTTATATCTAATGTTTTAAAAGTTGGCATCAGACTCGAAATCGGTGAAGGGTCAGACCTACATATGATTGGAATCGGCCAACAAATCGGTTTATGAACCGATTTATTAAAAAATACATTAAATATGAAATACACACACACATCAATCATTCAATGTAAATTTAAACCATAAGAGACCAAATATGCAAACTCTGTTCATGTATATACCATGTAACAGTGAATATAGAAAAATGGCACCGAGTGCAAGACATCTAAAACAAAATACATAAACAGTGAGGCTCTAAATGGCCTCTAGTGTCTAAAAAACAGCATGCTACAAGCTACTATGTAAACAATGTTTTAGGTTTTGGGCTGTAGGACAAGCGATTTTAGGGTTTTCTTTTTTATTGTTTTATGCTCCAGATTTTTGCCACAGCTGCACCTAGACTGATTTAGTACAGCACTGGTTGAACCAGTCAGTTTGACTGGTTCTGGTTCCTGTTCGGTATGGAACTGGTCATCAAACCGGTTCAAGTGCTGGTTCAAATGGTTTTAGGGTCAAACCGGTCACACTGGTCAATTCCAGTTCCAGTTCCAGTTCAGCCAATTTTCAAAACACTGATATTTATGAAGTTCTGGAAGCTCCAATTTGACCCCATGGTGGATTTATGTATGTGATCCTGATCTAGGTAAGGCTTTTGGGATCATCTTCAGAATTTTGGCATGGAATCTATTGGAATTTTTCTGAGATTTTTTTCAACGTCACCAATAACAAGGAAATTTGACAAATATGTTAGAATCTCTGATGATTTAGACTTAGAGAAGGGGCTTCTTGTTACATGATACTTAGATCCAGTTGGATATACATGGAAGTAGGTTAGTGACTATGAGGATATTGTTGTAAGTGTAGGCTGTGCATTGAGCATGTACATTAGGTAGTTCTTACACAAAATTAGGAAAAACTGTTGGTTGATGAGTCAGAAATTATGGGGGAGGAAAGGCGAAATATACTACGCAGGTGGAGGTGAAGTAGGCTAACTCATTCATAATATTAGATGATAGCAAGATGGAGGAGCTTTAAAGGAAATTATATTTGTGAGTGAGTTTATTGTGAAACCAAGTTCAAGCAAAGAGTGTGATGGACCAGTGTTAAATCCGAAAGGAAAGAAGTTATCACAAACTACAAAGGATAAGACAACTAGTTGTGTACTAGTATGGTGCCAAAGAGCCTTTGGCAAGAAGGGGTGAACCAACAATCATATATAAATTAATTCAACAAGAAAACAAGGAGGTTGAGGAACAAGATAAGGAAAGGAACAACCAAAATCAGCAATGAAGCATAGGTCATGGAATCCTATGAAGGGTTTAGAGTAATAAGTAAAACAAGGATTCAATCTTCCAAGACAATACACTAGTTTTTAGATGAGTTGAGAAACCAACCTCAATTGGAAGATTTCCAAATATTACCAATATGAGGGAAAAGTAGTGGCCATTTAGTGTGGCTATTTGCAATGTTTGTAAAGTGTAAAATAGAGACAACTCGTAGTTTCATTTATATTCATTGATAATTTTTGAAATAATAATAGAAATGAAGATCAACGTATAGAAAATATATATTAAGAGTTGCAGGCACCTATACATCCAAGTGGATTGCACCTTTAAATTTAAGAATTGGAGGAATACTTCTCTAACAGATGTTTATTAAGATACAATAGTTTTCTTTGATAGATCAAATCATGTTATGACAATCAAACCAGTGATCGAATCAGTGGGCTGCAAACACCATAGCTGGTTAAAGAACTGAAAACAAAATCAGTCAGCCAAAAAATACATAATAGATTCAAATTTTGCCCACCTATATGCCCAAGTACATTGCACATTTAAATCTAAGAATTGGAGGAAGACTGCTATAAGAGAAGTTTATTGAGATACAATAGTTTTCTTTGATAATTTATAGATTGAGTCAATATTTATAAAACCAAATCAATAATTGAATAGGTTGACTCCAAAAACCAAAGTTAAAGAATAAAAAACAAAATTGTTCGATCAAAAGATACATAAACTATTCAAATTATATATATATATATATATATATATATATATATATATATATATATATATTCCAAGGAAAATCTCACAGGGAAACCTAGGAGGATGCTTCCTCACATTCATTGATGGTATCCCTAGTAACCTTTTTGGTGTAAACTGGTGTGCCTAACCCAAGAGGATTTGAATAGGACACTTGCTGACAAGGAACTTGCCAAATGCCCAGCAACATTGACGACAATTGGGTATGTTAAACCCTTGGATTACACACACACTCAAACAATAGAAGGATATCAAGGAAATAATTACATATAAGATAAGGTTTTAAAAGGGTTTATATATATATATATCATGAAGAAAGTTTCTAGGCCAAGGGAATTATCACTCACTTGACCTTGGAAGGGTTAGGAGCGAAGCCACTCGAATAACAAAAGGTGATCAAGGAAATACACATTTCGGAGATGGGGCTCTAGAGGGCAAACAATTTTGGGCCTTAACCTAAAGTCTTGAGGGGAAGAAATAAAAATGTCTTATGTTGGTGTTATAGTAAGATCTTGGCCCCTTCTTTCTTCCCCTCAAGAATTGATGGTGAGGGAGAAGTTGACATGAGCATAAAGGTAAGGTCACTTACATTAGCTTTGCTCGTTAAGATAACTTGCTTGAGCTATGGGAAAGAAAAGGGATAATATTTTCTCCCTTTTATATGTATGTCGCTCCACAAGTATTAAACAAAAAATGCAAGTTCTCATGTATATAGCATGCAAGGGTGAATATATCAAAATATTATACAGTGCAATACATATTGAAGTTCTAAATGGCCTCTACAGTCTAAAAGTAATCATACTATATTCTACAATTAATTCAAACTATATAATCATCCAACTCTAGATCCTCTACATTCTTTGTATTGACATGCTTTGCATCTGACTCAATGCCCTTGAAGGTCCAACATCAATCTATGTATCAATTAAACTGACCTAATTTGTCTTGAACTAATTGGCTCTAACTAGTGCAACCAATTTGAATCATCAGTTCAAACTAGAAACCCTCAAAACCAATTGGTTTTGAATTGGATTGATTGGCTCTAATAACATTGGATTGAATATAATAGAGGAGAGAAAATTCCTATTTATGCAAAGAGTTAAGCTCTACTTTTATGTGGTAATTAGATCCTTATTAATATTGATCACTATAATCAAGCTTATTTAACGTAAGTGTAATTATACAATGACACGACAAGATCTTTTGAGGACTTAAGGTGATATATTTATCATCATATAACACAACGTGATGAACTTATAAGCAAAATAGATCATTTATCTATGATCTTATTTTCAAAAAAAAATTGTTGTGTTTAGACACATAATATCCCTAATGGAACTTAGAATCGTATATTCATCAAAGATGACACGACGTGATTACATGATGACACACAATATGTGCCCAAAAGCAATAATTCAATAAACTAAATGTTTTGTGATGATATAATATGATTTGTAAATTGTTGTGGATATTCCATTGGAATAGTTTGTCTCAACATATCTTGTAATATTTTAAAATATTTTATTATGTAGGTTTATTTCCTTGGATATCAGATTTATTGTCACTAGCTTATTGCTCAAATTTATAAAAATAATTGAAATAAAAAAATGAAAGAACAAACAAATGAGGACACCATCTACACAAATGAACACAAGATGTATCCTAGGAAACCCAATATGGGAGAAAACCCAGTTAGAAGATGAGGCCTATGCTCTGCTCTCTTTCTCCAGTTATGAAAATGCAAATACGAAAAAATGGACACTCACTATGGAGTTGCCTATGACAATGTGGCTTGAATGGATGCTATATAATCTTCTTCCTCTTTTGTTATGCTCTTAAATTTCATTCCTAGATATTGTATTCAATTATGGAACAAATACAATGTTAAAATAATGGAAGCCCCTCTCCTCCTAGCAGCCCAATATTTAACATAGTTTGATAGACGTTTAGGGTTAGGGATTTTGCATACCTCAAACCTCAATTAGTGTTGGGGTTTTGGACCTTTTAGAATCTTCTTGAAAATCTACACATGACTAGCCCCACACGTGAGTAATGGGAACTAATGTGGCATACACTTGGTCCCATGGTGGTCAACAAGGTAAATTGACTTGTGAGAGTCACAACTTCTGCATAAGAACTCTGATGAGGTGATTTTCATACCATTGAAAGGTCTCTGTGTGTAAAACAACATCGATGGGTTGGGAGCTATGCTTGCAAAGTTTTGACCCCAAAAAGTGTTGTTTGATGCCTCAAAGTGGCTCTAGAAGGTTCCAGACCTCAAATCTCTACACTAGGACCTACCACTAAAATGGGGCCTACAAACCAATTCCTCCAATTTTTCCCCTTAGAAAGTACCAAGATAGATGACAAATTATATAATGATCCATTCTTGATCATATCTTCTTGTTTAAGGAGACTTTTGACCCCCAAAATCTTTTACTGAATGAGGTGATGAAAAATTTTCCTCTACTCCCTGGAGTACCATTTTGCCTTGCCTGTAAGTTGACGTTTCAACCCGATCTACCAAAGGTTATGTTGCCCATGTCTGATAACCCTAGACTTCTTATGCAAAATTGTATTTTTTTCGAACTCTGCTTGAGCTTTTGGTGCTAAGTCCTCTATGGTAGATAGGTCATGCTCCTCAGTTTTCTGATCCAACATGGAAGGCTTTTAAAGTATCATTTTTTCCACATTCACTACTAAGTAAATAAACATATATGGGGTACACTGAGTCTATAGGCAGTGTCACCCACCCTTCTCCAATACTTCAAAAGAACCATATCGTAGAGCCTTAATCTTGTTACCATGACCCTATAGCCTTTCTTTGTTCAGTTGCAACCAAACTTTGTCTCCCACCATGAATGTCTTCTAAGTTTTGTGTTGATCATGTTTGGCCTTGTACCTTTCTTGTGGCTTTTTCAATGTCTTGTGTACTTGCAAATGGATCTGCCTAATCTTTTCAACAAATTTCTCTTCTTTCAATACTTCTCCTATGATGTCTTCCCTCACTCCTTATTGTCCATATACAACATCCAAGGGTGAGGGCGAAAGTGAAAAATACCCAGAGAAAGTTTCGAAAGGGAAATTATCAATAGAAGTATAGATTGATCTATTATAAGAGTGTTGAATATAGATCATATTTTCATTCTGGGTCTTTGGATGCTTCTAATTGTAACCCTTCAAACAATGAACCAACATCTTTTTTACTTCTTCTCTTTTCCGATCTATTTATCGATGGAATGTTGTAGATCTCTTCAACTTGGTGTCCATATTTTCCCAAAGTGTTATCTAAAAGGCATTGAGAAATCTAGTATACATGCTGGAGACGATGCTCCTCGGTATCCCAAAGTGCACCCAGACTTGTTCAAAGAACATGTTTGTTGCTTCTTGTCCTTTGATGGTCTTTTTACATGCCATAAGAATGCACATCTTGTTGAACTCGTCGACTACCACAAACAAATAGTCATGTCCCTTCTTGGTTGTTGGAAAACTACCCACAAAATCCATTGAAATGTTTTTGCAGGGTCAAGTGGGTACACGTAAGGGATGGCATAAAACTTGATTTCTATTACTAGGCTTGTTGGTACAACAAAGTATGCATCCTCTAATACAATGAGCTATATATTCTTGCATTTTGGGCCAATACACATACATATGTAAGTTGACAACTATCTTCCCAACACCAAAATGTCCTACAACTTTGGAAGTGTTAGTCTTTGTGATAAACTACAAGTTTTCACCTTTAGGGACACATAGCTACAGAACAACCCATTCTGGAGATGATAGTCGACCTTACTGGCCTTCTTCTACATGAGTTTGGCCCTGTAGCTACTAAAACATCTCTTTAAAAACCTCATCTTCTGTGTATGCATCATAGGTAAAAGGCTTCATGATCATAAGAGTTTCCAAAGTTGTAATCTTGGATGTGAGTGGCCTTGAAAGCATGTATGTCAAATTATTAGTGTTGATCTTCTTATATTGATGTCAAGATGAAAGTGCTACAAAAACCCCATCCACGTGTAGTGTTAGGTTTGTCCCACTTCTTTTAAAGGTGGTCTATTGTCATCTTGTGGTTTTGTTTATGAATGCATTTAAGTGTGATGTCGTTTCTCTAGTGTTGGTTGAGCATTCTCTTGGATTTTTCTTGAACCAACCCTTCTTATCAAAGCTCTTGGAAGGTTACTAATTGTAAAGAAAAATAGCACTCACACTACACCAACTAAGAAAGAGAAGATAGAATTAAACATAAATAATCAATGACAATCACACAGTACACAGAGATTTTACCCTAGAAACCCTTAATCGGGAAACCAACATTCCTTAAGCGAATCTCACTCCTTGTTGTATTATTCATTTATTAAATAAAGAGTTGGATAACTAACCTTGGTCCACACCTAAGACACAATCGTCATCCTACTCTTTCTTTTACACAGGAACAACCTTGTAGCCAATTCGGCTTACATCTACATGATCATAACATACCTCTCGTTTGAGAGTTTYAAATCACTAAGAGTTAACATTTTTCAATATTGCATGAATCACTAAGAGTTAACCTTTTTCAATATTGCATGAATCACTAAGAGTTAACCTTTTTCAATATTGCATGATGCCATATTTATAGGCTCTATTGCATTCAAAACCCTAATTCGTGGCACCCAAAAATAGTTACAGATCCATACAGATCACTGGCTGCAATCTCGTGAATCTTAGTATTTTGTTACAGTTGACCACCATTCGGCTACGAACCAGTGAACCTCTAGTCGGATGTGCTATTGTCGATTACCAATCAGTTGACTTCGACCTGCCTGTCGACTCCGACTATTGACTATCGACTTGACTTTACCGTCCAGTTGAACATTCACCCAAATGATCCACCTCGACTAGCGAGTCGATTAACTCTATTTTCACTACAAAGAATTTAACAACCCCAACATTCTCTCACTTGTTGTCTTCTTTGCATAAAGAACTTGCATTCACTAACCCAAGGTAGCAATGCTCATTGCCTCTTTACACCAAGAAAACTTCACAGCACTCACAGACTTGGTCAAAGAGTCTGTTATGTTTTCCAAAGTGTCTACCTTCTCTAACAACACCTTCTTGCTTTCCACCATGTCTCTCATGAAATGGTATTGTACATCAATATGCTTTGTCCTAGAATGGTAAGTTGGGTTCTTTTCCAAGGAAATTTCACTTTGATTGTCGCAATTTATCTTCGTAGCTTGTTGCTCAAACCCAATCTTTGAACACAGTTTATGCAATGATATAGCTTCTTTGCTTGCATGAATGGTTGTCATGTATTCAACTTCCGTTGTTGGCAAGGTTACAACCACTTATCTCTTACTCATCCAACTTATTTCTCCATCGAACATCTTGAACACATATCCACTGGTCAACTTTCTTCGATCAAGATCTTTAGCGCCCCAGATGACGTCAACAAAGCCATGTGCATTCACTTTCATGCCAGTTGTAGGTTTCCCTTAGTAACAAATCGTGTATTCTGTTGTGCCACAATTACTTCAACACTCTCTTGAGCAATGCTCTTTCCCATGTGTCAACATGTACATGTTCAATACTCCCACACATGAACAATATATGGTTGAGTGCAAACCATTGCTTACATCAGACTAACAATGGCACTAGCATAGGGAACACATGTCATGTCCTCTATTTCTTCATGTGTATTTGGACATTGTTCAACAGTTAGTTTCGCCCCCATGAGAATTGGTACCTTGATCGGTTTGCAATTATGCATGTTGAAATGCATCAAGATTGTTTCAATATACTTTCTATGATTTAACCAAAGTTTTCTAACTATCCAATCTCTCTTGATCCTCATTCTTATAATGAAGTTTGCAATACCGAGATCATTTATGTCGGGCTTGGAGGATAGTTGCATCTTCACCTCCTTTATAGCATTCATGTTCTTTCCGACCAACATGTCATCGACATATAAAGCTACATATATGAAATGATCGTCTTCTTCTTTAGAATATACACAATGATCATCTTTGCTTCTCACAAATCCCAAACTAAGGATGTATGTGTTAAAATTTTGGTACCACATCCTTGGTGTTTTCTTTAGACCATAAAGAGATCTTTTCAACTTGCACACTAGCTCTTTCTTTCCCTTTACTGCAAATCCTTCAGGTTTTTTCATGTAGATTTCTTCTTCTAGGTCTTCGTGTAGAAACGTTGTCTTCACATCCATTTTCTCTTTCTCAAGATCAAATGATGCATCCAAATACATGGGTACTCTAATGGAAGTTAATTTTACAACAGGAGAGAAAATCTCACCAAAGTCGACTCCCTTAACTTGGGAATACCCTTTTGCTACCAGTGGAGCTTTAAACTTCTCGACTTGACCTGTTGCGTTCAAATTTTTCTTGAACACCCACTTTCTATCAACGAGTTTATTTTCATTAGATAGCTCGACCAAATCCCATGTCTCATTCTTGTGCAAGGATTCCATTTCTTCGACCATGGCCTCCTTCTATAGTTTACCCTCTGTCGAGTCAACTACCTCCCTGATTGACTTGGGATCATCATCAGTGGAAGATAACACAAATGTGTTGATGATTATAGTTGCGTGAGACATCCTCCAGGACACAGACCTGAGAGAGAGACCATGAGTTGGGTGTGTGGTTCCTATTTGAGACAGAACTGGAATGTTGTGTTGGCCTCCTTACAAAGAGTTGAGATGAACTCTAGATGATTCTCCTGTGTAACGTAGTGAGAAAGAAGATCCGTTGAGTTAGACGTGCTTGTGGTTGATCACGAGTGAACGTGTGAATTTCCATGATATGGGTGCATCGTTCTAAGACAAAGGTGAAACAATGTATTAGCTTCCTCTAAGCAGAGAGTTGAGATGATGAACTCCATATGACTCTCATGTGTAATGCAATGGGAAATAATATATGTTGAGTTGGATGTGCCTGTGGATGAGCACAGGTGAACGTGATCCTAGTGGTTGAGCACTAGTGAGTGTGGTTCTCCTGTGAGACGCAATGAGATAGAGATGTGGGCATCCTTGTGGATGTGCCCCTAGTGGCTGAGCACTGGGTGTATGAGATCCCTTTCTATATTGTTCAAGATTCAAACTTACATGTAACCCTATTTGTTATGTAAAAGGTATAGGTCGTCCCCACCTTAATGTAAAAGACAATTAATATAAAAGATAATTAATATGGTAATTATTAATTATATTTTGAGTTATTGAGGTCGGCCCTATTGTGCCAATAGACACATCATTTAATGTGACAAGTCTTATATAAATAAAGGTGAATCCCCATTGAGGAAACACCCTCAACATTGTGTGATCTCATAATTTCAGAAGTTGTGGTCTGAAATTATGAGAATTACAACACCCTCTTGTGTGCTAAGTTTGGTGATGGTGTGGGAGGTCTTTCTCTTGAAGAATATAGAAAAGGATTGGTTGGGTTTTCTACCCTTGTTGAGAAGGGTTTCCCGGGATACTTTGTGTGTTCTTATGCATGGTTATTCTTCTTGTGATCTTGGTTTTCTGTAGTAGTTATGGTTCAAGTTAAAAGCTAAACAGAAAATTGAATTAAATGCATGAGCCATAGCTCATTGAAAATCTAACATGGTATCAGAGCAGGTCTTGAAGAATACCACTTTCTCAAGGACGAAAGAAGATTGTGGTCACCTAAAATACTACCAAAACCTTGTTTCCATTGAAAAGAAAAGAGGTCGGACCCCACAACAAATAAAGGAAGGCAGTCGTGGGAGAAGAACTTACCGTTGGCATAAAGAAACAAGGGTCGGACCTCTCCTTTAGTGGTAAAGGTTGAGGTCGGACCTCCCTTAGTTTTCTGTGGTAAAGAAAAAGGCTGGCCACAGGCCTCTAAGGTTGTTKCAACCTAGAAGGAAAAGGTTGAACCCCTTTCTAAGTTTCTGTGGTGAAGGGTCRGACCCCTTTCAAAATTTTCTATGGAAAAATCCTGAAGCTGGTCGCAGGCCTAAAAGCACATGACCAACCCTTGCTTACAAGCAGAGAGGGAAGCCACATGTTTCTTGGTGGCTCGKCCTGATAAAAGAAGAATAGTCACATCCTAGGAGAGGCTCAGCTTGCTAGCTCAAACTCYGTTCTTAGACTGTCATCACCCCAAAACTTCTAAAAMAACAAACTCAGATTGAAGCTTCAGTTATTGTATCAGGTTATGGCTTCTCATTCTTTCCAGACAAGAAGAAACCATCTCCACATCCTTCACATTTGTCGTCAATGCTTGGAACAAATATGTTCTCAGTTATGTTTCTAGCAAAATGGGGCTATCTCAATGAAAATCTCAGGCAGCATAAAGTCCTTTCTCATTACTTGATAGTTAAAACACTACAACAAATGTTGTTGTTGATAGAAGCCAGGATGGTGATCATTTTTGCATTGACTTTAAATATCAGTTTTCTTGCCTTATCATCAAAGTACTTTGAAGCATATTTAAAGGTTGAAATTATGAGAGAGTAGGGTCTAGCTTAAAGCTTGTTCTAAGGCCAAGTTTGGCATAGGTTACAGAAGTGTGTAAACATTGTACAAACCTATCTTGAGAATTACATGCATCGGAAAGTTGCTACAAGACCAAAGTACAAGGCCACCCTAGCTACAACAGCTACAAGGTTGATGCGGACTTCGTTAGAGACTTGTATGGTACAAGGTGGCTACATAAGCAAACAAGTTTGGTTATAGAGTATAGCAGTGGTTGGTGGCCACAGGAAGCTACAACAATATAATGTGCCTTCTAATCTACGAAAACCAAGCAGAACCTCCATTGGTGTACACTCTCAGGTATGCACTTGTATATATATTATTTGCATCATTGTCATAAGGGTACTTGCAGGAGGAAGGAACCCTTGGTGAAGTCATGTACCCAGAGAGGTCTTGGTGCATTCAGAAGAACAACACACTAGAAGTGAAGACTCCAGGTTTGATTGTTTTAATTATCATGCTACATTACAAGTAGGTTAAATTGTTTTGATTCTAGAGATGTACTCATGAATCTCCTCTAGGAGATATTCTTGTCTTGTTTCCTTTCATTCGTTTCCTTGTTCTAGGCAGGTTAACAACAAAGGAAGATGTTTTTCCTTCAAGACTTCAGAGGGAGTCAAAACTATTTGAGAAGAAGGAAAAGACAAATACCTTCTCCCCCTCAACAGTTCAGAGGGAGACATCCATTGATACAATTGATCCAGTTGTTCCAGTTGATATTCCTAGGGACTTTACAGTAGGCCATAAAAGGCATGTATGGGCTTGACAAACTCTACAAGAGGAAGAAAAACATCCATCTCATAGAAGTGTCGAGAAATACAAAACGAGACTTGTAGTCAGAGGATTCTCACAAGTAGAGGAAGTGAACTATGATGAGACATATTGATCCAATAGCCTGATGCACTCCCATCTATACTACCATCCATGAGTTGGAAACTACATTAGATAGATGGATTCTTGATGAAGTTTGGGTTTTGGGAAGAGTGTTGTTGATCCAAACCTATACTATTACATTGTTGATGACAAGAGCCTAATTTTGATGACTTATTCAAGAAGACATGTTGTTACAAGCAATATTTGACTTTTGATTTCGAGATGAAGGATCAGGGTATGATGCACTACTTCTTGGGGCAAGAAGTATGACAGAGGACCAATGAGACTTTTCCTAAGTCAAGGAAAATATATAGTGGGGATATTAAAGAAGTTCAGTATGAAAAAATGCAAATCCATGTCTAYATCAATGGTGATGGATTTGACAAAAAATAAATGATGATGATTCAAACRAGATTGATCCACATGTGTATCGACAGTTGATTGGATCATTGATGTATCTAGTTAACACCAGACTGATTTATGTTATGCAACGAATGTGCTTAGTCAATCCATGAGTCAGCCGACAGACTCACTGGATAGCAGTAAAGCATGTATTGAGATATATATACAAGGCACAGTTGGATATGGCCTGAGATATGCCTCCAGTGTGAACTTGATTCTGCAGGGATATGTTGATACAAATTGAACAAAGAGTACAGTGGACTGGAAGAGAATATCCAATTATTGTTTGACCTTAGAGGTTGCCATGGTTTCCTGGTGTAGTAGGAAACATAACTCTGTGGCCTTGAAGTACCAAAAAAGTAGAGTATATAGCATTGAGTGTGCAAAGCAGTGTGGCTTCACAAACTTCTGACATATTTACTTGATCATGAGATGGATTCTATGATTATAACCAGAGCTATGTGAAACTCTTTGAGAAACCTGTGTTTCATGATAGATCGAAACACGTTGAGATAAAATATCATTTTAAGAGACATGCTATAGAGGTAATGTGCAGTACCTTCATACACATGAGAAGATTGCAATCATCTTCACCGAACTGGCTTGGTGAAGAATACCTTTCTAATTGAGAGGGAGTGTTGATGACTACAGACAAGACTTCGAGTACTTCCATATGAGACTTGGCCTGATGGAGAATTCATCCCTAGCTGATAGGGAGTGTTGATGATTATAGTTGTGTGAGACATCCTCCATGACATAGACCTGAGAGAGATCCCCTGAGATGGGTGTGGTTCCTATCTGAGACAGAATTGGAACGTTGTGTTGGCCTCCTCCTTACAGAGATTTGAGATGAACTCCAGATGATTCTCCTGTGTAACACAGTGAGAAAGAAGATCTGTTGAATTAGACATGTATGTGGTTGAGCACAGGTAAACGTGTGAATTCCCATGAGTTGTGTGCATCGTTCTAATACAAAGGTGAAACGATGTATTAGCCTCCTTTGAGCAGAGATTTGAGATGATGAACTCCATATGACTCCCCTGTGTTATGCAATGGGAAAGAATATATGTTGATTTGGACGTGCATGTGGATGAGCACAAGTGAACGTGATCCTAGTGGTTGAAGTATGGTTCTCCTGTGAGACGCAACGAGATAGAGAAGTGAGCATCCATGTGGATGTGCTCCTAGTGGTTGAGCACTAGTGGGTGTATGAGATCCCTTTCTATATTGTTCAAGAGTCGGACTTACCTGTAACCTTATTTGTTATGTAAAGGGTACAGGTCGGCNAGATTGATCCACATGTGTATCGACAGTTGATTGGATCATTGATGTATCTAGTTAACACCAGACTGATTTATGTTATGCAACGAATGTGCTTAGTCAATCCATGAGTCAGCCGACAAACTCACTGGATAGCAGTAAAGCATGTATTGAGATATATATACAAGGCACAGTTGGATATGGCCTGAGATATGCCTCCAGTGTGAACTGGATTCTGCAGGGATATGTTGATACAGATTGAACAAAGAGTACAATGGACTGGAAGAGAATATCCAATTATTGTTTGACCTTAGAGGTTGTCATGGTTTCCTGGTGTAGTAGGAAACATAACTCTGTGGCCTTGAAGTACCAAAAAAGTAGAGTATATAGCATTGAGTGTGCAAAGCAGTGTGGCTTCACAAACTTCTGACATATTTACTTGATCATGAGATGGATTCTATGATTATAACCAGAGCTATGTGAAACTCTTTGAGAAACCTGTGTTTCATGATAGATCGAAACACGTTGAGATAAAATATCATTTTAAGAGACATGCTATAGAGGTAATCGGTACATGTGCAGTACCTTCATACACATGAGAAGATTGCAGTCATCTTCACCGAACTGGCTTGGTGAAGAATACCTTTCTAATTGAGAGGGAGTGTTGATGACTACAGCCAAGACTTCGAGTACTTCCATATGAGACTTGGCCTGATGGAGAATTCATCCCTAGCTGATAGGGAGTGTTGATGATTATAGTTGCGTGAGACATCCTCCATGACATAGACCTGAGAGAGAGCCCCTGTGATGGGTGTGGTTCCTATCTGAGACAAAATTGGAACGTTGTGTTGGCCTCCTCCTTACAGATATTTGAGATGAACTCCAGATGATTCTCCTGTGTAACACAGTGAGAAAGAAGATCTGTTGAATTAGACGTGTATGTGGTTGAGCACAGGTAAACGTGTGAATTCCCATGAGTTGGGTGCATCGTTCTAATACAAAGGTGAAACGATGTATTAGCCTCCTCTGAGCAGAGATTTGAGATGATGAACTCCATATGACTCTCCTGTGTTATGCAATGGGAAAGAATATATGTTGATTTGGACATGCATGTGGATGAGCACAAGTGAACGTGATCCTAGTGGTTGAAGTATGGTTCTCCTGTGAGACGCAACGAGATAGAGAAGTGAGCATCCCTGTGGATGTGCTCCTAGTGGTTGAGCACTAGTGGGTGTATGAGATCCCTTTCTATATTGTTCAAGAGTCGGACTTACCTGTAACCTTATTTGTTATGTAAAGGGTACAGGTCGGCCCCACCTTAATGTAAAAGATAATTAATATAAAATATAATTAATGTAAAAGATAATTAATATGGTAATTATTAATTATATTTTGAGTTATTGAGGTCGTCCCTATCGTGCCAATAGACACATCATTTGATGTGACAAGTCTTATATAAATAAAGGTGAATCCCCATTGAGGAAACACACTCAACATTGTGTCATCTCGTAATTTCATAAGTTGTGATTTGAAATTATGAGAAATACATCACCCTCTTGTGTGCTAAGTTTGGTGATGGTGTGGGAGTTCTTTCTCTTAAAGAATATAGCAAAGGATTGGTTGGGTTTTCTTCCCTTGTTGAGAAGGGTTTCCCAGGATACTTCTTGTGTTCTTGTGCATGGTTATTCTTCTTGTGATCTTGGTTTGTTGCAGTAGTTATGGTTCAAGTTAAAAGCTAAACATAAAATTGAATTAAATGCATGAGCTATAGCCCATTGAAAATCCAACAAAATGTAGAATGAAAATCGGGTGGACTATACCTCTTATTTGGTTTCCTTACTTGTTCAGACCTCCTTACAACCGAAGTCATTTGTTCCACCTCTTCATCTGATTCAGTCGATTAGTTTGAATCATGTTCTTTGTTCCTCAGCTCAAATACCAACTTCTTTGGTTCTTTCTTCATTTGAGTCTCTTCAATCCTCGAAGTTCTTTCGAAGTTCTCTGAATACCACATCTCAACTATAAATTGTTTTCCTCACACTGGATCCCACAACCTATATCCTTTCATCCCATCCTTGTACTCGATGAAAATACACATGACTTCCTTATAGTCCAACTTCTTCCTCCTTTCATTGGGAACTTGCACAAATGCATCACAGCCAAAGACTCATGTGAAATAAAAGGCTTTTTACCAAACCATACCTCATGTTGATTCTAATGGACTAGAGTTGATGAAGAAGAGCTATTTACCAAATATCATTCAGTGTTGACTGTCTCTGCCTGGAATTCTTGTGCGAGCCCGACACTGCTAAGCATGCTCCTTGTTTTTTCCATCAACATTGTTTTCATTCTCTCGGATACTCCATTCTGTTGTGGGGTATATGGAGTGGTATTTTTGCATGCTATTCCACATTGCTTGCAGATCAGCTCGAACAATTTACCATAGAATTCACCTTCGTTGTCAATTCTTAGCACCTCGATCTTTTTCTCTGTCAAGTTTTCCACAAGAGATTTAAACTCTTTGAACTTGTTCAAAACATCATACTTCTTCCTCATGAAATATAGTCATGTCTTCATGTAGAAGTCATCTATGAAGGAAACATAATACAGAGATCCACCTAGTGATGGGACTGTTACAAGTCCAAACATGTCATTATGTATCAATTCCAAGATTCATTTTCCCTTGTAGCTCTAGATGGAAATCTCACATGATTTTGTTTTCCATATATGCAATGTTCACAAAAATCGACTTCTAAATTACAATCTGGAAAACCTTCGACCATACCTTTGTTGTGCATATCTCAAAGTCCTTTTTCTGCAATATGTCCCATCCTCTGGTGCCATAACACGGTTGGGTCGACTAGATGAGTAACAGTCGATTCGGTTGGAGTCAAGTTGACCCAAGTTGATTTGTAGTCACGTCGACTTCAAAGACAATAATTTTGTTGCATTTAGTCAAGTAGACACTCCCCAACAATTTTTACATGGTTCCAATCTGAACTCCTCTCATTAAGACCATCGCTCCCCTGACTATTTTGCATGAATACTTCTGAAATAAAGTGTGCACACCTACATCACTCATTTTGCTGACAGATATTATATTTATTTCTAAACTTGGAATATGTAGCACACCTCGAATGGTTATACTCTTCCCATCTTGTAGCATCAATCAAACTCTTCCGTGTCCAACAATTGTGGTTGTCGAGTCGTCCCCCAAGAATACATATCCTCCTTCATATCTCTCATACTTACAGAAACAATCACTGTGAGGTGTCGTATGAAAATATGCACCTAATTCGATCAGCCAAATATTATGCTCCAACTCTATACTTGTCAATGCCAGATACACATCTCCTCCTTTTCTTGAAGAATTTTTTTCTTCAGTTGATTGATTTATGTCAGATCCAGAAATTTTCCACCGGCCTTTAACTTTTAGTCCCTTTTGTAATTCATAACTTTATTTCACTTCCATCATCTTCTCATCGACTAAACCAGGGATTTAGATCTACCCTTTAACTTATCCCATCGACCAAAGAATTTACCATTACCTCTGTCGATTGGTCAACCTCTCACCATCAAGGCATCCTTGGTCAATCCTTCCATGTTCTTCCACCTCATTTCCTTTGATAGTTGATATGCAACCATGTCTTCAAATGTTAATGTGGGTTCATTACTCCCAACAGCCACGACTAGACTATCCCATGAATCTGGAAAAGAACACAACAAACTAATACATTTCTCATCTTCAGTGATTTTAATATCCATAGAAAACAACTAACTTATCATTGGTTGTGTTAGCACTCCATAAATTTGTTTGGTTGAGAAACAAGTGATAGAGGTAACCTATAGACCAACTTTAAGGTCGAAAACTAACCTTTCCGACGCAGAGAGGGATCTCTCTGAGACTTTGTCTCTATACAGATTATGGCTTCAAATTGTCGGCTAGACTTAACACGTTTGTGCAATATTTCTTGTTTTATTGGCAAAAGAATACAGAACCTTGGGCAATGGAGTCAAATTCCAGAATTCGATGGGAGTAAATGACTTGGTGACTAAAACTTGAGAGGATAAAGGCTAAGTAGGCAATGGTCTTTCAGTTCGAAGTCATTGTGTGTGGTGAAAGAAAAATGCATAAAGTAACTCAGAGCACCACTAGAGATGAATTCTAAATTACTTAGAAGAAAACATAAGCGTTTAAATGGCGAAGTCTAGAGCACTGTGCGATGAATTCTAGAATTATAAAACATTTTGATTTAAACAGAATACATACATGGATATACAGAACACAAGAAGCATGTACATAAGAGATAACACAATACATCAAACAACCATCGTTAGAATATTTTCATCAAAGTCTCAAGACCTTTGCATTAAACTTCAAATCAAGTTTGGAAGTTACATTCAACAGTCACTGTCTACATTACTTTGCCAACAAACCTGGCTTACATTGAAAAGATGCAATATATAGAAAAAAGATGTGTCGCTTGGGTTGTCATGCCCCCTAACTGCCACTCCTAGAAATTAGTCTTTGATTATTCTCTGTTGGACGATCCTTCGGATGGCACTTACCCATAATAGAAACTAGATTGTACCCGATCATGTAATAAGCGACATATTTCCCATGATGGTTCGGTCCTTAGCAAGATTTCATCATTAAGAAGTGACATGTCGGCATTTCTCCTTTGAAAAGTTATCTGGATGATCGAGCACTTTGTCAGACTCCTGCCACCTAGTGTAATGGATTTTATTGATGTCACGCGATCATTGGCTATGGTATGCATGTGGTGGGTTGTTGATATTATGGTGGCTGCGGGAGGTATTTACCTCCACGTGTAAACTTGACGAGAATAGAATATTTTGGGAAGCAAGAAGAAACCCTAATGAGTTGGCTAATAACCCTAGAAGACAAGTCGGCTCAAGAGGATAATTTGTATTAGGTTATTAGCCTCCAAGAGCAGAAGTCGGCCAGAAGAAATATTATATATTGAGTAAATAGGTACCAAGAATGAGAAGTCGGCCCAGGCAATTAGCCAGATTTAGTATAAATACAGGAGGCCAGTCTTCATTCTAGCAGGCATTCTCAGAATTGTAGATCAGCACTTGTGCGCACTACAGTTGCCCAGTTTCTGCGCAGGTTTGGAGGATAGTTGTCATTGCAGATTCTACAACTAGCAGATTCCTCTTTGGCTTGGACTATCTCTTGGTTAGGGTTTGGACTATCTGATCAGCTCTTGTTGGTGCGCTATCCTTAGGGAAAGGTGTGCTACCCTTTTTTTGGCTATCTAGCCTAGGGTTTTCTTCCTGAGTGATTCTCTGTCAAGGTTAAGGTGCTCGGAGGGTGGCTTCGGCCTATGATTGGGTGACAATAGTGATATTGTCAATGGTAAAACGATCACATCCATTATACTCTAATAGGTTATGGGCCCACACCTCCTTCATTCAGTCTAACCGCTGGAAGGAAGCATAGCCATAAGGTTATTAAGCTCGTTGAAGAACTGCCACTAGGGTTTCTAGTAGGAGCAGTCACCAAAGCACTGTCGCTAGGGTTACTAGCAGGTGCAGTTGCAGAAACCCTAATCCTCTCGTTGAGGCACCTTAAGTGAAGGGATTGACCTAATTTCCAAATAGACTAGTGTACCCTAGCCTAGCGCATCTCCTGGTACTCTCAGCAAGCCAAGACATCAAGTTTGAGTTTTTGGTCAAATCTAGGGTTGACCAAGTCAAAGAAGCCATGAACTACTCCATGAAGTCAGAAAACAAGTTAGATGGAGCTTCTAACTTCAAAGCATGGAATACAAGGATTGACCTCATCCTTGCCAAGAATAAAGTGTTGGATATCGTGAAAGGAAAGATCATGGAACCAGAGTTTAAAGAAGGAAAAGAGAAGGACCCACAGAACATTGCAGTTATGGATAAGTTCAAAGACGGTGATATCAATGCCATGGGTATCATAGTGGACTCTATAAAATACCACTTGATACCCTACATCTCCCATCTTGACTCATCAAAGAATATGTGTGATGCCCTAACAAACCTCTTCTCAGTCAGAAACATTGGACAGATAATGAGTCTGAAGAATGAGCTCTATGACATGAAGATGACTGATGATGATAGCATAACATCATACTTTGTGAGAATATCTCAGTTAATAGATCAACTACAAGCCATTGAAGAGATTATTTCAGATAAGGAATTGGTAAACATAGTACTCAATGGTCTTCCCAAGACATGGGATGCATTTGTCGTAAGCTGAAAAAAAGGAAGGAGACACACGAAGCATCAGTTGTCGAAGAAAGGAAACCCTCAAGGAAGACCAAGCAAGATGAGACAGATTTCTTCTTCTAAGAAAAGGTAACGATATTTCTTGTACATATCTTGTTTTCATAAGTCTCTGTACATATCTTGTATATCTATCTCTTAGAAGATAATATG
>JZKD02S0049621.1:0-13242 GCA_000966675.3 Picea glauca
AATATGAAGGCACTAGAGCTATTAGAGACACTGTGTCGAATGATGTCAACAGTTCTTATTCCAAACCCCTGAAGTTGTAGAAAATAAACATAGGGAGACAGGAGCATCCCAAAATGGAAGCTATAGGAGACTATTGGGATGAATAGACCGTGACTAAGATACAAGCTCTGGTGCGTGAATACACAGATCTATTCCCTAAAATATTTTCAGAATTAAAAGGGATTAAAAGATATTAAAGGGAGATGAATATAGAGATAAATACTTACTCAAAACCGGTCAAACATTGACCCTGTCACCTGAATCCCAGAGTCAAAGAGAAGGTGAAGAAGGAGATTGGTAGAGCTCTAGCAGCTTGGCTAATTTTTCCTATGGATGAGGTTGAGTGGATCAGTCTTGTTGTAATATAGAGAAAGAAGGGCACTGATGATATTAGAGTCTGTGTGGATTACATGAGTTTAAACTTAGCTTGTGTACATGATCCTTTTCCTACTCCCTTTAGTGATGAAGTATTGGATCAAGTAGCGGGTGATGAAGCCTATTCTTTTACAAGTGGATTTTCCGGGTATCACCAGGTTACAATTGTAGAAGAGGATAAAAAAAACATTACCTTCACTACTGAGTGGGGATCATTTGCATTTTAAATTATGCCTTTTGGGCTTACGAATGCCCCAACATTGTTCTCTCAGATATTAATTGTATCATTTTGTGACTTCATTCACAAATTTATTAAAGTCTATATGGATAAATGGACAGTTTACATCCTATTAAAGGACCACATAGGTCTACTACGACTAATATTGATCACTGCAGACAACTATAGATTTCCTTAAACCTAAAAAAGTGTGTTTTTTGTGTACCATTTAGGAATATGCTTGGACATATAGTATGTAGGGAAGGAGTGCTCTTGGATCTTGCAAAATTTGTCATGATACTGAATATGCCTCCTCCTACAACTACCAAACAGTTGTGATCAATCTTAGGTTACACGGGCTACTATCACAAATTTATCAGAAGCTACGTAAGCATAGATGCCCCATTGGAAAAGTTATAAAGAAATATGAGGCTTTTAGTTGGACGCCAGAATGTGATCAAGCCTTTGATACCCTCAAAGAAAAGTTAAGTACAACTCCTATCCTATTCTATCCAAATCAACAAGTAGAATTCCATGTGCACATTGATGGTTCCAACATTACTTTGGGGGTTATACTTGTGCAACCTGGTGAAGGCAACCTGGATCATCCCGTATACTTTTCCAGCAGGAATATTTATCAGCCTAAGTGCAACTACACTACAACTAAAAGGGAAGGTTTGGAAATGGTTTATGCTTTGAAAAAATTTAGACATTATTTTATAGGAAGTCACTTTAAATTCTTTACTGATCACTCTACTTTAAAATATCTTGTTAATAATAGTATGTTAGAAGGAATAATTTTCAAATGGTTGTTGATATTTCAAGAGTTTTCTTTTCAGGTCATTGTTAAGCCAGGAAAATTAAATGTGGGTCCAAACCATGTTTCTAAACTAGAGTCAAGAGAGAGTGGTGAGGTTGTAGGTGATCAGCTCCCAGTTGCAGATCTCTTCAAAGTTGAATCTATTCCTCATTACTTGTCTGACATTGCCTTATTTCTGAGCATGGGTGCCTTCCCTAAAATTTATTCCACAACTCAAAAGAGACACCTTATGGTTCATGTAGCAGACTATCAATTGATTGCAAGTCAGTTGTACAAGTTGGGACTAGACAATATCCTCAAACGATGTATACTTGACCATGAAAGACCTATTGTTTTTTGGGGGTGTCATAGTCAAGTTGAGGAAGGACACATAGGATAGAAGGAAACTTCTCAAAAGATATTACAAGCAAGATTATGGTGGCCAACGGTGTTCAAGGATGCCAAAGATTACGCAAGGGAATGTGATGTATATCAACAAATTGGTAAGTCATCATGTAGAGATGAGATACCTTTACATCATGTCTGATCAGTACAAACCTTTGAAAAATGGGTTGTTGATTTCATAGGTTCAATAAACCCCTCTGTGAGGAATTCAAAGGAAAGATATATTATTACCACAACTGATTACTTGACTCGTTAGGTGGAAGCATAGGTTGTTCGGGATTGATCTACAAACATATCAACATGACTTATTTTTGAGAACATAATTACCAGGTTTGACTACCTTCAAAGTTTAACCAGTGATCAAGGTTCCCACTTTATTAGCAAGACTATTTCCACACTCACAAGATATCTTTTGATTAATCACCATAAGAGCATTCCATACCATCCACAAGCTAATGTAACAACAAATCCTTCAACAAGATCTTAGAGAGGGGATTAACTAAAGTATGTTGCACAAATCGTGATGATTGGGATGAGAGAGTTCCAGTTGTGTTATGGGCATACCATATCACTAAAAAGAAATTACACAGGTATACCCAGTTTCAATTGGCATATGGAAGAGAAGTGATAGTGCCAACATAGTTTATAACTCTCAATCTATTCATTGTGCAAGCTACTAAGATGACAAACGATGAATATGTCACAACACGAATTGTAAAACTAATGGAACTTGAAGAAGCTAGATTCTTAGTGGATTTTCATCAGACGGTAGAAAAGGATCGGTAAAAGGATTGGCATGATAGACATATTAAAACAAATTCATTCACGTAGGGTGATCAAGTCCTTTTATATGACAACAAGTATCAAAACCATCTAGGTAAATTAAAAATGCATTGGTTGGGACCTTTTACAGTTGTGGAAATTCGTGAATCTAGTGTTGTTAAGCTTGCACAACTCGAAGATATCCTTCATCCTGGATGGGTGAATGGCACATACTTGAATCCCTATATCTCTACTCGATAAGTGTAATTTCACAGTGCTCTTGTATGCAGGAGTGCTTACAGTAGGTAGGATTTTTCATTAGTTGTTGTTTTTCGTTTCCATCAATTAATTAGTGACATGTTTGATTGTCACTCGTCCAAGGATTTAGTTGTTATCAACAATTTGGCTAACTCGTATATCACCTTTGTGGTCGGGGGAGTCTGCGTCAAATATTTCCACCTTTAATATTTTCCTTGTTTGAAGTTCATGCCCTATTACTGTAACTTCATCCATTAAATGTCATTAGTACATTTTTCTTCGTTGTCCCACTGACCCTTACTATGAGTCATTTAACTCCCACCAACTATATTTACCTTTTTGGTTAACAACTTGTGGGGTTGTTAAATGTTCTGGGTATTGCATCCTATCAACATTTGCTCGGTAATTGTGCTAGTTATTCCCCAAACAACCTCGTAGATTTTTTTGTGTCTACTCGTCATATATGATGTTAATGCCAAAGTTACACCATTATGTCTCTCTTAATGGCTGATAATGGTGTCACCACCCCCCAACGTTTCCTATAAACTCACCTTTGGACGACTTCTCACTAGTATCATGTTTTCATTGAATTCTTGAATCTTCAGTCCTAGAGCTCCCTTAGAACTCGGTGAGCCCATGTCTTAACCTCCATCCACCAGTGTTATTTGTCTACCAATGTCAGTATGCTATGATGGTTCACACTTCTAGTCAGGGAGCTCTTCCTAAAACCACTATTCCAGAGGAATTTATTGATCCATGTGTTGTTGTTCAAGATGATCTCCATGGAAAGGTCAAGCAAGTTCGGTTGGTCAACCTTGATTTCACATATGCCACCCTGTTTCCACAAATTTTTATTCACACATTTATGGATTGCATCACATTACTGAATGGACAATTTCAACGGCAACGGAAACCTAATTACATACCACTATGAGATTCTACCTTGACGAGTCTTTGTGACCTACCATTCTTTGAAACTACCGAAGAAGTTACTTGGTGCATGAAATTTCTCATCAGCCGAATACACAACAACACATTATGGTTAGACCAATCCTACCCCATCCATGTAGAGAACATTCATAAGTTCATCATTTTTTCCATGGAAGGTCGGGATGTCACAGATGGCTTCCAGGGCTCTAGAAAGCATGGTCAAAAGAAGGGTGAAGTTAGTCTATATGAAAAATATGACACCAAATGAGGAGGTCACAGAGCGCACATTGTGTCGATCAATGATGAATAGGTATGCATGGAATATAATTTTATTGTTGGGAAAGTAATGAAGAATTACACAAAAGGCGAGTTCACCCTTGACACCATAGCAATAACAAAGTTTACCAAAAATGGTGCACCATTGAATTGGTGCAAATATTTTCTCACAGAATTGTTCTAGGCTTGTACAGATACACATGAGAAGCTTGAGTACTTCATATATGGATACTTATTGGTATAATTAACTATGTGTAAGTGGCAGTCGTCGAAGGGTCGCAACATCTCCCACAATCCTGACATTTGTATCCCCAAAATCTTCGACCTCTGGCATATTTGTACTATGACCACTAATGAGACAACTCACACTGCAACCCTTTTGAAGTGGTATAATGACCTCATCGTCGCAACAGAAATTCCATGAATCCCACAGACGCTACTAAATAGGCACACTCACCACATAAGTTTTGTGATGAGTCGTGACCATACTTTTTTGCGACCTCTCAGGGATGCCCTAGCTCTCTTCCATATGACCCCTTTACTATTTTATCTGGATGAGCCAGTGTTCGACAAGGAAGTCACTGAATGGTCAGGTTTCACTATAGAAAATAAGTGGTCAAGTGTCTCCTACACGATGCATGCCATCACACAATAGTCTGCTCCTGTGCCAACACCTGACTTAGGTACCAACTCCCCAAAAATGGAACAAATGCCTTCAAGCTCAAAGGAAGGGGAAGAGGAAGCACTCCCAAGGGGGATATTTTATATATCATTCTCCTCCATTCCAAATGATACCACCATATCAGGTAAGAAATTACATGAAGCATTTTCTTACTCTTTTCCCTTAAAGAAGCAGTGCATCGAATCTCCATCTAAGTCTTCCATTGAGCCCATTTTCAGTGATGACACTCTGTTGTCTTTCATTCCACCTTTAACTGACACTGCTACCCTCCCGATACACTCTAATACACCCATTCCCTCCTTGATCCTTGTGATAAAAATCATTGACAACCCTCTGATGGAGCAAAATCCTACCCCCATTCTTGAGGAACTACCTAGCTAGCAACATGCCTTACTTGTCGATGTCTCATTCATGACTCTATCATCCCCCGCTCACTCCCATTTCGAAATGGTATTGATAGAGTCCACTAAATATTTTAATACAACTACCATAACAACCCTTCTAATACGTTCCATTGTTCCCTGGGTTCCACAAATCCAATTCCCCCTTCACACACAGCCAGGGACTATTCTCTATTCTAATTCGAAGACAGAGCTAGAGGTACACACATAAATGGACCTTAATGCTCTAGCTACCCATATGAAAACCCATGAAGACATGCATTTGGCTCACAATGCCAGTTCTGTCAAGGAACAAATTGTGCCCATGTTACATGACCCCCAATAGTGTTGAGTTGTCCTCAAACTATGTCTGGAGAAAACGGGTGTGGTTGCAGCACTTTCGCAAGAGGTCCAAGACCTACTTGCACAAAGGTTCAGATCTCCCTTTGATAGTCTAGATGGTGTTGGTACCCCCATCTTGTCATATCGTTTTGTTACTAGCGGCCAATCCCTTACCTCAAGGTTTCCCTTTGATCCCTCTCTTACTAGTGAAAATGTTTCCACATGGGCTACACCACAACTTATGCATCTTTTGCATGCCTCTACTGACCAGTTGGAGCAACGGATCACTACAGTTGAGAAAAACAATGATGATCTCTCACAACAAACACAACAACTATGAGAGGTTGTCACAGTATCCTCTTTAGTCGCAGCATATGAGCATGTATTATGTGTAGGATGAATCCTTCATTGTGGCTATGTTCGATAAATTAGTCCAAGTTTGGCCCTCTTTTAGACAGATGAAACCTGAGCTACCTAAATATATCACTTTAGTTGCACCTTCGCAACGAGTTGATCTCATTTCTGGTTCCTAGTACAAGCTGGCCACAATGATGGATACTCTGCAGCAGGAGTTGGTTGTGATTAAGTTGGAAAAATAGGAGCATCCCAAAGAAATGATGGAAAACCTTACATAGGCAGTTACAAAGGGAAATATGTTCATGTCCTTGCTTCATGCCCATGCCAAGGAATGTCACCGAGTCTTTGATATGGTTAATGACTAGGTCATCTTAATAGAACAACACAATCAACCAGTCGAAGAATTGTGCACACATATCAACAAGATGCACGTAGAAGCTCGAGCCCTTACTGACCCTGTTGAGAAGGAATCCAAGTTTTCTAAGATAAATGACTGGATGCACTGGATGAGTCTACAATGGTTGCTAAGAAATAGATTCACAACTTCCAACCCACAGTGCAAGACAAATATGTCCTGATGTAGTAGCTCGATTCCATTACCGACACCGAATGGACTAGTTTGTTGGCTAAAAAATCGGAGGAGCTCGATGTGACTATCGCTTAAGAATTTGTTGCGGGAGCCTCGATTTCGGAAATGAAATGGAAAGACTATGTTGAGCACTATGGAAATTTCCACGAGAAGGCTCTCGCTATTGTACCAAATTTGGGCCCTCCGTTTTTGGAAGGTCAAGGGAAAGATTCAGTAGGTTGACTCAGGACGATTCAAAGGTTGTGGTCGAAGCTTGTTGGGCCCTTTTTTTTTAAGAGAACCTGATTTGGGGAAATTCTAAAGTTTTGTGGAAAGCTCGACATGGTAGCGAAAGATCAAAAGTGGTAGAAAGCAGCTAAGATAAGAGGAAAGATAACTTCAATCATGTCAATAGTGAAAATAGTTCATGTGCCCGTTGGAAAAGAAGTGGAAAGAGCTAAAATCTTCAAGCGCCACCAAAAAGAGAGCGGGAAAAGATAGTGGAAGAAGAATCAATAAAATACAACAACGGTACCTTTGTTGGTAACCTATGAGAAACCCGAACTCCAATATTGCACTAAAAAACTCTTCTTATATATCTCTCGTCTCTCTCTCTTCTCTACGCTTCTAGGTACATCCCATTCCTCACCTCATCTCAACAATTTATGGATCCTCCTCAACTGATCCATTTCCTCTCTCAATTTCCCCCATCTTTTCAACCCCCTCCCCAGCACTGGGGGAGTTTACTCATCCATTCTATCAGGTTCCATGTGCATCATCCCTTTCTTCATGAACAATATATTTATCCATAGTGGAATCTATTCTAGCATTCATTTTCTCATGCCTTCTACAAATTTTCTTTCAACCTTGCTGAAAGAATTATTGTATTCCACAACAAACACAATAATATATCCCTCCTTTATTCGAGCGAACCAAAATTCAATTCCTCGAATCCACTTATTTTCCAACACCTTCAATCTATCAAGCGTGGTGTGATCCCAAACCACCGGTTTTAAAGGCCACATGGTAGAATTGGTAGGATTTTGTCTTTTCAACCATTCATATAATAGAGAAGGAAATTCAACAAAGAAAATCTCATGCATATCGGTGTAGAGATACTTATATTTCTATTGCTTCACATTCACTGTTATACCTTGAGTTTCTCATTGGGAAAACTCATGCTCCTTTGCAGTTAGCCAATCTTGAATTTACTTCCGAGATGGATACCACCTCATCACTTTCCTTCATCCTTCCCTACAAGAATTTCAGGTTCGGGCAATGGAACCATTTTTTGGCATCATTTCACGCTTTCACATGTCCATCTTAACATTGGGGATTTTATACCTAGGGTTCATCCATAGATTACCAACAAAACCCCCCAAAGCATCGACATATCAATCTTTAGCCAAGGCTGGAGAAGGTCTCACCCAAGACGCAATGTGGATCATAGAGACGATATGGTCTTGTGACACAGATGAAGGGTTAAACACACAGGTATCCATTCGAGATGGTATTCATGCACTCCATTAACATATACTTATTATTGATCATTAAGTAAAACAATACACACATCCAAATAGCACATGTATGACACACAATTGTTGCAGTTTTATTATTCCTTCCATTCCATAACCCACAAGTATACATAAAGAAAACTATAGTCAACAACAACAAAGTTTCATGTCTCCTTTAGATAATTCCCAAGATTTACAACAAATCATGTCCTGCACATTCCTTATACATTAGACACATGACAAACTTATACTTATCTTCATAAGTATTACAATATTACATAGGCTCAGAGTGAGCTCAAAACACATCAACTCAATGAATCTTCTATGTGGGTGTCTAACTCTCTAATTATATCACTCTATTTCTGGTGTCATTGCTTCCTTTTATAACTTTCTCTGCTCGGGAGATCTATCTCTTTCTTCTCTGCTCCACTCTATCTACTAACAAACTGTCTCACACGCTTATGGCACATGCATGTAGTCCACATAGCCTTCTGGAATCAGGGAAATCTTAACTTCCTTTCCAACTCATGTTTTTCTAACTCCACAATCCCTTGTGTTGTTGGCCATAATCATTCGAGAATATTTCCTGACGATACCTTTCTTGATTCCGGGGTGTGGTTTCTCGGTTTTCGACGCTACTGACAAAACTCATATCGACACACATATTTCATATCTTGGACTTGGCGCGCAATATCAAAACTAGGTCTGGCACAAACTTCTTGTCCTTCTTTGCAATTTATCTTAGGCATGCACAAAACTGGAATGGGTGTATTCAAAACTTGGAAGAAGCACATACAAAACTTGGAATGATGGTGCACAACTTTGTTTGTGCGCATGCGCGAAAGTAACACAAAAAATTGGGTGCCAACAACTAACAATGGTGAAGAATATACTGAATAAAAGGGACTTAAGGAATTTTAGGATGCCCATGCTTTGAAGACGAGAAGGGATCAATTAACAACTCAAAATGGATTGTTTTCCAATTAGTTCATAATTTTTGTATATAGGGAAATATCCCTCATTAGTTAGAGAGACATTCATGTGGATTGCAATCTACTAGTGAGATTTTGCGACATGCATGTGGATTGTTGTCCAATAATTGACTTCGAGAGATTCATGATTTGGGAGTTCAAGGAGGTGGAATCCAAGAACTTGGGAATTCAATTCAACAGCTACATCGTTACGAGGTTTATGAGGCAACTTGATGGATCTCAAACTGGTCCGGGAACTGTGTTCAAAGAATAAGCTTCTAAAAGATGTTACTAATGTTTAGTGTTCATTTTATGGGTTTTACATTCAATATATGCATTTGATTTCAGTTTTTTATTTTTCAGCACGGTAAGCCTTATGGGGGGGTATTAGAGATATAAGGCTTGCCCATGTAATAAAGTCACCTTAGTGACTTTAGGTTAAAATATTAGGGTTTTCATCTTTTAGGCTTTTGGTCTCTCAATCACTTTATAAGAGTGAGAACCCTCATTGTAATTATGTATCATTCAATAATAATATCGTTCAGTGTTTATGGAGATCATGTTTTCGGTATCATAACCCTAACTAGGGTTTCATTAGTTATCGTACTTTTATCATTATAGCATAATATAAATAATACATGGAGTGAAACATAAATTAATCATCAACCAAAGTTCGGCATATTCAACCAAAGTTAATCATAGCCAATTATAGTCAACCATAGTCAACTATAATCAACCATCCTTAACTATTGTCAACCATATCCAACAATTGTCAACAATGTTCACCTATAGTCAACCAAAATCAACTAGAATCAACCTTACTCAATCGAATTCAACCAAAGTAGACCATAGTCAACATTATGTAACAATGATGTATAAAGAGGTAACTGACTTCAATATTATTTAGCATTGATACATGAAGATGTTGAGTTCAATATTCTACGACTTCAAGAGTATGTCACATCATTACACTAAGAGGTCAATTTCAATATTTTGTCACATTGTGACAGCAAGTGATCAATTCAACGAAACATCACATTCGTACATTACAGGTGACCCTAATATTATGTCACATGTAACTTTATGGGTGGTTGCAATATTATGTCACATGTGACATTAAGAAGTTGACAACAATATTATGTCACATTGTGATATTAAGAATTTGACTTCAATATTATGTTGCATTGTGACATTCAAAGCTTGATGTGATGTTATGTCACATTAAGACATTAAGAGATTGCTAATATGGTTGAATTCAATGTTATATGACATTGCGACAATTTGAGAGGAAAATTTTAAGAGGTTGACTGTAATATAATGTCACAATGGAACATTAAGAGGTGGATAATATGGTTGACTCCATGTTATATAACATTGTGACCTTTCGTGAGTAAAAAATTGAGATTGAATATATAAAATATGTTAGATTTTATTGACCTTGGCAAGTAAACACTATGCAACCAAAATTAACTAAAGTCAATCAAAATTAGAATAGTCAACCAATGTTAGCAAATGCCAACCATTGCCAACTATAGTGATATTTTAGTTAATAAATTTTAAGCATACTCACATGTAATCAAGAGAAGTTAACCATAAGAAGTTATAGTTAAACAAAGTAACCCAGAGTCAATCAAAGTCAACCCAAGTTAATTATAGTCATTAATAATTGACCAAACATTCATAATAATGTTGTGTAACATTGTGACATTTCAAGAGAAATAATGGAAGAGGTTGTCTTCAACATTGTTTCATGATGCAACAGTATGGTTGTTTCAAGATTCTATAACATTACGACATTAAAGGTTGACTTCAATATTATTTAACATTGAAACATTATGGTAAACTTCAATATTAGTCACATCGAGGCATTAAGAGGTTAACTTCAATATTATGTAACATTTTGACATTAAGAGGTTCACTTCAATATCATGTCACATTGTAATATTAAGTTCTTGACTTCAATATCATGTAACATTTCGAGGAGATTGAGTTCAATATTTCGTGACATTACAACATTAAGAGGTTTCCTTCAATATTATGTCATATTGTGACACTATGGTTGATTTCAATATTATGTCACATTATGACATCAAGAGGTTGATTTTAATAATATATTACATTATGACATTTAAAGGTTGACTTTAATATTTTGTTACATTGCAACAATAAGAGATTGACTTTAATGAATTTCACATTTCGATGTTGTGGTTGACTGCAAATATTATGCCACATTGCAACGTTATGGTTGACCACAATATTATGTCATATTGTGAGATTATGGGTGACCACAACATTGTGTCACATTGAAATAATAAGAGGTTAAATTGAATATTATGTCACACTATGGCATTAAAGGGTTGACTTTAATATTATGTCACATGCGACATTAATAATTTAACTTCAATATTATGTCACAAATTACAACATTAATAGGTTGAATTCAATATTATGTCACATTACGACATGAAGAGATTGAATTCACTATTTTATCACATTGCAACATTATAAACAATATCAATATTGTTTGTATTATTATAATAGCATAATATAAATACATGGGAGAGTCAACCATAAACTAATCATTAATTATCATCAACCATTGTCAACCATATCCAACAATAATCAACAATGGTCACCTATAGTAAACCAAAGTCAATTAGAATCAATTTTAGTCAACCAAAGTAGACCATAGTCAACATTATGTAACATTGTTACAAGAAGAGATTGACTTCAATATTATGTAACATTATGACATGTAGAGATTAACTTGAATATTATTTGACATTGCGACATGAAGAGGTTGAGTAAAATATTTTGCAACTTCAATATTATGTCATAATGTGACATTAATAGGTTGACTTCAATATTAGGTAACACTGTAACATTAAGAGAATGACTTCAATGAAATGTCACATCATGACATGATTATGGATGACCTTAATATTATGTCACATTGTGATGTTTTGGGTGACAACAATATTATTTCATATTGCAACATTAAATATTAGGTGAATTGTTTTAAATAATAATAATAATAATAATACCTAGATGGGGTGGTGGAGGATGGGGCCATGACACCATCCACATGTCGCCCAACCGCCAACATGCAAGATATTACTATTTCTCATCATGAAAATGCAAGGGGGGTGATTATGGAGCAATTGTGGGTGAGTTCAATTGCCTTGGAAGCATACAAGTTTAGAAAACCAGGTCGTGAAATGATACTTTACATCACAGAGGATTTTAGGATGTTGGGATACCCGTCGACTCTAGTGGTTAATACCTTGAGAAGGTTGGTGGTTAAGATTTTCAATTTGAGCTTGGTTGGCATAGTGGAATCCAATACTCATGGTCTTAACTGTTAAAATTTTGGTATACTTGTTTAACCATAGACAATGTCACATCATTGTCACCCAACCATAGGCATTCACTATGCCACCCTTGAGCACACTAACCTTTACTTAGAATAATTTCGGCAAGCCTACTACAGAACCAAAATATAAATCCTAGCCACAATTGTTGTAGCAATAGCACAATAACCATACAAGAAGAGTGTACATTTTCTCCAAGAGAAGTGCACAAGAGAAATACTCACGACTACTACACTACTCATCCAAACTTGCGCCCCTTCCAACTGTAACTATTTATCCTAGACTTACGCACCTCTAGCTGCAATTGTGGTCTTCTAGACTTGCACACTTGCTAAGTGAGTGTGTACAAATGAACTAGGCAACTGCCTATTTATATTAAACTATCCATATGACTAGGGATGACCTCTCCTTCTGTATGTGTCGATCACTTTAATATTAATTCTCTTGAGGCTGACTTCTCTCCTAGGGTTTTCTAACATCTATTTAATGGTTCACTTGCTTCTGGAATATTCTATTCTAAGTCAAATGTTACACATGGAGGTTAATACCTCTCGCAACTACCAAAACATCAACACTCCCTCTTAGCTAGGGAGGTATTAACTAATATGTTCTTCATGTAGTGGTCTCAAACACATCCATCCATCTCACATGGCATGGGCAAGACTCACATGGTCTTGCAAACCATTCTACAGGTAGCATCACCATAGCCACGCATGCTATCTCATGATCAAACAGATCATGTCTCAAGTAATATGGCCACGTGGCCATCTCATGATCAAACAGATCATGTAACAAGTAGCATAGACACACATGATATCTCATGATAAAAAAAATCATGTCACAAGTATCACCATCATAGCCACACAGGGTCTGGAAAATGCAGTTGAGCTAGTTTACACAAAACTGATCTACTACCCAATCCAAGCGGAGTCTGGGAAAATACAACTCGCCAACTCATACAGAATATGGCATCTAGTTCATAAAGAACTAGTAACT
>JZKD02S0049654.1:6473-18519 GCA_000966675.3 Picea glauca
GCCCTTTTTAAACTTTTTTTACCACATTTCCATACCCTGCGGGGAATTGTAATAAGAGATGTTGCATGATGAATTTTGTAAAAGGTTTAGTCTCTTAATACTTAGACATGAGTTGTTACTCTTTACTTGTTAATTATATTATGTTGTCCAAGCAATTTATAATTTCTGAGTTTTGTCACTCAATTCCTCCAAAGTTGGAGTATATACTTATGGTTAGGCCTTAGCATGGTCATCTAAGCCTAGTGTCTAATGGAAATGTGCTAAGTCCCCCTTAGTTTTTTTTTTATTTTTTCAGTTAATAAAAAATTCCCGTAAAGCAGAATTTTTTAATTGTAATTTGAAGTTGTATTAAAAAAGTGGTACTAGGAGGCATTATATGCCTTGGGGGTGCTCATTTTTGAACCTATAGCACCCACTTTACCTAAGTACCCACTTTTGTGAGTGAAATTAGTGATTTTAATCACTAAAAAGGTAATTTCACTCTCAAAAGCCATAAAAGACAAAAACTCAGAATTGCTAAATTTTAGAAAAGTTGTTGGAAACATGTTTTGACATGTTTTTAGTGAAATAAAACCTAAACGGCTATGTAGCAGCCAAAGGGAAGCAAAGGAAAGCATCTTTGAGTAAGAGTTTGAGTTAGAAGAGAGTTAGTTGGATTTTCTCTTGACTTATGTGGATATTTTCTTGGGAGGTGCGCCCCTCTTGGGAGAGGTGGCGCATTCTTGAGGAGGGTGCCCACCTCTTGAGAGGTGGCACCCTCCCTTTTGGTCTTGAGCTTCACACTTGGCATTCTATGGGAAGTTAGGAGAGGTGGCAGCCCTTTGTTCACACTTGTCTCACTCAATCTCTCCAAGTGGTGCGCCCTCCTCTATGGAGCTCTCCTTCCCCTTTGCTATAAAATGGAGTTAGTTCTCCCATTGTAATCAGATTGGACTACCTAGAGTTATGTTGTTGTAATAGACTTAGAAGCTATTGTGGAATAAATATTTGAAGACTTTGGAGGTCACTTGTGGTGTTGTGCAAATGTGTGGATGATCTTCTCTTATGGTGATGTGTTGAGTATGGTAAATTTGTCTTTCTTGCAATTCTCATTTGTTGATTAATCCTCAACTAGTAAGATTTTAGTAAACTTGTTTGTATTACTAAATCTTGTTATAGCACATTGCAATCTATGATTTCATGTTATTGTCAGTTTTGTTAGGATATTTAGACACTTAGGAGTTAGTTAAGATCTACTTGGTCTATTGTGTCGTTAGTTAACATATTAGGAGTTGATTTTAAAGGTTTTGCAACATATAAATGATGGACATGGAAAAACAATAGATAAACAAAAAGAAATAAAGAGGATAACACAATGAAATAGCCACAAACTTTAGATCTGACCTTTATTTAATTTATAAGGTAACCTCCATACAAGAGATGTACAGATATGGAAAAGATATGAGAAATATAGAAGCTATGGTTGAAGACTCCTCCAAAATACAATGCAAGAATGAGATATGGGTCCTCCTAGACCTCCAATGACAACATGCAAATCTGGACAAGATCAATTTCTTTCCCTTCTTCAAAACTGACACAGATCCTGGCTGAGTTGCACACCCCTGGCTATAGAAACCTTAAGAAATTCGGTCTTTTCAAATCTGACCTCCAAAGTTCAAACCCCTAAAAATGATTGTAGATCTTTAGATCTGGAGATGTTGAGCACATATGATGAGATCCCTCTGTTGTAATATGAGATTTGACCCTCCAACTCACTGAATCACCAAGAGATAATGCACCCTCCTCCAGAAATTCACCCAGCTAAGAGAAATAATAAATATGCCAATAAAAGCCCTCAAGATCTTATGAGAAAGGGCGCTCTAATGATGACAAACCTCTTTGGAATAAGTTTGGACTCAGATCTCCCACCTGCAGAAAACCCCCAAACTTGTGCCCTTCTTCCTCATTCCACTTCTGAAACTGATGTAGAACTGAATAGAATGGTGAGGGTGGGATCTTTCACCACCTTGACCAAGCTTGGATCAGGAACAGAGGAATCTTTCACCTCCTTGTTGATCTCTAGGGTTTGTTCACTCAAAACCCTCAAAACATCTAAGCTACAGAGCTCAAAGATACAAATGAGAAATGACCTGAATGAGGAGAGAGGCGCCCTCCTCTCCTTTTCTACCTCCATCATCTAATTTTCACTTAAATTATTTAAATGGCTTCTAAGGTTATTTACTTTATTTCCTCATCTTATCCAATTAGCTTTTTATTTTCCTTTTTTCCAAAATCACTTTAATAATAACTTTTAACCCCATAGTGACCACTTGTGTGCCTCTTAGTCCCCTTTTTCCATGAGACTATAGTCTAGAGGGGACAACTAGACTACTAAGTCTCTCCAGACCCCTGTCAAGAGGAGAGGAACATTACAAAGTGTGGCATAAACTTTTTGTATTTTTTTATGCTTGCTGTTGTTGTGCTATTTTTCTCTTCCTTGCTTCATGCATGATCCTTGGTTCAATGTTAGTAGCCTAAATAGTAGTATTAGCAAGCTGTCCATATCTTCTTTTCAGCTTATCAACATCATTATGCTTTTTCTCATACTTCTCCCTCTCAATTGGGTCTCTTGGTTTTTTGCAAACATCAATACCCTTTCCAAAACCTTGCCCTCTTGGGTAAGATCCCTTGTATGGTATACCACTGATCCATAAATGAGTAACTTATAGCCCACTAGCTTCACCAACATGGATCCTCTGTGGAAATGTATTTGTTCACTACAATCTCTGTTTGGGATTGGCTATATGGCCTATTCTTGGGTGTAACCCACACACAAGCAACCAGTGGGCAATGCCAATAATGATCAGGGATCTGAGTTGGTTTGTAATGTCCCCACTTTGGGACATCATTATATTACAGAGTGTTATGATGACCAGAGTAGCCAGATGGAGGTTATAGCGAATACAAGGGCTATTGAGGGGTATTTTGGGTTCTGGCTTGCATTGCTCATCTTATTTCATCATTATGATCCATTCCGCTCAGCTTGGCTTTGGTTCCGTTGCATTCCGACGATTTCTGTGATTTTGAGTTATTTTGGGCTATATGTTAACTAAATTCACTAAGGAGGTCATATTGGGCATGATACTTGGAGGAACCTCTTAGTGTAATAGCTCATTGGAATCAGGAGGAATAGCACTACAGGATAGGATGATGAGGACTGACTTTCAGTGGCCAGGGAAGCCACAAGGAGGGATAAACTACTTTTTAGAGGTAAAATGGTTAATTAATTAATTAAAGAAATTTAATTAATTAATTAATAATTCAATAAAGAAAAGTCACTTGGAGAGACAAGGTGAGCAGGGAGGATAAAAGAGAGAGAGGGGCCTCTATTCTCTCATCATGTTGTTTATCATTTTGATATCTGGCTTCCTGCTAGTGAGCCCATGCACTTGGGGGTTTTGGGGGTTTAACAAACCCTAGACATCAACTCGGTGGTGAAAGATCCCACCTATCTTTATCCAAGCTTGGTCACGGAGGTGGAAGATTCCTCCCTCACCATTCTACATCAGATCTACTCAGCTTCAGAGGTATTCTACACCATCCATAGGTACAGAAAGAGAGAGGGCGCGGCATAGAGAGTTTCCAGCAAGGGGGGGCGCACTTGTGGAGCTAGTGCAATTCGTTTTGGTCAAGGAGAAGGAGTTCTGGAGGATTTGGATATTGGGTTATCTTGGTAGAGGCCATAGCGCCCTTCTTGGCTCATCCGAGAGGTGTTTTGGTGGAGCATTGATTTATTTTGAGAGTGGGACGAATTCTCCTAGAGGAGGGGTGCAATCTTAGAGTGGATCTACTCATGGGAAGGGCCCAAGCGTCATTCTTCAGCTAGAGATCTATTCTATCTTGTTTCTAGACACCAGATCTACCCTTCTAGAGTATTTTGCTTGCTATTGGTGCTAAGGAGGAAGAGGGACGAATTCTTGGGTCTTAATTCATCTAGGAGGGCGCAAGCCAATTAGGGGTTTGTCTAATTGGAGGGTCATACCTTCACCGTTCAGCTTGAGACTTCACCAGTGGTTTAGTGTTGGCCCGATCTACACTTCCAGCCATAATTAGAGTGTTTGGAGGCCTCTAGCAGTAGGGCCGAATTATTGGGTGTATTCAGCTTTCCAGTTGGGGTTTGGCACTTTAGAGGGCAGGGATGTCATCTTGTATTCATCTATTGTAGCCATGTGGCCTTTGAAGGCTTGTATCTTCTCTTCGTGATCTTGCTTGAGGGTTGTCCTCATTTTGCTATTAGCTCTTAGCTATATTGTACCAGATCTACAGATCCATTGTATCAGGGTCTTCTTCTATTATGAATAATATCAGATCTGAGGTATTTTTGGTTTTTCTGTGTGTTCTTGATTTTGCATCTTGTTGAGGTATGTTCCATTGCTATATCTTCTTTGATTATTGTTGCAAACACACATGAAACCCATCATATTAAACCCCAGCGCAACTCATGAGGCTCAAGACTGCAAAGTGTTTGACGAAATTCCACAACTAGAAAACAATTAAAAATCCATGAAAAACGCAATGTTCTTGGCATCTTGGCTTGGGAACATTACATGGTTTCTCCGTTGTTTATCACTAGGTAGGTACACAGGGATTGGTTATGCTTCTTGGCTTGTTTTTATTTGTTGTCTTTGTAGTGCCAAAACAATTACTAAGCAACTCTCTCTGAGTTTAAATGATTACATCCAATGTATGTTTGAATGCCACCATTGTCCAATCACAACACCTTCCATGTCTCCAAATAGTCTGCTCTCCAGGCATGCAAAACTTTGTGCAATGAATATGAAATTGTTAGGTGTAGTCTCCAAAAAATAATAGAATGATTAGTCTACTCTATATAGTGGTCTTCAATGGACTCTTGACTCATCCACAAGGCAATGGAAATATAAATATGTGATTGCTTATGAATTGTAGTGTCCAAATGCCAATGCTACTTACAACAAGAGTTTTATACAACCCCTCTTCCTTCTGCCTTGATTTCTCTCTCTCTATATATGTAGGGAGAAATCAAGGCAAAAGGAAGAGGGGTTGTATGAAACTCTTGTTGTGAACAATAGTCGTAGTTGGCTACTACAATTCAGAAGCAAGCAATATATATATATATATACACATCCAGTGTTATCAAAGAACAGAGGTGCTAAAACCTGCTCTAGTTTATGTTTTATCAATTGCCCACACTGCTCTCACATGTGGAAACTCAATTCAAAGGAAATGTTCACAGTCTCATGTGCTTATAGCCAACTCTAATTTAAATTAAAACACAAGTAATGAAGATATATATATATATGAATATGATGTGGTGATTTTATAAGAGCAAGGGGAAATGAGACAATTCCAAATAAAGCCAAAGTATTGAACCACAAGCAGCCCAATGACTTGAACCACAAGAAGCCAAAGCTATGGGGACGAGGAACAATGATATAGTTTATGGTTTCCATCCATTAGACTTTCCACAACTCATAGCCCAATGCAGCCAAGGAATTTCCTAGCAACCAATCATACGACCTCCAAGAAATGAGAGGCGACCTACCATCTAGCATATGACCCATATGACCTATGTATGATTTCCCACAAACTCTAGTTGGATTTTGAAGGCTACGTTTCAATTGGTGAGGTGTGTATGACCTCAAGCTCAAGGAAATTCATTGTGTATGGGCTCTCTTACAGCCAACAGCCTCAATCAATTCAATTTTTGTTGTTCATTAGGAATGAATTGCCATACTTCATATGCATAATTAGAAACTTAGCTTGAAAATTATAATAGCTAGATTCTAATATCCATTGATCTCAATTCAAAACGAAATGGACAGAGATCATTGCATAGTGATTGGCTTTCACAAAATTAATGGGGCAAATTTCTGAGTGATGCTCACACAGAAATACAGTGGGAAATTCTCCATATTAACCATGAATTCAACTATAGGCAGCACACTAAACATAGCTAAGAACACCAATAACTCATACACAATATTTAAGATAGCCACAAAGAAATTCATAACACAAAGAAACCATATTTACCCAAGAAATCCAAATGGGAAAACTAGCTTCAAGTGGTTGCTCAGTCTTTATTTTGACAATATCCAATTACAATGTACTTTGCAAGCTCATGGGCCATTCAACATTTTGCATATCCAGTCCTCCAATGCATCCTCACCTCTTGGCCAACAAAAATCCCTTTGAGAGTAAAGTTACAAGAAGATATAGGAGAGTTGGGGGCATTGAGAAGGCCAAGCATCCTTTCCATTTCATTTCCCATTCCTCATTTTTTTCTCTCCTATTTTTATTTTTCTTTCTCACTAAATATTTTTTCTCTCTTTTTCTTTCTTACATTTATTTTCTTTATCGTTGCATTGTCTTTTCTTGTTTCTACCTTCATTAATTGTTGACTTTGTTTGTGTGTATTGAGTCTTACAACCATTCATGTTGTTCGATCTGTTATCAGCTAAGTTGCACTAGCTGAATCTCCAGCTGAGCCGCTAGAGAATGAGAAAGAACTTGCTCATTTTTCAGAGTTCAGAAGTCCAGCAAGTCATTTTGACCACCTTTTTTTGCATTTCCATCCCCTGCGGGGCATTGTAAAAAGTTGAGATTAGCATGATGATGTTGTAAAAGGCTGGACCCACACCTAAGACTTGATCATGAGTACTTAATCTAGAGTGTTTTTTCACTTGTTAATTATTTCTTGCCTGAGAACTTGTTCTTAGGCGAGTTATAATTTCTAAGTTTTTTCACTCAAATAACCTCCAAAGCTGGAGTATGTGTTCGTGGTTAGGCCTTGGCATGGATAACCTAAGCCTAAGTGTCTAAATGTTTATATTGTCATGCTAGGTCATCTTTAATTGAGTCATATGGAAATTGCACTAAGTCCCCCCTAGATTTTTTTAATGTTTTTTGCAAATAAAAAAATTCCCTCAAATCGGGATATTTTAATTGTAATTGGTCAATAAGTTAAAAAAGTAGTACTAGGAGGCATTATATGCCTTGTGAGTATTCATTTTCACATCCAGAATACCCCCTTTATCTAAATACCAACTTTTCGAGGACAAATAACGAGTTTTTCTCATTAAAAAGTCAATTTCTCTCGAAAAAGGTAAATAAATGACAAAATAAAGACAAAAATCAGCAATATTATTTTTGTGGAAACATGTCTCAAACATGTTTTTAGTTAACTAGCTCTCTCTCCCTCTTCACTGAAAGTTAGTGGGACTTGAGAAGGAGTTAGAAGGAGTTAAGTGGGGACTTCCCTCCACTTCATGGAGATCTCAAAGAGGCTAGGGGCGCACTTCCTTAGTGAGATGGCGCATTGTGGTAGTTGGTTAAGATCCCAAGGGAGGTCGCCACCTACCCTTGGCTATGTGGCACCCCCTTTCTCACTTCCACACCCACTTATGGCGAGTTCACTTCACTTACTTGAGACATGGCTCACACCCACTCATCCACTTGTCAAACTTGCTTTGAGATGTGCACCCTCTCTCACTTAGCTCACGCCCTTGCCTTGGATCTCTCACCCAAAATGCTATAAAGGCAAGTCGACCCCTACCTTGTTGGGGAATGAGAGTTGGACTTTGCTTGGATTGTTTATCATTGTAATCATTCTTGTGCTTATGGAATAAAAAGACTTTGGAGGTCAAATCAATGGTGGTGTGGCTCATATGTTGGTGATTATTGTCCAAGTTGTATTGAGGTAATATTGTTTCAAGCTTTGCTTATGTATTTTGTTATTGTTGGCCAATTCATAAGAATACTATTATTCAATTGGCAATGCTATTGTCTATTTCAACTAAATATTTGATGTGCATGTGTTGTTTTATGCTAAACTAACATGCCAATTGAGTCTTTTGTGTAGGTGACACCATTTATTTAACAAATAATTTGCAAGGGTTTTGTGATATAGACAGGGTCATCTCTTCTTGAAGAAGTGAAGGAGCTTGCTTGCATCCATCACTTTTCAAGAGTTGGATGATATTCTTACCTTTTCCTTGCCATCAAAGTGACCCCATTGCCCAAGGGTTCGAAGCACTTCAAGTTTTTCTCTTCTCCTTTTCAAAAAACTCTTAAAAATTATGGTTACTTGCATGCAAAGAAGAAATCTGATTTCAAAGTTTATTTTCCTTCTACTTTTCATGTTCCATTTCTAAGTCTACTAATTGGCTAAAAGCTCTATCTTTTGAAAAGAGTAGATTTAGTAAAAAAAAATTAGCACTTTTAAGCAAGTTTTAAATCAGATTTTTCAAAGCTAAAAGTGTAGTTGCTAGTTGTGATTTTCATTCAAAATCTTGGCAATTCAGAGTGCCTTCATTTTCTGTCCTAAAGTAGTCAAATAAGTCTTTAGAAAGTTTAAGTTTAGTTTTCTTTACTTAGATTTTTTCTATCAGTTTTGATAAATCTCAAAAGGTTGTCCAAAGTCATTTTGGGCATCTTTTGGGATCTTTTCTTTGCTGAGTTTTTGCAGGTTATTGGACAGCCAAGGAAAACTCTTTCCATTTTGGACAAGTTTGGAGCATTCAAGAGAACCAAGAGCTTCCTACCTATCCAAGAACCATCAAACTTCCATAAAATACCTTGTAAATATTGATCCAAACCTATAAGAATCTAAAATCTTCCAAAAAAAGAAGAAAGGAGAATAAAAGTCTCATTGTAATCGAAAGTAATAAAAGCGGGCCTCCTAGTGCCCAGTTTCTTCTCCCCCTTTGGGGGATCGGTGTTGTGGTGTGTTTGTTGATCTTTTTGTTTCATTTACTTTACTGCTTTCATACAATCTAAAAGCAAACTAAGAGGCAATCAATCAATCAATTTTAACCACAACACATAGTTTAGCTTTTATTTTCGAGCGTAATACTTAATTGTTTAGACTAGTTTCCTTTTATTACAGTGTTTCAATTTCAGTTTTGCAATTTACTTTTGGCAAATAAACTCGTCCCCTCAGCTCCTTTGAAAAGATGTTGGTCAGTGTGGACAATAGTAACTAGATAACATTTTATTTTCCTGTCTTTATTTTATGTTGGCAAATAAACCAATCCCCTCAGCTCCCCAATGTAAGCCCAGTGTTGAAAAGGGGTTGGACAGTTTGGATTCTAGTAATTAGCAAAACATTTACTTTTCATGCAATTTTCTTTTATTGTAAAAAATAAACCTTTCCCTTCATCTCCCTGGTGTATGCTCTGAACCCTTGCGAGCCTAGCTCGATCTGGGGAACTCATCAGAACCGGGGTTTGTCAATGCGGAGTAGTTTAATAGGACAATCTCGAAAGTTACTATTGCTTGGTCTAGAAAACTGCCTAGAGGGAGTGTGTGAAGTCAAACGGGAACTTTGAGATCTAGGTTCTCCCCGTGTTGAACCTCCAGCACCTCTAGTGAGCTTGTTGATGAAGCCATTGGGTTTCAGCAAGTTCTGAACAAATTTCTATGCTAAAGGGGTAGTGTCTTAAGAGGCCAAATCTAGTGTAAATTTGCTTTCTTACAACAAAGTTTCACTAAAATAAATCCACTTTAATCAACTCTAAAAAGATTTCAAGGACATCTCCACAAGGTACTTTACACATTCAGCAACACAACATACAATCTCATTTTGGCACTGGTCTCAATTTTATCTGTCTTAAGAAACCATTTGCTTCAAGCACTCCTTTCTTGCAAAACTTTATCTTGGAGTATCCTTTTTGTTTATGGTAATTCACTTGCTAGCACTTACAATTCTCCAATTATCATTTATGCAAGTACATTGTTGAATTGAATTACTTCTTTCATAAGCAATCTTATGGTGAATGAATATTATATGTTGTTGATCTAATTTCTATCTTGTGTATTTTCCTTGTTGTAATAAACTCCTAGAACACTAATTGCTTAGATTTAGTTTCGAGCCTTAGTATATTTTCTTAGGCACTACCCCCTTTGGCTTCGCTAAGAGTTGGCCTAGACAGAGGAGTCGAGGATCAGGTGACAGCACCTTGACTCGAGACTAGCCCCCAAGGACCCACCCAGTGGATTAAAAAAATTTCCACATTAAACTCGAGGTGTGTATAAATGCGGCAACATTCCATTTTGGATCAATAATAGAGATTGCACTCCCATTCGCATGAACCAACATTCGGAATTCGTGGAATCTTGTTAACATGCCGCTAAATAGGATAGTAGTCATTCTTCTTTTTGGAGTTAGGAGTTAGAGGAGAGGAAGTAGCACGGTTGGAAACTGTTGTTGCTACAAAAGAAAAACAAATTTGCAATGAAGAATATGGAAGCATAAACCTTAAGAACACAACATTACTCCACTCAAATAATGATAAAAGAAGACACTGCCAAGAAATCTTGTTGCTCACCTAAACACACAGGAAATGCTTGCTATAATTGCCCAAAACACCATGAAAATGCTTGCTCAAGACAAAAATTACTCTTACTGAAATTGCCTTTGCTCCAACGGTGTGAGGGAAAAAAAGAAAGGTAAATCCTCTTTATAAAAAAATGTTTAGGTTAGAGGGTTCTAGAAGTTTCATTAAGGTTGAATTAGTGTTCATGTAGGGTTTTGGTGAGTTAGAGACACCTTAGCATTCATTTAGGATTTCGGTGAGTTAGAGACACCTAGGAGGGTCCATGTGGTCCACTCCCAGTCAAAAAAGAAAAATAAATTGTGAAATGCACCTTATTCAGCATGAAATGGCATGGGCGATGGGGTGTTTCAAAATCATGATATGTCACCTGAAATGTTTCCGTGCATTTCAAGAACGTACCAAACGCATTCAACGTGTTTTTTGGCATGGTATGAAGCTGAAACCCACATTTCCTACAACTTAGCCTGAATTTATCACAAAGCTAAAGACCAATTACTTTGTTGAATAGCTCTTACAAAATCATGGCTAAGGCCTTGGCTATGCAAATCAAGCACATTTTACTGAAGATTATTTTACCGAAATAGGCAGGCTTCATGAGAGGAAAATTCATTTTTGATAAGATCATAACAGTGTGGGAAGGCATGGCACATGTCTAGACCTCGACTCCCTTATAAAATTGATTTTGCAAAAGCATATGACAAGATTGAGTAGTCCTTCATCCTGGTCACACTCAAGGCATTAGGCTTTGGACAATTTTTCCTTTGAACGATGGAAAATCTCTTTTCAAAAGCCTCAACCTCTTGGTTCATCAAGAACAATTAATTTAATGATGCAAGGCTCTTCAAGTCTATTTGACAAGGCTACCTATTGGCCCTGACACTTTCTGTTATGGCAACAAAAGGTTTGGGATATCTCATTTTCGATTGAATGAGACTAGGCCTTATCAAAAGCATCCCTCTCCCAAAACAAGGAATCGGTTGGTTGGTTAATGATTACTTTACAAATGAATCCTTCCTTACTATTCTTAAGGATAGGGTGTCTATGGAAAAGACCATGGATTACTTCAAATTTTCTATGATGCTTTGGGTTCCAAAGTCTAATGGGCTATGTTAGAATTAGGGCAGTAAAGCAAAACAGTAGTATCTTTTAATTTTAGTGAATAAAACAACTAGATCTAGGATTCAACAAACTCAAACACTTTAACTAGTATACAGATTTAGGATATCTAAGATGAGACAGAAATAAACTCAGTAAAACTAAATCTGAAGATTAGTAATAATACTCAGATCTACTGTGCAAGAGTTAAATAAGAACTCTACTACTTGGACAGTGAACAGTTCAAGATACAACAAGACAGTGAAACATATCTATAAGACTGATCTCAAAATATTATACAGATCTGTAGATCTAAGACCAATCTGATCATAAACAGTAAATCAACTTATAGACAGAATAAACTCAATACATATAACTCAGATCTAATAGTTGAAGTACAAAACTAGAAGGATCAAACGGTACTGAAGTTAAGACAAGATCCAGATCTGAAAATAATGAGTAGGCAGCTTACCTGGTACAGCAACCTTACCTCTGAAGAAGGCACAGTAACCACAAGAGATGTAGAACCATTTGTAGTATGCTCAGACAAAGGTTCAGTTCATAGATCCATCATATGAAGTGGATCTCTTGCCAGA
>JZKD02S0049676.1:6822-25977 GCA_000966675.3 Picea glauca
TGATACCTCCTAAAATTAATGCAACATCTCAGGGGGAGCGTATTTTCTTTGACATTGATGTTAAAGGGGGAGAAAAGAATAGGGGTGCCTTTGTTGCCATCAATCCCAAAGGGGGAGATTGTTGGAGGGTTTACAGTTGGGAGTAAGATTTTCATTGATGGCAAGAACAGCGATGGAAAAGATAAACGATTGCAAAGAACAACGATGGAAAGAACAACAAAATCGTGAAGTGACGAAATCGCAAGGTGGACGAAATCGCGAAGGTGGACGAAATCACAATGCAGCGAAATCGCGAAGTGGCGAAATCGCGAGAATATTTGGGCCATAGGATCTGGGGTATCTACGAAGGCTCCATAGCCATTAGATATGGGGAAGCTGCAAGGTGGATAAGTCCAAGAGTCATCCAACTCCCCAAAAATGTGAAGGAATCTTGGTCGTCCATCAGGGACAGTCGTGAACCATTGATCCAGCTCCATCTCGGAGCTTCGCGTATCGTGACTTGGAGTGATGAGAATCTCCATCTAAGGATTAGCGAGATGCGAGCTCACGAAAAGATCAGGACCGTCAGATCACCAAGAACAAGGACCATTGATCTGAGCTCCATCTCGGAGTCTCGACTATCGCAACTTGGAGTGACAAGAACCTCCATCGAAGAACTCGCGAGATGCGATATCACGAGTTAATCGCAGTCATCAGATCAAGGTGTGATTTGGACCATCGATCCAACTTTATTTTGGAATATCACCTATCGCAAGTCGGAGTAACAAGAACCTCCATCGAAGAACTCGTGAGATGCGAAATCATGAGTTAATTGTAGCCATCAAATCAAGATCAGATCTGAACCGTCGAATTATAGCACAAGTGGCAAGCAATTGGAATTTCACTGAATTGGGGTCAACAGAGCATGGTGTGGAAACTCATGAAATATGAAGCGCCTTTTTGGCACAGTCTATGGTCACCACTGATGGTCACGAGAAGGGAAGGAGTCAGTCCAGATAAGCTCCATTTGGGGGTTTCAGAGATCGTGACTTGGAGAGTCGAGATGCCTCATCTCCAGATTCACGAAACGCGAAATCACGAAAGCGCTTTATGAATAAGGCTATGGTCACAGCCCTTGGTCACATCAGTGAGAGATGGAGGAAAGAGATAGAGAAACCAAGCTCCTTTTTGGGGATCGTGACTGGGAGTGTCGAGACACATGGTCACACGAATGCTGAATTTCCAAATGTCAAAATGCCGAAATAAATGCAAGATCCCATGGAGCCAATCCAATGGTGCAGGTGAATTTGAACAAGATCGGAGGGCTACTGTAGAATGACATAGTGTAACTGCTAGAAACCACTGATGGCTTCTGCCAAAGGACTCGAAGACATTTTGAGGTGATTGACAGAGGAGGTGAAGAGTCTCTGGGAATATTCAAGAGGGATGAAGATGTTTGTGGAGGTGATTGACAGTTGGATGAGCATTGAGGCCTATAACTGGAACAGAGAAGGTGAGCTCGATTTTTACAGAGAAGACGAAGAGTCTCAAATTGCCAGAGAGGTTGAGGAATCTCAGTATAACATACAGTGATGTTGAACGAGTGGAAAACGGCCAGAGAAGCTGAAGAGTCATGATGATGATCAGACAGAGCACTCGAGATGTGGAGGAATTTGGCGCGGAGTGAGCATGCAGAGGCATTGCGAATATTGCATGCACAAAGACAACATAGACTATAAGAATGCTGAAAAAAGAAGAGATTGGTTGTTGTCATTGTGCAAGAGAATTCAGGGGAGTGCAAGGAGGCAGAGTGCAGGAGCAAAAATGCAGAGTCGAGGAATGGTGCATTGAAGGGATATGGCGCATAGAGCATAAAAGGCAGAAGAACAGAAAGTGTAAGGGGTGTTCAGAAGACACTGATGCAGACAGGGCAGAGCAGTGTAACAAAACAACGACAAGGCTGGTAAGCCATTAAATAACTTTATATCGCTATAATAAGTTTTAGTAATAAAGAATTTATAATTCAGGGTGGTTGGGAGGTGCTAAGGAGGACTGGTGTCCTCAGAGTTCAAGTGGGTGCTTGAACATAGGGAGTTGGTGCTTCCTTCTAGTTGGTGCTAGATAAATCAGGGAGTTGGTGCTTCCTTCTAGTGGGTGCTAGAGAAAACAGAGAGTTGGTGCTCTCAAAAAGTAGCAGCTTGCAAAACTGAGATTGTAGACTCATTATGAGTTGGTGCTCATATGTATGATAATGTAAAGAATGTAACTATTACTTATCATATAAAGAAAAAGAGGTTTTTACCCTGTATGGGTTTCCTCGGGAAATATCTATCTCTGTGTTTCTCATATATGTGGTTGATGCTGAATGTGCCATTTTTTATTTCCCTGCATTATTGTCATCATCATTGAGTGCCTTGAAAATTTTTTAAAAGAATCATAATTGTTTAAGAACGGTAACAACTGATTCACCCCCCCCCCTCTCAGTTGTCCAACAAGAACCACTCTCACTAGTGCTCAACCACTAGGATCACGTTCACCTGTGCTCGTCCACAGGCATGCCCACTCAACAGATCTTATTTCCCATTGCATTACATAGCAGATTCATATGGATTTCATCATCTCAATTCTCTGCTCAGAGGAGGCTAATACATAATCTTCATTTATGTCCCATGACGATGCACCCATCTCTATGGGAATTCACATGTTCACCTTGTGCTCAGCCACAGGCACGTCCAACTCTGCAGATCTCCTTTCTCACCGTGTTACACAGGAGAATCATCTGGAGTTCTTCTCAACTCTTTGTAAGGAGGAGGTCATCTCTACGTTCTAGCTTTGTCTCAGATAGGAACCACACACCCCACTCATGGGTTCTCTCTCAGGTTTGTGTCTTGGAGAATGACTCACGTAGCTGTAATAATCAACATATTTAACCAGAAACAAGTTTATTTTTTAATATAAGGAGGCGCGATTAGGAAGACTTGCACATCACATTAGAGTTTCTTGTTGTGAAGGAAGGAAGCAAACAAAGAATATTGTTCCAATAAGCCTTCAAGAATCGAGTATTGGTCACACTGAGCCTTGGGACTATTTTTATGGAGCATGAGAGGGTACTCCGTGAACTTGTGGAGCTGGGGATATTCTTTATCTAGATAATGAAAATTATTTTTTACTGAAGTATGAGGCAATTTTGGGCACTAATAATAGAGTAGAACTCTATGCCCTCTAGATCCTACTTAAGGTTGAAGTGGAGAGGCAAGTTAATAGGCTATAGGTCTTTGGTGACTCCAAACTTCTGATGGACTGGGAAAATGGTAAAAGTAACATTTCTAATTTGGAGTTGGGGCCCATTCTAGATAGGATTATGGAAAAGAAGGTATTTTTCTAAGAGGTGTCCTTTGCACATATATTTCAAGAATTTAACCACAAAGTTGATAATTTATCAAAGGACGCACTCATTTTGGAAGAAGGTTGTTCGCTTGTCCATGAGATCAAGGATCATACTCCTACATATTTGATACAGTTACAATTGTTTTGATGAATGGCTTTTTCGTCATGTTAATTTTCTGTTTATGTAAAGTTATAAAGGATTTGTCTCATGATTTTGTCTTAGCCTCAGTGTGAAGCTTGAAATGTATGTTTTACACACAGTTGTGTAAAAGGATGATTGTAAGAGTCAAAGTCATAAGGATATACTATAGTCTTAATTTGATAGTAGTAGATGCAGTTTTTAAGGATAATGGTTGGTAACAATCTAAGTCTATGGGATGGTCATGCTTCAAATGCATGTTTTATACATATCTACGTAAAAACATGATTGTAAGAGTCAAATTCATAAGGATATGTTCCAGTCTTAATCTAATAGCAATAGAGGCAATTTTTAAAGATAATGGTTGATAACAAGTCGAAGGGATGGTAAATGTGTATTTGATTTCCAGTAGAAATATTAATGCTGTAATTTTATCTCAAAAAAAATAAATCAAATAAGTATATGTAAATTAAAAGAGATAATAATTATTATTAAAAGGCGTTGTCTAATTATTCTACGTTTTTTCCCTTTTCGTTGGAATCTGGCAACATAAATGTCCACGAAAACACAATTTTCTATTGTTTAAATTGCATTTTTGAACGCAGAAATGGATTCAGCATGTTGAAAATCCCCTAGTGCACTTGGATTACACAGAATTAACCACGACATGTTGAAAAACCCCTAGGGAACTTAGATTACACAGAAATAACCACTCAAATATGCAGATACAACAATTTATGGTCGGATTTCAGGAAAATATCCCCAGAAAATATCCCTGGAAAAAAGAAAACACGTAGAACTTTCAGACTAAGGCTTTATTAAAATAGGGAAAAAAAACTATAAATTTGAGTGTGTAGGTTTTCACAATTACTTATGATGTGTGTGGACCTTGTGGATATAAGTTGTGTGTCAAATTCTTGAAATGTCCAACATTTTGAGTGGACATTGCACCCATCACTAGGGTTGCATCATTTTGAGTGGACATTGCACCCATCACTAGGGTTGCATCACTAGGGACAAATAAATCTAAAATAGTGAGAGAAAATAGTGTCTGGGTTAGGATTTTATAAGATAAAAACAAAATTACTCATTTAGAATTTTTATGTTTATGTGTGTTGCTTCTTTTAATTATAAACATAAAAATGTTTAAATAATAATATTAATAAATATGTTGAATAAAAAATAATAGAATGATAAAAAATAATTAAACAATAAAATGAATAAAAGTATTTAAAATAAAAGAACTTAAATAATAATAATTAAATAAATGTCCACTTGGTGTAGTCAGTGAGGGAGTGAGTTGTTAAGGAACTTTGCAAGTGAAGTCATCGGTTACCTCTGGGGACACCTCAATTCCATCCATGTCAAGGGATGGTGCGGTCCAGACCGAGTGCGATCCCCATGTGATTTTGACGGCTTAGATGCCCCTAGGTCGTGGCATCTCAGCCACAGCCCAATATTACAAGTCGAGGATATTAAGCTAACAAATAATAATAATAATAATAATAATAATAATAAAATTCATAAATGTTATGTAAGAATTCCCAAAATTATAAAAAAAACAATTAAATAAAAAATAGTAGATCAAGTATAGTAAGCAAATATAATTTGTAAATCAAACGAGTATACTAAGCAAATATAAATGATTTTTTCAAAGTAAGAAAGGAAAAAGTGTAATCTTTCAAAGTAAGAAGAGAAATAGTGTAATTGTAATAAATCAAACGAGTATCCTAAGAAAAAATATAAATGAAATTTTCAGAGTAAGAAGAGAAAATGTTAACTAAGAATTCCTAAAATGGTAAAAAGAAACAATTAAATAGAAAATAATAGAAGAAACGAGTATACTAACCAGATATAAATAAATTTCCATTTCCAAAATAAGAAGAGAGAAAAAATAGCCCAAAGGGGTTGGATCCAATGGTGAAAAGTGAGGAGTTTTTCACTGTTGGGCAAGGTTCAATTCCCGTGAGGGCTTTACCTGGAGCCATAATGGCACCTTGAGGTAGTGGTCGAACATGTAGTTGCACCCAGAGACACTATATTAAAAATGGTATTTTGACTCATGCACACATAAGTGGATCAAAGCCCGCCCCCATGTCCTCCAAATGTTTTAGCCCAAAGGGGTTGGATCAAAGAAGTTTTTCACCGTTGGGCAAGGTTCAATTCGCGTGAGGGCTTTACTTGGAGCCATGGGGGCACCTTTAGGTAGTGGCCGAATTTGTGGTTGCACCCAGAGATACTATATTAAATGGTATTGTGACCCATGCACACATAAGTGGATCAAATCTCACCCCCATGTCCTCCAAATTTTTATCCCAAAGGGATTGGATCCAATGGCGGAAAGCGAGAAGTTTTTCATCATTAGGCAAGGTTCAATTCCCATGAGTGATTTACCTGGAGCCATGGGGGCACCTTGACATAGTGGTCGAATGTGTGGTTGTACCCAGAGATACTAACTTAAATGGTATCATGACCCGTGCACATATAAGTGGATCAAATCCCACCCCCATGTCCTTCAAATTTTATAAGCCCAAAGGGGTTGGATCCAATGGTAGAAAGCGTGGAGTTTTTCACCGTTGGGAAAGGTTCAATTCCCATGAGGGATTTACCTAGAGCCATGGGGGCACCTTGAGGTAGTGGTCAAATGTGTGGTTGCACCCAGAGATACTATATTCAATGGTATCGTGACCCATGCACACATAAGTGGATCAAATCATATCCCCATTTCCTCCAAATTTTATAGCGTGCAAGGGTGTAAACCGATTGGCAAGTACCGTGTAAATGGAAGGAAATATATAAAAAGGAGATCTCAAGTTCGATTCTCACCCCAATTTACTTGTGCCCCATGCTTGCGGGTTGTGTGCACGCACCTGGAGGTTATAGAGGTAGCAGACGAGAATTGACCCCATGTCAAGCGAGTACAAGAACCGCAAGAACCCTGAGTTGTTGATTCCGCTAGTGCAAATAATAATAATAGTAATAGTAATAATAATAAAATAGTATATCAAACAAGTATATTAATTAAATATAAATAAAATTAAAATTTCGAAAGTAAGAAGAGAGAAAATAATAAAGATAGATAGAGTAATTTTTTTTAAATGAAACTTAAAAAGAAAAACTAAGTTTTTTAATAATAATGGAAATTGTTTATAATAAATTATTAAAATTTACTAAATTTATAAATTTTATAATAAGATATCAAAATTAATTCATATTATAATTATCTTTGTGATTAATCATATCTGGATTTATAATATTGACACTGGTGTAAAGTTATGGTAAGATCTCAAAAAAACATAGTAAAAGTTAAGCATGCATCCACAAGGATAACAATGGAAGCTACATGATAATAAAAAAAGGGCTTTGTGACGGGGGATACCTTATTCAAGGTGGTTTATGTTTTCCTTTTCTAAGCATTCCTTTCACTATCACTTTGACCATGACAAATGGAAACTATTAAATCGGTATGTTCAATAACCACGTCATATATATTATCAATTTTCTAATAGGGTAGGTTTTACATTTGATATCATCTCAAATGTGGTAAGGCATTAGGTAAGGCATTACTCCATACATTGGAACTTACCTGTTTGACCAGATGAACAGTTGGAGTAAAAAAATCATTAGTCGTCCACATTTGAGGAGTTTGATTTGTGAGTTCTACAAAAATCAATGTTTTTCTACACCAGTTTCCAAAAAAGAAACAATGTTCCTCTCCACAGTAGCATAGAATATTTTCAATTGATAGTTGTGTAAGTGTTTTCAATCAAAATTGAAGTAAAATTCACATGTTTTTCCTGCAAATCTTCTAGTATATTCTTGAGCCACACAATCTCCTTTGTCGTCTATGCAGGAGTGACATATTCTGCATATGTGGTGGAATCTACTAGAACATATTGTTTGCATGATCTCCAAGAGATAGCAATTAATCCAAGACTCGTGAGGTAACTTGAAGTAGACACTCCATTCTTCTTATCCCCATCAAATTCTGAATATGTATGTCCAACTAGTTTGAATTCATCCACCTTAGAGTATTTGAGTAAAAATTTTCAAGTTCCCTTCAAGTAATTTAGAACTCTCTTTGCAACACACGAATTTCCTTCACAAGGTTTTTGCATGAAACTAGAAAGGATCCCATCTGCAAATGAAATGTCTTGTCTAGTAGTAGTAAAGTAGATAAGACTCCCCATGTAGTATACCTAGGGAGGAAATATGGTGTACCTAGGGAGGTACCCAATGGAAATGTGGTTATGTATTATTAGTGGAGGCAATTTAATGTAAGGTGGACTAGGTTAAATATATTATTAAATAAGGCACATTATTGTGGTTAGATATAATAAATGTGAGAAGGATTTCTATAAGGTTCCTAGGAGATAGAGAGTGTTATTTAATTTAAAGAAGTGTAAGAAATGTATTGGAATACGGTGAATTATATTGTGATTGTAACAAGAAAGGATTGCTTCACAAGTGTTATCCTTCCTTAAGGATTAATATATGGTGTTATCCTACCTCAAGGGTTTTGACTATTTTTTGTGTTGAATATTTGGTGAATTCTTTGGTTTATTCTTGTTGAGATTAAGGGTTATTTCTGAAGTATATTTTCATATCTATTCATATCTATTGAAGTACTTAACATTTTGTATCAAAGCTCTTTCCTTGGCCAAAGAAGGGAAGACATGTTTTGTTCTTTTTGCAAAAAGAAATTAGGAAAAAAAGGGGGCAGTGCAATTTAGACTCGGTTTTGAAACTTCCTGCTTAGAATTTGTAGAAAATAATTGGATATTTGAATTTCTCTCAAAAAAATTCCCAATTTCAAAAAAAAAATCGGTCGAAACAAAGTCTAGGAAGTGAAGTTATCATCATTTTAAATTCAACAAATTTTCAGGGTTTTTCTGGAAAAAGTCGCGATTTGCAAAGTAAGTTATTTTCAAAAACCCTAGTTTTATTTTTGGGTTATGGAAAGCGGGATATTTTTTACTGGAAAATATGATGGTCCTAGTATTGAATAATTTCTAAAGGCCCACAAGTTAAAATGGAAAGAGAAATCTAGAAAAAAATTATGCACCTTCGTTTGAGAGAAGATGCTCACATATGGTGGCAATCATTTGACTTTTGGGAGTGGATGTCACTTTCTGAGGAAGCACTTGAAAAAATACTTTTAGACAAGTGGTCTCATACAAAATTTAAGGATAAGTACATCACCAAGGTTTTATTTTCAAGTGGAAAATCTATATTACAAGCTCATGGTTGTATTCATAAAGAAAATGTCATTGTTTCTATTAACCCTAGTTGCCCGCAATATTTTATCAATGTTCAGTTGGTTAACAGATTCCAAGTTCCAGCGAAGAATATTCAAAGCACACAGGTTGAGGGTGAATATGTTCAAATTTTTAAATATTTCAAGATTACCATGGATAACTATGTGTTGCATTCTAATTTTTGTACCATTGATATGAATGATATGGATATTATTCTTGGATATCCTTGGATGGAAACAATTGGTATAGTTAATATTAATGTAGAAAAGAATTTTTGAAACTTTGGTACAAGAAAAATAAAGTTACATTGCAGGATGTGTCTTTTACTAAGAAAGAAGGGTCCATTGGGGCAAGCAAAGAAGTTTTTGTAGAATCTGAAGTTGCATCAGAAGAATTTATTGAAAAATATGAAGTTGCATCAGAAGCAGAGTCTACAAAAGGAGATTAATAAAATCCACAAGAAGGACACGATAAAAAATCCAAAGAGATCATTGACTCAAAGGAACACCATGTGCAGAATTGAAGAAAAAAGGATTGATTCCTATAGTTTTTGTATACCATCCACACCATATAGAGGAACAATAGTCATCAAGGCAAGGGTGTGAGCATCAACACACTTATGAACTAGTATGGAACCAGAAATAAAACCAATCAAGAGGTACATGGAGGACTACCATCACTGTAAGAAGACATCACGCTAGAGAAACAATCACATGGAAATATAGGCACAATGCGGATCAAGATCAGGGTGGCAAGGAAATAGTTGGGCATCGTGTTCATCTTCCATTAGGATGGATGTATGGGCATACTTGGTATCAGTTCGCTACATTTCTTAGTCGATCATATTGTAAGGTTTGTAGGGTTTCTTCCCATGTTTCAAGGATGAAACATGTGAAGGGGTATGGAATGTAGTATACCTAGGGAGGTAATATGGTACCTAGGTAGTTACCCAATGGGAATGTGGTTATGTATTATTAGTGGATACCATTCAATGTAAGGTGGACAAGTTCCACTATATTAAATTCAAATAAGGAGCATTATGGTAGTTAGAATAATAAATATGAGAAGGTTTTCTAGAAGGTTCCTAGAAGATAGAGAATGTTATATAAAGAACTATAAGCAATGTATTGGAATATATTGAGGTATATTGTGATTGTAACAAGAAAGGATTTATTAAGGAGTGTTATCCTTCCTTAATGATGAATATATGGTGTTACCCTACCTCAAGGGTTTTGACTATTTATTTTGTTGAATATTTGGTCAATGGTTTGGTTTATTCTTGTTGAGATTAAGGGTTATTTCTTAAGTATATTTGCAGATCTATTCAAATCTATTCATGTACTTAACACTCCACAAGTTGTCTGTATTTAGTTACATCCTCAAATTCATTCCCTTTTTCTTATGTTATCTTTATATTTTGTTCCATTGGAGTAGAGAGAGGATTACAATCAACCATGACAAATTTGTTCAATGTTCTCCAATGTACTTCTTTGGGAGATGAATACATACATTGGATTTTGAGTTACTTCAATACCCAAGTAGTAGTGAAGATATCCCATGTCATTCATACCAAAACCCCTCTTCAATTATCTCTTTATGGGTGCAATATATGTTTTATTATTCCCTATTATCAAAATATCATCTGCATACACCACAAGATATACAACATTGTTTCCAAAGATATACAACAGTGTTTCTAACTTTCTTGACAAACAAAGTTGCATCGTCAAGATTAAAATGCTTGAAATTGATCTTCAAAAGATTCTCAATTAACTTTTCATACCATGCCTATCCTTCTGGTTGAGACATGTAGACATTCTCTTTCAAGTCTCCATTCAATAAGGTTGTCTTCACATCCATGTGATGAATCCTCTACCTATTTTGTGCAAAAAAGCCAATAATGCGTGAATGGTAGTCCATTTTGTAGTTGGGGGGGGGGAGTATCCTCATAGTCTATGCCTTCTTTCTATGCATATCCTTTCGCCACAAGCCTCCCCTTATGCCTATCAAGTGAGCCATATCATTTGTACATTTTTTATAGACCCACCTGCAACCAATTGGTTTGGTTGCAAATGGAGGATCTGCCAACTCTCATGTCTCGTTCTTGATGAGAGCATCATACTTATTTTGCATGGTTTCTTTCCACTAATCATGAGAAGCATCTTCTTCAAAGGAATTTGGTTCAATGTTAGTACCTAAATTCAATTCACAATCAAATGAAACATCCATATCATTTATACCACTTGAATATTAATCATCTACATCACTGGAATTTGAATTATCTACATCACCATAATTTGAATTATCTTCATCACCTCCATCTCAATGTCTTGTAGAACTTATGGTTCCTATCTTTCCAATTTCATCAAGATTAGCATTCTCAAGTGTATTTATGAGCCACTTTGGTGGACCTTTCTAACATGGTTCAGGTTGCTCCACTATTGAGATGGTATTGCAATCCCATCAATGTTCATCCTTTCAATCCTCTCAATCACATTGTCCATTTGAACTTCTTACTATGATGAAGTGGTTGAATTTTCTTCATGAGGAGGAGATGTGACTTAAAAAGGAGATCCAGTAGATTGATCCAATATAGGGACCCCCCCTTCAACATGTGGAATATCATCATCAAACTCATGATATGTCTTTACATGGGTGAATTTATCCAAATGATCAAGTTATCGCTCAATAATCTTCTTGTTCTTGGTGGATTCAAGAAAAAATAAATAAATGGAAAGAATGAACTTCTCGTTTACCTCATCATAAATATGATATGCCTTGGTGGTATTTGAGTACCCTAAGAAGATTCACTTTCAACTTATTGCACCAAGCTTGTTTCTTTGCTCCTTAATAATTAAGGCATAACAGGTGGAACCAAAAACCCTAAGATTCCTCGCCAAAGGAATACGGTCATCCCACATTTCATAAGGATTCTTATTCCAAGAGCATGAGATGGAATCTTGTTTCTCACATACACTACACATAGAACTGCATCAGCCCAAAACATCAAATTTACGTGTTTGAAAAATAGCATTGAACATACCATATTCAATAGTGTCATGTTCATTCTTTATGCTACACCATTCTACTAAGTATTGTATGGAACATTGGTTTGATTATTGACACTCCATTATCAGTGCAAAGAGTGCTAATATGAGATTGAGTTTCATTTTCAATCCACAGATGAAAATTTTTAAAAGTTTCAAATTCTTAATATTTTTGTTTCAACAAATAAACCCAACACATCCTAGTGTAGTCATCAATAAAAGTAATGATATATCTATTACCAAATTCATATTGAATAGGAATGGGGCCACACAATTCAAAGTGTATCAACTCTATCTTTCTACATGATATTGAGGTGGAATCATGAAAAGGTTGTTTGTTGTGTTTACGATGCATACAAGCCTCTCAATGTTGAAAATTCCTTGGAATGGTGGGATGACCATAAACACTAATTTTATTAAGCGTACAAAGACTATCATAATTGATGTGCCCAAATATAGCATGCCACAAAAGACTGGAAAATAGTGTACCTTTATCATGGGGAGAAAAGTATGCAGAATTTTGTGTCTATGCATATGTCCCTTTCAACTTCATTAATTTGTCATCCTCCCATCCTGTCATGATGACCATGTTGTCAGAATATATCCTTATTTCAACTTTCCCATCAAACATGTGAATGGAATGGCCTTGTTGTCAAATTTGCACAAGAGATAGTAAGTTCCTACGCAACTCGGGAATATAGAGAACATTATGCAAAAGAAAATATAGGAATCTAGGAAATTTGAGCCGGTTGGTGCCAATTCTTGTTGGTTTGAGACTGGATAGATCTACAAAGTTTACTGCACCATCAACATTTTCATTCAATTTTTCAAATAAGTCTCCTCAAATTCACGTGGTTGTTTTCACCAATATCAAGCAACAAAGCATATCTCAATTAAGAAAATGAATATTTGAACAATTCCTCATTTATTCTAGTACTACAATGATCAATAACAAATTGAGTGGGTTTAGGAGTTTTAATTTTATTTTCCTTTCATTTATGTTATACTTTGACCTTCTTCCATGGGATCATATATCTCTTTGATACATGTTCATTATTGCAACAAAGAACACAGTTAAGATGATATCTCTCACATGCAATGAGAGAAATGTTCATTGTTCCTCGAGGAGTAGCCTTGTTGACTATCAAGATTCTTCCCTCCAAGCTATATCTATTAAAAATATCAACACCTTTATATACATCTTCAATAGTGCCCATGGTCACAAAACCAAAGCCACGTGGTTTTCCAGTTTATTTGTCTGTAATGATATTGACATCCAAGACTTATATTGTGTTTTCAAAGAGCCCCTCAAGTTGTTGGTTATCTATGTTGAAGGGAAAATTCCCCACAAACAACTTCTTTATTGAAACAACAATTTGGAGGTTGATTGGAATTCCAATGGTCTCAAGGTGGCCTAATTATCTAGTCATCAATTAGAATCCCAAATACACAAAGGATCTGTGTATTTCTCGGCTAGCACAATCAACAACTAATGATATATATGCAAATATCATAATAATCAATATTGATCATGTCTGCCTAATATAGCATAGTTAAGGATTCAAAATCAATCTCAACCAGCATTTTTTTATGCAAAGAACGAAGCACTGAATCCTCCTCTTTCATAGATCAAACATTGAAACAATTCCTCCCCATCGCTTAGGACCAAAATAATGGCCGTATAGAAACATAATGTAGTAGATCGATCATAGTGAACCATTTTCCATTTTTTTTCAAAAGAATCTTATGTTTACCCATCATTACGAAGTGATATTAGATCCTCCCTATGATTCCAAGGATGTGAAGAGAAGACTCAAGTCTTGACTCTAGGAAAATGATTTCAGTGGAGACCTCATCAACTACGATGGTGGTAGTGACATGTTATTTGCAGAGAGTACGTTGGAGAAGAAGGGATACCTCAATGGGATGGAAATCTATTTGAGTTGTAGCAGTTTTATGGAAATGGTGTCTTAGACCAAATACTTTAAATATTGTTGTTGTTTCAAAGGTGGTTGCATGAGGGTTCCTTCTAGAGATCCCACTGAGAACCTACGCAATAAGACTCGAAGGAATTCTCTATAAAATGGGATCCAATATGCTGAGGACAAATCCATTAAAATTCTATGAACCAAAATGTGCATACAATGACTAATTAAAACACCTAGGGAGATAAAAATGACACCCAACGAACTAACAACCTATGTTAGAGAATGCCAATGGTATTTTAGTGACTAACACAACAAATTAGGGTTTCTTAGACACGAGGAGGCATTTATGTTTTATATCCACTAGAAAAATGAATCTCAATGCATAGGGAGAGATTGGAAGGAAGATTATAGAGAGAGAGGGATATATGAATAATTTATGCACTCAAATTGTAGCAAAAGAGGAAAAATATGCTCCAAATATCATGAAGTTATCGAAAAAAGACATCAAACTCTGATAACATTTTCTGGCCAGGGATGAGTAACTCCACGGATGAGCTAGGGATGAGTAACTCCATGGATGATCCAGGGATGAGTAACTCCACGGATGAGCCAGGGATGAGTAAATCCACGAATAATTTTTTATCAATGTGAGTCATACATAAATACATTGATGTGACTCTTTTTTTCACCTTCCAAGAGGTTTGATGACTCTTGACATCCACCTATGACTTTTCATATTTCCCTAAATTAATATTTACAACTATTTTACAATTATACCATAACCCCAAGGATTAGGTATCTAATAGTAAGGGATTTAGCTTGGTTATTTGTCACTCTACCTAATCCCCATTGAAAGGATTTTTCCTCATTTCCCTTAGGATAAAAAATTATCCCCTTTGCTCCTTCCACCCATAGGTTTCCTTTAGAAGATTTATCAAATAATAGTAAACACTTCTTTTTCTCATGCTTCCACTGGAGGAACTCTTCATCCCCCATGCTAATTTTCGATTTTGCTCTAGATGGAGGAGAGAGCATGAGCTTCTCAGGTAAGAAATTGTTTGTATTGATCATGCCATCCACCTAATATTGATCCCCTTGTTCAAAAAGAGACACATTGTTCCCATGCATCCATTTGACTTGAATGAATTCTAATAACATCCTACAAGCTTTATTGATTGTGCTAACAACTTGAATTTGAATTTTTTGTAATATATCCTTGTTCCTTGCTAACCATATCTCCCAACAAATAATTTTTTGGATTTCCATACATATTATTTTTAAAACTTATTTATTCCAAAAAATTCCTGAGTATATTTTATTCCAGATTACAAGCATTTCCTTCCAAGAGCTTGGGAATAAAACCTTGTCTAGAATTCCATGGAAAATTTGTTTCTAAACCTACAATGAGTATTGACATTCAAAATACGGATGATTTGTGGTTTCCCTCCTTGATATACATAAAATGCATCTAGATGGCCCTTTAGCTCCATTCCTTTTCAAGTTCTCTATTATTAGCAACCTCCCATGAACCATGATCTAGATAAAGACATTGATTTTAGGGAGTGAGTCTCCTCTCCGAATATGTTTCCATATACAAGAACAAGGTGTATTTGGAAGATCTTGTAAATATACTTTTATTTCACTAAATATTTCAAAACTCTTTCTCCCCACCCCTTCTCATCAGGGTTGGTGTTATCCACAGGGGCACATCCAACCAAATGCTTAAAAAGAAATGATAGGGAGGAGTGTGGCCAATGTAACCAATCCATTTTTCAAGAACCATAGCTTAAGAGATGATATCTCAAGGAGGGTTTCCAAACAAGGATTTCCTAAAATCTTATATGTCCATATGTCGATAGTTTTACCATTTCCTAGAACCCACATTAATTTAGACTGAGAGGATTGTTACTTTACACAGTCTCCAAATCAAAGAACATATTGCTTCATCCGATGGTGTATTTAAACATCTTCCCCTATTTTTGTAAAAATATTTATAAACCTTAACTACTTTCCACCATTCATGGGGGTTAGAAATGAGCCTCCACAGAATTTTCCCCCCCTTTTCCAAATTCATGAGCACTGGATATTTTATTTCCAAACCTCCTCTCTCTTTTGGAGGACAAATGTTAATGCCCTATGTTAAGGTGCTAACACTAATTTATAAATATTTTATTATTTATGATTAGGTTATCCTAGTGGTAGGATACATCATTATCACTTATCTCTTATTTATAATAAAAGAGAATCATTTGTATAAGCATCTCATCTTGTCTTATAAATTGAATATATTGTAAAAGGTAGTTTCCCCCTCAAATTGGACTATATTCACTGAATTTTAATCATTATTAAGGAATTGGATCATCACATTTGGTATTGGAGCATCGATCCCAGGGTTTTTCTACTTCAAGTGATTCACCTTGGAATTTTTGCTATAACTTTTTTTACGGGGATGATTCAAATAGAAAATTTTGAGGTTACTCGATAGACATATAACAGTATGTATAGTAAAAACTTTAGGTTCTGTTTCATTATACTTTCATAGATATAGACTATGTAAGATAGGGTTTGTAACTCATCCTCAAATCAGTTTTAAACGAGTCATCTTGGAATTTTCTCTATAACTTTTTTTTCTAGGAATTTTCAAATAGTGAAATTTTGTGGAGACAAAGGATAGATATCATAGTATAGGTGGTCAATTTTTTAGGTTCTGGTTTGCTATACTTTCAAAATATAGTCCATGCAAGATAAGGTTTGTGACTAATCATGAAACCACTTATCTTGGCATTTTTGTTGTAACTTTTTTTCAGTGAAGGTTCAAACACTAAAAATTCCATAATCCTAAGTTGAAACAGTGAAGTACATGTGGAAAAAAATTCATATCCTGACTCATTATATTTTATGATATATTGCTTGTGGAAGCTAGGGTTTTTGCATAATTATTTTTTGGCGTGATTTTAAGAGATTTTTCCATAGTTAGCAAGTTCGTTTTAAAATAATAATAATAAAATAAGAGACATGTTCTGGAATATTTAAATAACACAAGATCTATCATTCAGCGTGTAAAACTATGGTTGGGGAAGAATACATGTAGAAAATACACATGATTTGATGTGGTTAGAAATCACATTGTTTCACCGGGTTGGAAACCCCTATTGGTACCCCTTAAAGTAGTACCACATTAGACAATACCTATAGATGGAATCTCACTTCCACATACCTTTGGGTATATAGGAAGTCCTATAGGTATAAATGAAACTAGCCTTAAATAAGCTCTTCAATCATCTTGTTGATATTGTACACCAAGGATAACACTCAAGGACACACTGTAAAGACCCTCCTCGTTATAACAACAACTCTGTTAACGGGTGCAATTTTTTTTTGTGTGTGTTAAGGTGTGTGCGCGTGTAGAAGTACGGTCTCACGTGACTCTATGTCGCTACCCGGCAACCGACAAGACTGACCCGACAAAGGATGAATACGACCTTGTACAACACTAATTATGAACAAGCGTCCTCCAGGAAGGTGCAGGTAAGAAGGATCCAGACGTTGGCCAACCATGAAAAGACTCACGGAAAATCTCAGACCAATTGCTCCCTTTAAATTTATTAAACGACGAGATATCCAACCCTAAATAAAGTACACTTAGTTAACTGCAATCCCTGTTTGCTGAAATATAAATATTGGTTTCACTTAGATTCACAGACCTTAAATTTTGTGGGTCATCCGTCATAAGGCGATTACCATGAATTCACCATAACACCACCCTATCTTTCACTATTTAGCTTCGTATGCATTCTAGCATGTAACCAAACTTACNTGAGAAGAACGATTAACTTAACTCGAAAAAATTAACACTTGATGCTATATCCAACATTCTGGGATTACCAGACCTCGGTCAAAACTAATATTGGTTTTTCTCCTTTCCAACTTATTCAGGGGGTGGAAGTAGTTTTGTCGATTGAATGTGAGATCCCTTCATTAAAAATCGTGTTCGATCTCCTTCCTGATACGATGCATCTCGAGGAGCACCTAGTCTATCTTGAACATATTGATGAGCAATGTTGAGATGAAGCCTTAGAAAATGAGGAGCACAAGAAGCACGTTAAATATCAGTATGATAAATCCGTTCGTCCTAGGCTTTTCTTCGAGGGATACCTTGTGTTGGTCTATGATCAGGATAAGGAACCCCTAGGGGCAGGAAAATTCAATCCCATGTGGTACGACCCATATGTTGTGCAATAGGTGTTGGAGGAAGGATCTTATGAACTCACAGATTATGAAGGTAATGTGCTACCAGAGCCCAAAAATGGGCTCTATCTTAATAAGTACTACGCTTGAGCCCGAAGGCATGAGCACTAGCACTTTTATAACTATTGTCTATTTTGTACATAATTTTGTTTAGAAATTTTTTACCTCCTTGTTGCGTTAGTGATTGATGTGATTATGATGTGTGGTAGATGCTTGAAGAGTTGTTGGTCTACTTTGGATTCACATATGACACTAGTCACCATACTCGACATTTAGCATCCACTACGTGGGTAATCTATTCGCCTTTCAACCAGCTGGTTTCCGCTGGAGGTGAGTGTCTCAGGGTGACTACTAACAATGTCACCGAGTATAGTGCGATTGTTGAGATTTTGTGAGATGCATTGTCACATGGAATCAATGACCTTAAAGTGTTCTTGGATTCATAGTTGGTGGTCTCGCAGTTGAATGGTCTGTATCGAATAAGCGATCTAGTGCTGTTATGACTTTTCCTTAGGGTGCATCTTCTGGGACGTCCATTTGATATTACTACTTATGATCATGTTCCTAGGAGAGCCAATGAACTAGCTGATGCCTATGCTAATTATATTGTAGATTAGAATTTGCATCACTAGTAATGTAAGCACACACATTCACATGTAAATATTTGCATTTGCAAGTAAAACACATAAAAAATATATAATGCACAAAAAATATAGTATGTATATATATATATATCAAAATGAGATCCATAAGTACAACATTTGGGGTCCCGAGTCTATGAATGTTATATAATGTCATATAAGTACAAAAATTGTTCTATGAGCACATAATGTATTTAGGCCCGAGGCCGATGGAGTCTGTCATAGAAAAAAAACAATGTTTTCGAAACACCGCAATAGGCTAACACATGTCCTGGGTACCCCCACGACATGGCGCTACATGCCTATGGGAAGGTCATCAATAGCAGCCATATGCACGTTGCGAGTGAGGCCCTCAAAGTTTTTTCCCACACTATGAAAATTCCTAGATGCATCGTCACTAGGACTTGCCTCCTCCCTGCATCGTCAATTGTGTCGTAGGATGTTAGCCAAACTCACAAGTTCTTTATTTGCATACAAAGTAAAGTACTTATCAGTATGATGGATCTCAAAAAAAGAGTAAGTCTTTTT
>JZKD02S0049687.1:0-25977 GCA_000966675.3 Picea glauca
GAATCTCGTTTTTGGAAAAACCATGGAAAATTATCCCATGAGCGAAATTTGGCCCCTAAAATCATCTATGGTGACAAGTATTGTCACCTTGAAAATTACCACCAGCTGGGCCATCGTGAAGTTCAGATAAGACCTTTTCTACATATTTATTTTCAAGGCATATCAGGAAAACACCATCATAATTCCTTCTACACAATATCCCTTGAATGAGATGATATTGGAATGATTTGAGTCTAAGATCTCTCTTATTGTTTTCTTCCATATAATGTGGAGATGACCCTTGAGTGAAATAGTATTTCATTTCATAGTACCATTAGTCAGAACAAATAGGAATTTATAAAACTTCTCTTTAGAAAAGGATTTGGTCTTGATACAAGGCATCTTCCTGTGCTTCGTCACTTACCAATTCAATACCTAGATTACAAAATCCCTGACCTTTGACAATTTTAGAAGGATTGATCTCAAGGTCATACTCCTGCAAGGTTTTTATCCAATTATCTCTTTTCTCTCCCATATCCTTTTGAATTAGTAGATCTCTCATAGCAAGATAGGGTACAATTAACTTGGTTTTTTATTTGATCGGGTAAAGGCCTGAAATGTTTTACAGCCTTGAATACAACATAGGCATGTTTTTCCATTTCTTTATAATTCAATTATGATCCTTGTAAACTTGAACTCATAAAATCCATGGTAAATTCGTCTCCTTCTTGGTTCTTCTGATTTAAAACAACTACAAATGCAATGTCTGAAGCAAATGTGTAAAGAATAAACCCTCAACTGAAATATGAGCTCAGAAGTGTAGGATATTATGTATTTCTATTGTGATTTATTCCAAAGACTCCTTTTCCCTAGGTCACCATTTGAATTATGCATTCCTTTTAATCATGTCTTGTAAGAGTTTCACTGTCTCTTCAAATCTAGGGAAAAATCTTCTTACAAAATTTGTCTTCCCTAGGAAGGACTACATAGATTTTTTTATGGGGAGGAGGAATTTTAGCAATAGCTTTAGTCCTTTTAGGTTCAATTTCAATACCATGTTTGGAAATGATGAACCCTAAAAGTCTTCCTTCATCAACTACAAAAACATATTTTTTTGGATTGAAAGATATACCATATCTAGTACACCTATTGAATACTCTTCTCAAATGGTTTATATGGTCCTTTTTATCTTTGGAGAAGATAGTAACATCATACAAATGAACCAAAACACAATCTCCATTTAGGCCTTTGAAAGCGATATCCATTTCTCTTTGTAAGGTTTCCCCAACGTTGATCAGACCGAATTGCATTTTCCTCTATGCATAGGTGCCCCATTTAGTTCGAAAGATAGTTTTTAGTTGGTCATCATGGGAAACCACAACCTGGTTATAACCAAAAGATCAATCTAGTAATGAGAGCATTTTGGAACTAGATACACATTGCAAGATTTTCTACATAGGGGGCACTAGATAGTTGTCTTTCTCAAAGTCTTTGTTTAAGTTTCTTAAGTCAATTCAAAGTCGTATGTTCTCGTTATTTTTCTTAATTGTTATGTGGTTAGTGATCCATTGTGTATTCCTAACTAGGAAAATTATCTTAGCATATAATAACTTGTTTAGCTCTGCTTTGACTTGTGTCTCAAGACTAGGATGCATCTTCCTTAAATTTTGATGAAAAGGATTCATTTGAGGCTTCATTGGAATTACGTGTTGTATGATCTTGGTGTCATAAGTATTGATGTATTCATACATCCAGGAAAAGACATCTTTTTATTCCTTGAACAATTTGATTAAATATTTTCTTTCATCTATAGAACGGTTGTTTCCCAGGTTGATATTCTAAGGTGTGGTACTTATTCCCAGATTCACCACTTCAAGCTACATTGATGAACTATTGGTTTTCCTATTTGTTTCCCTTTTGAACTTATCCTAGAGATCATAAAGTTTCTCCAGACTCACTACATTCTTAGGGATATTATTGGTTGGACCAAATTTATTCCTTGGTTGTGTTTGATCAACTAAATCGATGGCATCATAGGTTATCAATTGGTTGTGTTGACCTTGATCTATAATTGAGTCTTTGAATGTTCCTTTGAGGTGAAAAAAGTTAACAAAATGTTGTTCATCATCAAAGACTCTCTAGTTGGTAACATTTTCAAGGAATGAATGCTCGTATAATATCTCAACAGAAAACGTTGTAGGCATCAATCCCTCTGATGGTATCAATCTAGATGCAAAATTAGAAATTCAACATCATAGTTTAGCGAATGAGGGATATGAATGATATTAAATGCTTCAAAAAATTTAATTAGTTCCCATGCCTCTTGTTGGTAATGTTTAAGATGAATTGAAATATATTGTATGGTATTATTTACCTGCCTTATGAAAATTTCAGAATCACCAAATACCTTAATCTTATTTTCTTTCAAATCTACTACATTTTTCAATCCTTGTAGCAAATATTCGTATTCGACAACATTATTTGTGCATTTGAACTCAAGTCTATATGCAATTAATTTTTTATTTCCTCTTGTATGTTTGAGTATGCATCCAACACATGCACCTTATAGAGACTTGGATCCATCAAAAAATAAAGTCCACATGTCAGAATCCACTTTTTTTTGGTTCAATGGTTGATTTCAAATTTTCATTTGTTTTTTAATTATTGGGGTTAATGGAGTTAGTAAGTATCTCTAATCTATCCTTCACAATTATGTTATAATATACACTAGAAGTAGTGTTCGTCTTATCTACTATGTCACAGTGGGGCTCAACAATATGAGTGTAATGAAGGATATCGGACTATTCATTTTGTAAATGTGTTGAACCTGCACATAATAGATCTAGCTAGAAAATAATACACACATTTGCAGAGAGAAATTGAGAAAGAAGAATAAGGAGAGAAAGAATAGAAGAATTCTCATTAACTGTTATGAATAATGAATAATTTACACATGATATACTCTGTATAACTCAATGAGTGTGCACTTGAGGAGAACCAATGCACCATAGTGGTGGTCTAGAGTGACCTGGAAACACACCATCAGTTACGAGAGTGAAATGCCACCTATTCTAGTCTCTTAGGAAGTTACGAGAGTGAACTTCCACCTAGTCTAGTCTCTTAGGCAGTTACGAGAGTGAACTACCACCTAGTTGAGTTAACTAGTCAACTAGTCTTCAGTTAACTGATTGAATAAAGAGTAGTGAGGATTAGATCAAGGAATCAAGGGTAATGCACCAGTCTAGTGATGATCCTAAGGCAAGTTCGCATTAGCTGGTGATGATCCCAATGTTTCATGGTGAAAACAACCAATGCAACATCTAAACTCAACTCAACTAGTCAAACTGAAGTGTCAACTAAAAGAGAATATTCTCCAAGTGGAATATTCTCCCCTAAAATATAGGAGACTAGGTAATGACTAATTATGACTAATAAACGAGGAAAAACATTAGGAAAAATAAATCCTAGGTGTGTGTGAAGTAACTCCAACATCCCCCCTAAACATTACTATAATGAAAATAAAGAATGGGTCCTGGCAACGAGGCCACGTTAGGTACCCAAATACAAAAGATACACTGAAATAAAGTGAGGAAAGAGGGAAAACCTCATGGAAACAACCCCCCATCAAGGTACAATGTATGTAAAAAGAAGAACTACAGTTTCTAGGAAACTTTGTCCTTCACTCCAAGACGACTTCGCAGAGAATGGAACTTCTGATCAATGAAGGTCTTGGTGAAGATGTTTGTCATCTATTCTACTAAAGGACATAACTATAAGTCGATGATCCCATCATGTACCAAGTCCTAGATTTAGTGCATGTGGATCTCAATGTGCTTCGTCTACTACCTTTGAACTGGATCTCTGCAGAACTTTAGAGTGCTCTGGTTGTCACACCAGATGACGATAAACCAATGAAACTAAATTCCCAACTCAGTGAGAAAATGTTTTAGCCACATAGCCTGAATAGTTATGTTAACTACCCCTCTGTACTCTAACTTAGCTGAAGATAGAGAGATGGAATCTTACTTCTTGCTCGACCAAGAGATAGGCCCGGAACCAATAGTGAGTGAGTAACCGAATGTCGACTTGTGATCATTTTTATCGCCAACCCAGCCAGAATCAATAAATTCGATGAGATCTAATTTTTAGTTGTTTCCTAATGAATCACAAAGGTGATGGTGCCCTGTATGTATCGAAGGATATGCTTTGAAGCCTTCCAATGTAGCTCATGTGACTCCTGCATGAACCTTGAAACTACGCCAACTACATAGGAGAGGTATGGTCTGGAGTGTGTGAGATACAACAAGCTCCCAACTAGTTGTCTGTACAATGTGCTATCAACCAGTGGATTCTCCCTGCCATCCTCAATTTTGAATCCTGATAGGAAAGGAGTTGGAGTAGACTTGTAGTCTGTCATGTGAAATATCTCAAGGATATCTCGTGCATACTTGGCCTGAGACAATTTGATGCTTGATGCATCCTGAATGATCCCAAGTTCAAGGAAGAAGTGTAGAAGACCCATGTCCATCATCAAAAACCTGTCATGTAGAATCCTCTTGACTATTGCAATCATTGAAGTCAAGCAACCAGTGATCAACAAATCATAAACATACATAACTAAGAGTAGAAGTGAATCATTCGTCCTGAGTATGTAGACATTCGTGTCTAATTTACAACGTACAAAGTTCTGTGACAACAGGTAGGAATCCATATTGGTATACCATGCCCTTACAGCCTTCTTGAGGCCATAAAGGGACTTCTTCAGTTGATAGACCAAAGATGAGTCCTGCATAAATCCCTAGGGATGCTCCATATAGATATCCTCAAAGAGATCACCATGAAGAAATGCATTCTCCACGTCCATCTGATGTGCTTCCCATCCCTTTTTTTTTCTGCAATTGAAAGGGCCAATTAGATGGAATCCATATTCACTACTCGAGTGAAGGTATCATCATAGTCAATACCATGACCATGCTGAAATCCTTTGGCAACAAGCCTAGCTTTGTATCTAGTAATTTGTCCATCTGTTTTTCTCTTTGTCTTGTAAACCCATCTGCATCTAACAAGTTTACTCCCAAAAGTAAGGGGAACCAAATCCCAAGTCTAGTTCTTGAGGAGGGATTTGTACTCCTCTTACATGGCGGATTCCCAAAAGGGATTTCCAATAGCCTCGCCATAAGACTGTGGATCTAAAGACTGAAATAAGAAAATATGCTTGGAGGGAAATGGTTCAGTGGTAGTGAGTGCAACAAGAGGCTCCTCTAAATCAGACCGAGTCCTCCTAGTATCAGCTGGATCACTAATGAGATCCCCTACATCCTGAAGAGTAGTATGTGCCCACTTGGGCCTCTTCTCTAGATCTGCAACTACATCTGGATGCTCCAACTCTACACCTAAATGTATTGACTCTGAATATGAATCATCTGAGTCCTACGAATCAGAACTCTCATCTAAAGAAGAGTTGGCATGTTCATTCTCATCATCTCAGATAGGTGGAAGAATGAAGGTGTCTGCATGCAGCTGTTGAGGTACATGTGAGACACTATCCTCAAATTGGACACTATGCTCAATGATGAGACAGTCCAAGGAAAGATCAATAAGCCCATATCCCTTCACATCGTCAGGGTATATAATAAAAATACACTCAGTACTCTGTGGATCAAGTGCCTTCCTCTCTTCAGAGGGAATCCAGGCCCATGCACATGAACCAAAAATGAGAAAGTGGGTCACTTCCGGTTTGAGGCCCCTCCAAGCCTCATAGGGGGTCTTATCCTTGTAAAATATATGGGTAGATATTTTTTGGATGTATGTTTCATAATTAAGTGCTTCAACCCATAGTATATGTGGTAGTGACTTTGCATGCAGCATGCAAGATGCCATATCCTTTAGAGATCTATTTTATGGCTCAACAACTCTGTTTTACTGTGGAGTATAGGGAACTGTGTGTTGCAACTGAATCCTTGCATCATGTAAAATATTATGGATCTCATGATTGACATACTCTCTCCCATTATCAATTCAAAGGACTTTGATCTTCTTTCTGGACTCTGTCTCAAAGAGGGCTTTGAATTCTTTGAGGTGTTAAAAGACCTCAGATTTTTTCTTGAGAAAGTAGATCCATGTAAAATGTGAGAAATCATCAACAAAAATGAGAAAAAACCTCACTTTGTTGATGGATGGATGTGGAAAAGGACCCATAAGGTCACTCTGGATCAGATCTAAAGGTGCAAAATCTCTCTAAGACTTTCGTTTGTCGAATTTCTCTTGAGGGTGTGTTATCACATGAAGTTGTCAAGGCCCATAGGGAAGTGTTGATTTACCCAAGTCTGTACCCTTGCCCCATATTCATTTTTTTTGTCTACCATGTCCTTATTTTTCCCTTTTTGTAGTCGGTAAAGCTGTTTTATGCTTGCCCTTTCTGTTTTGAAAGCTCACTCCCTCGGCCTCTATCAATAATCCTTATGTTGTCCAGTCATGTCATCCAAGTCTTAATTGTCATAGGCCGCAACACTAAGAGCGGTCTAATATGGACTCAAATCAAGCGGGCGCTAGAATCAAGAGTTCAAATGTTGTAAAATTTTTCAAAATAGATCGCGAAATTCTAATTGACAAAAGGGAAGATCTAGTTCGTTCGATCATGAAGAGTCGAGGTTCGTTGATATGACATTGGAAAATATCAAAGGATCACGAATCAGGAGTTCAGGATTCTTTTCGTAAAGGTGCATCCATATCCCAAAATCACCATACTTGAAAAGATGATGGTTTCAATCTGGGTCATCCAAATTAAGGGATGTGTGGCACTGGATCATCAGGATCCCAATTTCACGGATCGGGTTTCATAAATGGAACATGGTGCGAGACCCTGAAATGTGAAATCATGAAACTCTCGAGAATTGGGCGTGTGGTCTCAACACTTGATCACATGGGAAGTAGGTCTAAAAAGAGGGGACAACACTCATCGCATAACTGGCATTTCATGTTGTCAAGGAAAGGATCATGGTCATCCATTTTAAAGCAATACCTACCACCGATCTCAAAGGTAGTTTCGTGATTTCGGGCATCGTGATGTTGGAAGTCAAGGAGAGTGAAAACTCCTGAAATGTGAAATCCTGAGATTTCACATCAGATAAGCATGGGGTCACAGCCCGCAGTCACGTGGGGCAAATAAAGGGGGTTGCAAAAGAGATCAGAGTGCTCGAGTTGTTCCCAGAGAAGGATCTATGTGGTCTCGAGGATCCAGAATTGACTAAAAGGAATTATGAGTTCTCTTAGATAATTCATGGGCATCAGGCTTCACCCTAATCCTGATGAAAGTAGTTAATGAAAATGGGGAAGGTGGTTGAAACCTCATTTCACCACATAAATGGAAACCATGGAAGAGTCGTACATGAAGGGAAGATTTTTAGCTGGAAGTTTCCTGCCATAAATTTTCTTGTGAACCCCATACCGATCTGATCTTGCGTCTGACAGAAGAATGCAAGTGCAGCCTGACAGAATAAGTAATAGATGCCAAGCCTTAAATGCAATGACTAGAGTGTTCTTCTGAAGGGAGCAAGTTTCTTTGAGTATAAAGACTCAGTTTTGATATTTTTTCATGGTCGATGGTTGAGAAATCTTCCATATTGTAAAGTTTTAATGAAGCCTCTAGTTCTCTAGTTTTGTGTGGCCATTTGAGACTTCTTATTTAATGAAATTCATATTTCCTATCATCTCTTTTTCTTCTAATATTGAAGACTTCGGCATGGGCTATCCATTCAAGTTGTTGTGACTGTATTGTAATGTATGTTTGATTGCAATATTGTTATGACGTTTTCATTTTCTTGAAGTTTTGGGTTCAAGAAGATCTTGTATTCGATGCTTTTCCTCCTTAGGCTGCTAGAAAACCTGATGTTCATAGAAGACCTATACATTTCCTCACCCATTCTTCCCCCTACTCACCCTTTACTACAACTTACTGACTGAAGTTAGATCGATACCTCACTTGCCTGTGCATTCCAACCCAATTTTTTGAATTAAAGCGATATAATCTTGAGACTGCATCCAATAGACCATCCTTTAAACTATTCACTATGACATAAAACTGATGTGTACTGGGCTTACCTCTATCGCAATCCATAAGTGACTTCTGGTGCTAACATTTCTAGCACCATTGCCAAGGATGAATAGAATATTTTCCCTGGGTAGAATGACAACAAACTTCTGATTCTGAAGGTGCATCAGAATTTAGAACCTTTTGAAGATTCCAACTTGCATGTGGCAACTCCACTGTGGTGACTCCATTGTCTTGACTCTACTGTTTCAGTGTGAGTGCTTCTGGCTACACCTGGTAGCCCCTAAGAGAACACAATGATCAGAGTTGGTCTTTGATGGTGGATAAAGAACAAACACACTCATTCTGCATATCATTCACCTGGTGACTCCATGGTTAAATGATCGATTGGTGACTCCACTGGTTCGAAATGGAAAAAATCCAGGCTCAAAGGTTTGCTCCCTTTGATTTTTCTATTGTTCTTGGTTTTCCTAATGTTGTCCCTACTGTGGATGAATGGGGTGATTATTTTCCTATATTTAGAAAACACAGAGATGACAATCATGGTGAGCATCTTTGTCAGTTTCATGAACTCATGCATCAGTGGGAGATACATCATGAGGATGTATTGATGAAGATGTTCATGTTCTCATTAGACAAGGATGCTCATGAGTGGTTTCAATACTTTCCCCCTACTAGCATCCCCTCCCTGAGAGAGTTTTATGCAACTTTCAATAGACATTGTCAACAATTTTATTCTTCCAAGTTAATTTGTCATAATTGTTGTGAAGAATATAAATATTGTATTCAAGGTATGACTGTTTCAAATGAAAGTTGTGAGGATGAAATCTATGAGGACGTAATCCATGAGAATGAAGGATATACCTCAGAGGAATTGATGGAGCTGGCAAAATAACTTTTTGCAAGGATGGAGGGATTGGAGGAAGATTTTTCTCACCGCTCTTATGAAGAATATGCAGAGGATATTCTGGTCCTTGAAACAAAGGTTTTTGGCATCCCTTCTTATGATGAAGAGGTGATGTCAGATACCGACCAAGAAAAAAAAAATTTGATGGATATCCCAGCGAGGATGATGAAAATCATAGCTCTTCCATGGTTCCTGATTAAAGTGATTGTGAAATTGATCCTTGGGAAAGCCATGAAGGAGAAAATGTCAGCTATCTTGGTTCAGAAGTTTTCCCCTTTCAATTTCTCAGCCATATATGGTTATCCACATCCAGTGTCGGCTATAAATGAATGGGATGATTATCTTCCAAGATTCATAGGAAGCAAGAATGAACATCCCGATGCGAACTTATTAAATTTTCATGCATACATGCTTGGACATGGATTCTTTCATGAGGATGTCTAGATCAAAATGTTCTATTTTTCTCTAGAATAATATTCTCTTGGATGGTGTCTATCTCTCCCTACTACTAGTATCCATTCGTTGAAGGATTTTCATGATTCTTTTAATTCATATTACGAGAAAATTTACCTGGCTCATCTTATTTTTGATGACTATTGTAAGAGGTTTTCACTCCACATTCTGTAGATGATAGAGTGTTCCTTGTGTGATGATTATGGTAAAGATATGATTGAGAGAGAAAGTGAGGACAAAAGTGAGTATCCTACAAATATAGTTGAAAATTTTTCTCTCTCTATTTCCCAAGAAGAAGTCCTTCCAGATGTGATTGATGATAGCATTGATGATGGCATAACTATGGATGCATTGTTTTTCTCCCCTAGTACACCCGTTGTCTCAGATTTAAAAGAGGAAATGGTTGAAGAAAAGAATCAAGATATCGCTCTTTTCTCTTTGCAAGATATAAGAGTTTTGCACTCACCTACCCTTGAAGAGTATTCAGAAGAAGAAAGCATAGGCTGTTAATCTTCTTATGAAAGCGAAAGCTCGTACCAAGAGAAGCATGATAGAGAGAAAGATCCATCCATGGATATACATGAAGATACCTCTTTCTCTCAACTAGCAGATGTTATCAGAGTAGACAAGGGAGAAATGGAAGAGCTAAAGGTGCAGTTTATCTCCTGACTTGAACCTACAAATGAGAAATTATCACCTAAGATTAGCCAACCCACATCAGTCCTCTACCCACCTATACACTTTGAGAACATCAAACGATGGGAGAGCAAGAAGGAATCACGGAAGGTAATTTCTTTCCATTTGAGCTTTCCTGATTATAAATTGTGTGACCCCTTGGGGTTGTATATGGATCTATGTTTTTCAAAAGCACTGGATCCTACAAGGCTATTCATATTATCATCACTTATGGGTATGGTTGGTTTTCCAAATCATGTTCTCATTCTGTTGTCATAATTCCCTTAGCTTTTGTGGATCATTTGCAGTGAAGAGAAGAATTATATTACCGAGCAATCTAGGTGGCTAGCTGGAAGTTTGATTTCACCTAGCGTTTTGTAAAAATTAGTTAGCCTAGGATTGTATATAAATAAGCTCTTTTTTGGAGGCCATGTGTTTTTTTTTGTTTTTAGATAAAGTAGTGTACATATTTCCCTATTTTCTTCTTTGAAAGTTTCAAGCTAGACTCCATAGCCCAACAGCTAAGGCACTAGAACTACTTGTTCTTGGCAGCTCGCAGGGAGCATGCTATCCCCTGTGGAGACAAATGTTATCACATAAAATTTTCAAATCCTTTGGGGTTTGTGGTTTCCACCTAAGTCTATATTTTTTCCTATCTATCCTCCTTTCGCATATCAATTCTTAAGTCTTTCCCTTTCATCTTGTCGTTCACTCTACATCTTCCCTCGATCGTTTGAGAGACCTTTTCTTCCGTGTTGTCCTACCAGAGAAGTCCCAACCCTAATATTTCCTATTTTCTCTAAGCTGATCACTTCTCTCTTTACCTCTGTCACTGATCATTTGTTTTCCCAAGCCCTCAGTCAGTTGTCCAGGTAATTGTCCATAGAAACCACAACCATAAGCACAAGCGCAACACTTAGAGTGGGCTGGTATGGACTTAAATCAAGCAGAAGGCAATTTTAACCTTTCAATGACGGAGATCCAATCAGGATTATCGATTGACGACTCACGTTATTTCGGAAGGTCAAAGTTGTGCAAAGGTTAGCACCAGAGCAGGCTTGAAATCAAAGGTCAAGAAAAGATTAAATTTGGGTCATGGATCTCATTAGGAGAGATCAATGGTGGAAAATTATTATGGGAGTTGAGAGTTTGAAATGTTTTTAAATTTTTTCGTCGAGGATCCGAACTCCCGAGACCCAAAATCAATATGAGTCATTCATATTTAAGGGGACAGGTGTCAGCTGATCCAAGTATTTAGGGAAATGAGCTTTGGGAGAATTTGAGGAATGTGTGAAATTCTTGATGTGTTGATTGTTGATGTGCCGATGTGTTGACATGCCGAAGTCCCGAAAATTGAGATTCGTGGGAGCCGTCTAATCCAACGGGGATAGGTTGCAATGGATTAAGAGATGTTGCAGAGCTGGGTTTCGGGGGTTTTGATTTGAGCCATAAGAAAATGTCTTGAAGCGCAAAATCAAGAAATAAATCTAGGTCGTCCAAACCATAGGAGCGCATGGAACCTGATCAGATATTTCGCAGTTTCATGGATTGGGAATTCTGAAGTCTAGCATGCGAGAATTCCCAAAAGGAGAAATCTTGAAACTCCTTTGGAGATAAGTGCTAGGTCATGGCCCATGGTCATGCAAAAGTGAGGTTTATGAGAAGAATCCAGACCCCAGTCATGTATAGAGGACTATTTCGGAGTCCAGAGAAAGCATCACAGTCGTTGGTTGAGAAGTAGATCTGATCATCGGTCAGATAAGCAATTTCGTCGATTCTGATTTCGGGAAATCTGAAAGTGAGACCGATGATATGATTAGAAGAATCCAACAACGGGTCGAAATGCAGTAGGAAAGAGAGTAGCTCCTGGAAAGAGCACATGAGCATCAACAAAATATCAAGCAGGCTTTTGATAGGAAGGTGAGAAAAGAGGATTTCCTACTGGGAGTTCTAGTACTTAAATGGGATGCAACCAAGTAGGATAGAGGCAAGCATACCAAATTTGAGGCCTTGCGGATCGACCCCTTTAATATTTATGAGGCGTTCCCAAAGAACACCTACAATTTGCATAACTTGGAGGGTAATGAAATTTTTGGTGGCCCTTTAAATGGCCACTTCCTGAAAAAAAAAATTTGTTTAACGCTGCAACTGGCATCCCACCATTGTAAATACCGTTCCTGTTTTATTTTTGTTTTTTATTTTTATATTTTTACGACTATTAGACTCCATAACCCAACAACTAAGACATTGGAACTACTTGTTCTTAGTATCTCGTAGGGAGCATGCCATCCCCTATGGAGGCAAATGTTATCACATGAAGCTTTCAAGGCCCATAGGCATGTGTTGATTTGCCTGAGTCTATACCCTTGCCCCATTTTCATTATTTTTGTCAACCATGTCCTTATTTTTCCCCCTTTGTAGTCTGTAGAGACATTTTCGTCTTTCCCTTTCTGTTTTGAAAGCTCACTCCCTTGGCCTCTATCACTAATACTTATGTTGTCTAGCCATGTCGTCCAAGTCTTCATTTTCACAGGCTGCAACACTGAGAGCGGTCTAATATGGACTCAAATCAAGAGGGCGTGGGAATCAGGAGTGTTGGAGCCACCTTTTACAAATGGTTGAAATATAATTCTTTCAATGAAAAAATTTACCTCGACAATAGTCCTAAATTATCATAGTCCTAACCACTAAGCAAGTCTATCAATTTTATTTACCTCGTGCTTTCGCACTTTGGGAGTTACAAGTTGCAAGGTTTCCAAACTCCGATACACGAAGTCACGAGACAGTTCCAAAATTCACCTGGGTTAGTGTCAGGGGTAAATCTTTTAAACCATAGTCAAACATTATCGGGGTTTTGTGACTCAACAATCGCTCTTCCAAAGAACTATACCTTCGTAGCCCCAAGTCGTGAAGTCACGATATTCTTTAAACATGGATTAATTAATCACTTAATGCAGATTATGTTTTTCAAACTAAATCGCATTATCGCGATTTTGGGTTTTGGGGGATCAAAGGGAAGGGGTGTTTTCTCCCGATACGGCAAACGCTGAAAAAGGAGATTAAAGACTAAAACAAGCCTAATTAAAAGAGCTAAGTTGGATCAGTAAATGCATTAATACAATTTTAACACGCATCGTCTACGGGGTAAATTTAAATGTTTTTCACTGATTTGTGCTAGGATCTGCCATAAAATTATGGCATTTATTTGAAATACGACGAAGTGACAGGTAAGGATATTGCTTTTACTGCTAAATTTTTCTTTAAAAACAATTTCGCCATTCTCTTCACAAGGACACTGGGGTTTTAAATGGTTAAGATAAAGAGTTATTTCTTTCATTATTTCAAATTTCATTTTTGTTTTGCGCAAAGAAGTTTTTTCATCATGCTAACTTTTATCTGTATCTACATTTTTACTACAGGAGAGCTAAGTACAAAGTCCTCTATCATGGCTCCACGAAAAGATTCCAAGGTGATTGTTGAGAGTTCAGGTCAGGGCACATATATTGTTTCTGATACTTCACCCCGAAGTATTGATACTGTCAAAACCTGGTCATACATCTCTGACATTCTTCAGTCTGACTTTGTGGACTTCTCAGATGATTCCAGCAATAATGAGAAGGACGATTTGGCCACCAAATGAAAAATCATTGCTCAAGCAGAGATGCACAAAATAGCAGCAAGGCCACGACTCCTTCCCTATTACGATATGATCAGATGGGCGCTAGATCATGTGGACATCGCGACCAAGACTATTATCAGTGAGAAGAATGTGACGATTGGGACTTTTCGACCAAAAAATTTGYAGGCAATGTATCAACTATCACCCACGCTGAACTTTGCATATAATGACGGGTTTCTGGAAGATTTCAAGAAGAAGGAATGCCAACAATATGACMGAAAMTTGTTTGATCTGATCAAAGATTGGGTCTYGCACCCCGCAMAATTTAGGGTGGATGGTAAYAGAGTTTATTCAATCTCTTCCTTAGAGCCACAATTCAGGTATATAGCAATGATGACYTRTAGGTTGTATGGGAAGGAGGACACCGCACACTTTTTCCTCTTGTGGGTTCYTCTAATTCACACAGTTGCTRAAGGTTTTTCCTTYGACTGGGYCAAAYTGTTGTCAGAYAGTCTATCCAGTTRGATTACTGAATATCGAGTGYAGAAGGAGAATGGAAAATCTACCTCATTTTTCATGTCCGTCTACATCATGGACGATGTTTGTTTCATGATGCCTTTCCCTCTAATGAGCTAGAGTTGGACTCCATCTGATGTTGAKCCTATCCATGTCTATCACTCAAAACTTTGGGAGGATAAGGCCACAAAATTCATATACRAGATTTTCAATTGGGTAAAGGTACCAATGCATGTCTCCATCTTTKGTAACCCACTGCCCAGGAATTCAGATAGCGTCGCCACCAACTTGAGTAGTKTGGTTKATTGGTATGTAGAAGAAGAATTTTCATACATCAGGGTTTTCGACACCTYTGTGCCCCCGTATGCTCTACCACTATCTATACCGGATAGGATGGTATGTCWYRAAATCGTCAAGMAAACYGTGATTGGTGGCATAAGCAAAGAKCTTAAAGGTTTTTCAAAGAAGGTATGTCCGCCCTTCCCCATCCATTTGAATACATATTCTTTATTAGATTTCAGACACACAAAAGTTGAGGCAATGACCTTAGAAGATATTAAATTGGTCCACATTGAGTTCAAGAAACATGACCCACACATGGTCATGGGTAATCACATGGTGAGTTGTGGACTAAAAAGATATGAACATGAGAATTAGCCTCATGAAAAGATCTTCCAATGAGCAAGATCTTATGCCGAGGTCCTAAGTTGAATTCAAACCTTGTCGTCTGAGGAGATGGATGATTTCTTCAAATTTTAGGAACACCGGTGAAGATGCCTTCCCCCAGTCTTATAGGGTAAGAATCCATCGATCGTAGATGTACAACAAACGGAAGCGAAGGGATCCAAAGATTCAGGACCTGACTAGGAGGAGAATCAGGAGAAGAAAAGGCAAACCAGGGGCTCGAAACAGGAAGCTAAGACCCCCAACCCTTTAAGCAAGCTATCCTTGGAGGTTACCCCAAGGAAATAATCCAAGCAAATTGGTAGTCCCATCGCTTCTGTCACTCCCCTACAGTCCACGAAGGGGACCCCCGGTGAGGGATGGATTTTCGGTGAAGAACTAATGCCCATTACTGTAGAAGAATTGCCTCTGAATGAATTTTTCTTTGATAAGAAGAGAAAGGCCATTGTGAAGAAATATATTTACTGAGAGGTGGGCACGGTAGCCAAAAAATTCAAAATTCTATCCAATGGAAAATCCATGAAAAAAGAGGAATTCGCAACTCAGATAGCAGGGACGTTGGGGGCTTTTTCTACAGCCAACCACTACTCTGTTGGATCCCTAAAAGAATAATTAAAGAAGAATAACCTTTTAATCAGAACATTGGAAGCTAAGCTAGCTACAACAGAAGCTACTGTCAGAGATCAGGTGAACACTGTCTAGATCTAGTCAGAGCAGCTGATCAAAAAGAAATCGAGTGGCTCAAATATGATCTCAAACAAACAGAACTGTCGGCCCAGACTAGTTAGTCACAGATAAGATAGAAAGAATATTTGATAGGGCAGTTATAGGAAAAATTAAATTTTCCCCAGAGCCATGTGCTAGATATCAAGATATTCCAATCCCAAGCTATTCAAATCTGAAAAAGAGTTTCATCAGCTCAACAAGATTTACTTACTAAAGTGGAAACCATTCAAAATCGCTGCCAGAACATTGATCAAGTGCTGGAAGATATCTCTTTGAGAGAAAGAGAAGCTGGGGAAGCTTGGGTCACTTTCCAAGGGGCTGTCATAGCCACGATGAAAAAGGAAATGGGCAGTAGTTCCAAGCTCTCTATCCCAGAGTAGACTAGAGGTAACATCTTGCTAAAGGCATGGGAGCGAAACATATCAGAGAGTAGAGAACGAGCTAAAGAGGTAAGAAACTCTTGTGAAGAAACCTTCAGCTTGATAGATGAAAATTTTTTGAGTCTCGATAATGGAAGCAGTGCTTGGACACTGGGCCAAATTGATATAGATAAGCACCTACTCAATATCAAGGAGAACGAGGAAAAAGAGCTTGTTGAAATATCACAGATCAGCCAGACTGACATAGTCCAAGTGGATAAATGGTTGATAAAACCAAGTATACAGTTATGTTCCATAACCATAAAAGACCGACAAGTGGGAGGAAGGTTTCCACAGTTAGTGAAGGATTGTTACACTTTTGAGGCAAACCACCAAGCAGAGCCTTCCAGGTTGATAGCCCAGTTGGTAGAGAGGTGCATCACTTGCACCAAGCAGGTGAAAGGACAGGTTTCCGGTACCAAATCATGACATGTGTCTGCCTGTTCTATTTTTAGAACCCGAAGAGTAAAGAAAGGAAGGTTCTCCACCTGCATGAAAGATGACAAAGGAAAAGAAGAGAAATGCTTGAACTTCCCATTTTGTAACTGAAAATTTCAAGAACGATTGAAATTCAAATATTCAAAAGTTTGTATAAATAGGCATTTTGAAGAAAGAAACATGGTTGGACCTTTTTGGCCAATTGTAATAGAGACTTTTTCATTTGAAATTTAATACAAAGCAATTCAAAGATCCCTGATTCTGTCAAGACTGAGTTATAAGTTTGTTTCCTCTGTCCTCTTATATTCAATTTCTTTTCGCATATGTATGTCTTATGAATGCTTCACTACAATTTAGCATAACCTCTACTGTGGTGATCAACTTTTAGAGGTCTAATCGTTTGCAGTTTTCCCTCTGTATCGACTATCAGTAGGTACAAGACCTGTGAATTTTTTAGATCTTTATACTTTATGCTTCGTCAAATTTCTTCTTGTCTTTTTCTTCTTCTATTTATAGGGTGAGATTCTCCCTTGATAGGAGCCTCACATTATAGATAGCTTAATGTGCTCTCACATTTCTCACATGATTTATTAAAAAGTTAACTATGTTATGGGAGAAGGCCTTTGGTTTGCATTCTATCTGTGATTTCATATTCGAGAGTACTCTTTATACGATCCAAAAATTGAGGCAACATCCTAAACCTTGAACTTTCCTTTAACTTTCCCTGTTCCTCTATGACTGTTCCCATTGCTAGACAACCCAATATTGAAACCAGATTGTCAGATCAAACCACCATGGCTTTGAACCTTTTCGACACCATACTTAAAACAACCACCACCCGGGTAGAACTCGAACGTTCATGGGCCGCCATTGAACAAGATAAGTATCCAGGAAATTTTGGAAGCAAGATAGAGGCAATGTAGAAATCAGCCTTAGCTTACTTTCCTAAAGGTTGATCCTCCCCCCTTTTAATCTTTCACACCACTTTTGAATGCCTAGACCCTGTACTTTCTATCCTTAAGTACAGACTCTGGAACAACATCTTTCTGGCGCCATTGTCAGGGAACGAAGTTACAAAACCTTTTCCCTGGGAGAATGACATTCTGAGTTCCTACCCTTTGATAGTGAACAAAGGCTGAACACCTTGTTAAGGCTAAACTTTCATTATTCACTTGGAGACTCCACGTTTAAGTAAGCTATCTTCCAGGCAAAGGAACACCAGGAAAAACTCGGATGGTAAACAACCCACGTCCATTTTCGATCCCGAAAAAATATTGAAAACAAAAGGTTCCCTTAAGCCGGCCACTGCTGTCTACCAACTTAAGTACCCACAAACCAAGGCTAAGAGTTCTTTTGAACCTTCAACTTCACACAATTTCCCCCCTGAAACCATCAACCCAACTTTAGCTCTCCCTGAAGTTAAAAGTGAAATCCATTCGACAACCTCTAACGTACATAAGGGTGAAAATTCTGCAGTAAATTTATCAGCGATCGTTATCCCGCCGACCCTTCAGTTAGATTTCATAACCCCACCTAGTCTCAAAGAGTATACCATATACTCAGATTCCACGCTCGCGGTTTCTCCTAATTCCATCTCTTGCAAATCTGAGGAACCAAGCCCTCACATCCCTTTTCACCTTTCTTCAGTTTTCTCGTCTCTCGAAGAAGCTAAGGATTCAATTTTAGTGTTCAAGAACCCTCTTTATAATGCATTGTTTTCCTATCCTGTAGTACCTATTGCGGTTTCCGAAGGAGGAGGCAGAGAGTTTTTAGGAGGGGGAGGTGGAGGGGCTTTAGGAGGAGGAGTGGGGGGCCAAGGGCCGCCCCAACCTCCTAGAGTTTTCGCTAAAGTAGCTACAAGATATGCACCTCTGGTCCTGCCTATCCCTCTTCACGACTTTCCTGAAAACTACATGAAAAACTTACCTAAATTTACAAGGGAAGGGGACTTGACCACAACCAAACATATAAATTTCTTTGATCAGTTTGTAGATATCCTAAGTCTCAAACACGAAGACATATACTCGAGGTTGTTTGTCCAGACTTTCTAAGGACAGGTACGAACCTGGTTTCAAACTCTACCCGCGGGTTCAATATTATCCTATGATGCCCTAGAAGACTCTTTTCTTAGACAATGGGGTGAAATAAAAGACCATTTGTATTATTTGACCGAGTTTGGGTCTTTGAAGAAAAAAAAATCGAAAACTGTTATGGAATTCATTCAAAGATTTAACAAGTTATATAATAAGATCCCAGTCGAAGTTAAACCATCCCAACCTGCAGTCAAGGTAACCTTTGCGGGAGTCTTCGAACCTGATTTCACACTTCTTTTGAGAGAAAGGAGAGGGGCTACCCTGACCCGAATGCAAGATGATTTCATAGAGATCGAATCTAACATGATGGCTTCCGACAAATTGAAAAAAAAGGTAGAAATGGGAAACTGAGAAACCAGATGTTTTAGCGAACAAGCGGGACCCTCAAGGCCTAGTAGATCCTCAGATGATAAAATCAATGATATGGATAGGATAATCAAAGAGCTATCAAATAAGATTTCTAGAATGGAACTAGATCAATCCAAGGCAGATCCTTTCATGAAGAGGGAGTTCATAAGAAACCCCAATCCTCAAAATCAACAAAGACAGATTAAAAATGAAGACCAAAAAATTCAAACTCCTTTAAAAAACAAAAAATTTATAGGAGGCAACGACCTGCAAGATTTCAAGGACCTGGATGAAGATGTGACAAATTTGCATGACGATTGCACACAACCCTACTTAACTAAGCAAGACTATGAGAATTCCTTAAACGCATTCCAACCGTCAAATAAAGATGTTGACCTAAACAACACTGATGTTTCTTTTGATCAAGAAATAACCGATTCTATAATTGCTGAGGTCCAACCTAGGTACAACCTGAGGCCTAAAAACAAACCTGGGTCGACTCCTCAACCCAAGAAAATTCTCCCCAGGGGAGAAATATATGAGCTCATCCCAAAAGAGACCAAGATAACTACTAGAAAAGTAAGAGAGGTAGATTCGTTGAATCCCAAAGTAAAGGAGGCTGAGACCCAAGTGAAAGAAACTAAGACAGCTGAAACACATATACTAGTAGATAAACTCACGGGAAATGAATCAGCACAAACAAATAAGTTAGAAAAGAAGGTGTCTGAGGTTTCAACCAAAGAAATAGACAAAGGTAGTGAAGGTTTCATCTTTGAAAATGAGATAAATAAGATCAAAATACCGATCCCCCTGGTCAAATTAGCAAAAACTCCTGTGTATCGAAAGAAGATAACCAAAATGATAGGTTTTTTGGATCTAGAAAGTCACTCTAATGTGATAAACTTGGAAGATGATAAGCCTAATATCACTTTTGTTCCACATTTCGAGGGTTCCAGAGACAATGTCGCCCCCTTCTATATTACCCTGAATGTGCACGATCGACTGGTGCATAACTGCATGCTAGACTCTAGGGCCTCGCATAATGTGATGCCCAAGTCTATTATGGACAGACTAGGCCTCAAGATCACTAGGCCTTATCGAGATATCTACTCTTTCAATTTACAAAAATTTAAGTGCATGGGTATGATAAAAGATTTAGTAGTCACCCTTGCACAGGTCCCGGTGAAATTCATCTTGATGGATGTAGTTATCACCGATATGCCTCTGAAGTATGATTTGCTGCTATCTAGGTCATCAGGAGCCAAACTTGGGGGATCTCTCAAAATAGAGATGACCTACGCCACCATTCCTATGTTTGGTGGACAATTTACTCGACTATATAGGGAAACGAGGCTAGCATACACGGTGAGCGACCCACATAATCCTAACAATTTTCCTATTTATGTTGTCGATCAAAATCTAGGAAATTGTATTTTGTCTTTTGATGATGGTGTAAATACTTGTACAGAAGAGAATTACATAGATGAAAATGAATCAGAAAAGATAGATAAAAATTTGTATAGCATTGGAATTTGGAAAATGTTTTTTGGCGGTGCCATGTCATGTGAAGGAGAATGTGCAGGAGTATTATTTGTAGCACCTGAAAATGAATTTGTTATTCCTTTCTCTTATAGGCTTCAGTGGGATATAAACTGTACCAATAACGTATGCGAGTATGAGGCCTTAGTCTTAGGATTGGAAGTTTCCAGGAAGATGAACATAAAGAAACTGGAAGTATATGGAGATACAGAGTTGATAGTGAAGCAAATGAACCAGAAATACCAGGCCAAACACCCAAGATTGAGATCTTACAGGAATTGCACCTGGGATTTAATGGAAAATGTATTTTCATCAGTAAATGTTCATTTCATCCCACGCGCCGAAAACCTGCAAGATGATTCGTTAGCCAAAGCAGCTTCAACTTTCATACCCCCTACCACTTTCAAATTAAAATACCACATAGAGGTAAGGCACATACCATCCATACCAAATAACATACAACATTGGCAGGTCTTCGAGGATGACAAATAGATCAGAAAGTTCCTGGAAATGTTGGGTGATTTCTCTGAAACCCACATTGACCAGGAGAACCAAAACGATCATGCCTGGATCATGCAAGAGGGAGAGGAGACTCAGGAATTTGGGAGAAAATTGCTAATCATCCCATGTTGGTTTTAAAGAACAATCAGATTTCGAAGGGACTAATCCACCTAGAGAGACTTTTCGACCAAAATGATATGCCCTTAAAATCTACTTTGCAACCCCAACCAGAAGAGGTTGAAGACTGTGACATAGGGACCAAAGGGGAGTCTAGGATAGTAAAAACATCAAAGTACCTTCCTCCTGAGGTAAAAATTAACTATAAAGACTTACTCGGGCAGTACAAAGACATTTTCGCTTGGTCATATGAAGAGCTGAGAACCTATGACACCACTGTGATTGAACATATGATACCCCTGAAGCCTGGTGTCAAACCCTTTAGAAAAAAACTCAGACAAATCAATCCTATTTTATTGCCCATGGTCAAAAGGGAAGTCAAAAATCTCTTGGATGCAAAAATAATTGTACCACTGAGATACTCTGATTGGGTAGAAAACCTGGTCTCGGTTAGAAAGAAAAGAACGGAAATTAGACCATGTGTTGATTTTAGAAATATAAATAAGTCCTCCCTCAAAGACAATTACTCTCTACCCAAAATGGATCACATTTTAGAAAAAGTAGTTGGGGAAAATAGGATGTCGATGATCGACGGGTTTTCCGGGTACAATCAAATTTCCGTCAATGAACACGATAAAGAAAAAATAGCCTTCACCACCACTTGGGTTACATTTATGTATGACAAGATGTCTTTTGGTTTAATGAATGCAGGTGCTACTTTCCAACGTGCTATGGATATCACTTTCATTGGTGAAAGGGACAAATTTGTGGTTATCTATCTTGATGATCTAACCATTTTTTCTAAATCTAATGAAGATCATCTTATACATCTCAAGCAGACATTTGAGAAATGTCGCTGGTTTGGTTTGTATTTAAACCCCCAAAAGTCTCACTCTTCTATGCAAGAAGGTAAACTCTTGGGCCATATTGTGTCTCGAGATGAAATTAAAATTCATCCTAAAAGAGTTCAAGCTATAGACACAATAAATATCCCTAGGAATGTAAGAGAGATTCAATCATTCTTAGGAAAAATAAACTTTTTGAGGAGATTTATCCCAAACTTTGTTGAAATCGTGAAGTTGATCACAGATATGCTAAAGAAAAACAACGAAGTGAAATGGACAGCAGAAGCCAAAGCATCATTTGCATGCATCAAGAAGGTTATAAGCGAGGCACCCGTACTGGCAAGCCCTCATTATCTAAAGGATTTTCTTATTTTCTTGTTCACCTCCAAACACACACTTGTCGTGGTACTCCTCCAGAAAAATGAAGAAGGTTTCGAGCAACCGATATCCTTTTTTAGAAAAAGTCTTAGAGACACTGAACTCAGATATGATATAATGGAAAAACAAGCATATGTTATGGTGAAAGCGTTAAAGGATTTCAAAACCTACGTGTTTCATTCCAAGGTAATTGTGTATGTACCCACTAGCTCCGTAAAAGACATTTTGGTTTAGTCCGACAGTGATGGAAAATGACGGTGGCTTGCCAAAATTCAAGAATTTGACCTGGAGATAAAACCAACGAGACTAGTAAAGGGATAGGGTTTTGCTAAACTCTTAGCTGAAACAAATTTCAGAGCCCTCGAAATAAATGGCCTGCAGGGATGTGAAGAGTGTGTGGACATGAATGAGTTCGATGACCAAACAACTGGAATCAGAATCAAAGTGAAGTTTGCTTCATCATATTGGTACAAAAACATAGTGTCCTACCTGTTGATCTTGGAGTGCCCGAGTGACTTATCCCCATCTAAAGCTAGAATGTTGAAGCTACATGCGGTCAAGTACTGTATATCTGAAAGAAAATTGTATTGGAAGGACCCACTTGGCTTCCTATTGGTTTGTTTAGTTGAATAAAAAATAGAGAAGATCATAAGACAATTTCATGAAGGAGTGTGTGGAGGTCATCACGCTTGGAGGGCAATGGCTTATAAGATCTTGAGGGCTGGATATTATTAGCCCAAAATTTTCTTAGACGTCAACTCCAAAGTCAGAGCCTGTAACCCTTGCCAATTGTTCACAGGCAATCATAAACTCCCAGTGCTACCATTGGTTCTAGTAAAAATGAAAGCCCCTTTTCAGCAATGGGGACTAGATTTTATAGGCAAAATTAACCCTCATTCTAGCACTCAACATAAATGGATCCTGACTACTACAGATTACTTCACCAAATGGGTGGAGGCTATTCCAACTAGAAGGGCTATGGATTTGGTGGTAATAGATTTCTTAGAAAAGAACATTATGTCTAGATTCGACTTCCCCTCAAAGATAGTCACAGATAACGCCCAGGCCTTTAAATCTATGGCTATGGTCAGTTTTTGCCAAAAGTGCAATATCGTGCTTGGTCATTCCACGGCATATTACCCCCAGGGAAATGGGCTGGCGGAGTCTTCAAACAAGAGCTTAATCAATATAATTAAGAAAGTGTTGAGCGAAAACAAAAAAACTTGGCATGTGCATTTGAAATACGCTTTGTGGGCAAATTGGATAGGCACAGAAAATTCTATCAGCACTTCTCCTTTCCAAATGGTGTATGGGACCGACATAGTATTACCTATAAATCTAGTGCTTCCCTTAATGAAACTTTGGGAAGATGAGAAAGAAGAACCAAATCATGTCACAAGAAGAATAAACCAGCTGATTAAAGTTCAACAGTACAGGGCCGAAGTGGACGAAAGGTTGCAGAAATACCAGGACAACATGAAAGCGCTATTCGATCGTAAGGCCAAAGACAAAGAATTTCTCCCCGAAGATTTGGTTTTAAAATGGGATGCTAGGAAGGAAGACTCAGAAAAACATGGTAAATTCGATCACATCTGGTACATACTGTTCAATGTTACATCTCCTAAAGAAAAAAATTCGTTTCTGTTAGAGAATTTGGATGGTAAAATCCTCAATGCCCCTGTCAACGAGCGTTATTTAAAACACTATATGAAATAATTGGTTTCCAAAATTCCCACTGTATATACCGGTTTGTATTTTCTTTTTTATTTCATAATTTTCTTTGGTAAGTTTACTTTCATCAAAAATAAAATAGGTCAATGTTTTTCTAGAAGTAGGGATACAAAATTTTCAATGCATTCAGTTCTTTTAAAGCCCTGATACTCTTCGTTTCATTCCCTTAGAGGACCCCGGCTTGTAGCCCAAACAAGTGAAAGGATCAAATAGATGGTCGTATATCGGAAGATAAATTCGCCAAAAACAGGTGATATAAAAGACTTTCCGTTATTTCAAAAGAGAATGAAAATGGTAAGGCAAAGGTGTGATTTCCAAAGAAGTCTATTTTTCAAACGAAGGTCTCTAAAGTGTTGTGGCAGTCTCGTACGTGTGATATGTCATTAAAAGAATGATTTCTTACTCCAAGTCTTAAGAGTTTCACCTAGATAAAGATAAGAGGTAATTAAAATAAGCAGAGAAAGTAAAGCATCTCCAAGAAAGGGTTCCAAGAGTTGGGTTTAATCCATGACCCTTGTTTTTCAATTTCCAGATCTTTCTCCATCACCCCTTTCTACCCTCAGTTTTACCTTCTTAAACAACCAAGCATATTTTCGGGTTTCCCACAGAGGGAGAAGAGATTACGTTTTATTTTTGGACGCTAGAAAACAGATCTGAAAAAGTAATCCAGTCCTCATAACTCCTCACTCTCCAACTAAACAAAGTTATGCATAGGCTGATCCCGACTCTCCTAGGTTTCTTAACAGTTTTTTAAGGATTGAGGCTTGCTCGAAGGAAGGCCCTTGGAAGTAATCTTTCCCATTTTCGCTGCGGGCTAAGGTTCTTTGAAAGTTAAGAGAAGGTTGGTCCGGGGTAATCAAAGCAAGTTGACAGACCTCCACTGTAAATTTTGCACAGATATCATCCCTAGTATACTTGGTACAACTAATTTCCCCCACTTTGTGTTGAAAAAGTAAAATATAAGACAGATGGTGAAAGGAAATTCATATTTGATTTCCCCCATCTATTCCAACAAGACGATGAAAGGAAATTCATAAATGATTTCCCTCGTCTCAACATTTAAATGCATAATTTTGATTCGAAGTGGTGAAAGGAAATTCAGTAAAAAGGGATAGATAAATTCACTGGGGTATTGAACAGGCTCGCTAGTAGTGAAGCAATATCTGAGATATCTGTAAGGATGTCATACGAAAATTTCACTCTACTCTGGTTACCAGCCTATTCCAAACTAGATCTGCATCCCAAGTTCAGACAGGCCTCCCCGATTAAAAGCATGAAATTTACTTCGTTTGATGCAAGCCAAAATCTGCAAGATCTGTTGGAATTCCTAGGATTGTTTGATTATCTTAAAGCAGAACTCAATTCAGTAACGAGAAGGAGAAGGTCATGAAATGGGTTGTAGCTGAGTTTACAAAGCATGTGATTTTTCAAAATCTTTTCAAAAGTAGAAACCAAATCTCTTTTTCCCTCTGTATCCCTTCCTAAAACAAGTTCTGCAGAAACAAGCCTATGACTCCATTTACCCAATACAAGCATGTGGTCTATTGTTCTTCCCATCTCGTAGGAAGACGTGATCTTGAGTTGGAGCCGCCTTTTACAAATGGTTGAAATATAATTCTTGCAATCAAAAAATTTACCCCGACAATAGTCCTAAATTATCATAGTCCTAACCACTAAGAAAGTCTATCACTTTTCTTTACCTCGTTCTTTCACGCTTTGGTAGTTACAAGTTGCAAAGTTTCCAAACTCCGATACATGAAATCGCGAGACGGTTCCAAAAGTCACCTAGGTTAGTGTTAGGGGTAAATATTTTAAACCATATTCAAACACTGTCGAGGTTTCACGACTCAGAAATCGCTCTTCCAAATAACTATACCTTCGTAGCCCCGAGTCACGAAGTTATGATATTCTTTAAACATGGATTAATTAAGCATTTAATGCAGATTACGTTTTTCAAAC
>JZKD02S0049709.1:0-12365 GCA_000966675.3 Picea glauca
CATAACTGCTAATGAGTTTGTCCCACATTTCTTTGGCAGTTCCTAGGTGCATAACTTTTATGAATTCTGCTTCTGCAAGCCCACTCAAGATAGCATTCATAGCCTTAGTGTTGAAACTAAATTCTAGCTTGTCATCCTTATTAGCTAGTACAACTGTCTTTACATAACCAATGTCTACCACATCCCAGATGTCTGCACCTAAAGCCATTATGTAGGTTCTCATTCTAACTTTCCAGAAGGAAAAGTCTGTTCCATTGAACAGAGGGGCCTTATTGGTTGAATTTCCTTCATGGCTTGACATGTTTAAGCTCTAGGATCTGCCCTTAGATAAAAGGGGTTGGCTTTGATACCAATTGTTGGACAACTGAGAGGGGGGGTGAATTAGTTGTTACCGTTTTTAAATAATAATGCTTCTTTTAAGTTCTTTACAAGGAACTCAATGATAATCGCAATAATGCAGGGAAATAAGCAATGGTACATTCAACATTAGTCACATATATGAGATACATAGAGACAGATATTTATTGAGGAAACCCATAAAGGGTAAAAACCTCTTCTTATTTATATGATAAGTATTATTTACATTCTTTACATTATCATACATATGAGAACCAACTCATTGTGAGGCTACAACCTTTGTTTTTGCAAGATGCAACTTGCTGAGAGCACCAACTCTCTGTTTTCTCTAGCACCCACTAGAAGGAAGCACCAACTCCCTAGTTTCTCTAGAACCAACTAGAAGGAAGCACCAACTCCCCGGTTTCTCTAGTACCAACTAGAAGGAAGCACCAACTCCCTGGTTTCTCTAACACCAACTAGAAGGAAGCTACAACCCCCCATGTTCAACCACCCACTTGAACCTCTAAGGACACCAATCCTCCCTAGCACCTCCCTACCACCCTTATTTATGAATATGTGTTACTAAAACTTATTACATTGATATAATGTTCAACAAAAGCTTATCAGTCTCATCATTGTTCTACAATATTTTGCGGCTTTGTCTGCCTCACTATCTTCCTGCACGCATCCATTGTGCTTTATGTTCTTCTGCCTTTTGTGATCTATATGCCATTTCCATTAAATGCACCTTTTGTCTTCTGTCCATTTCAATTGTTGCACTCCACCTTCTTCTTCACACATGCATCACTTCCAACAACAACAACAACAACCTCATTCTCTTATTTGTTCTCCATTCTTATAGTCTCTGTGCTCCTTGTGCATGCAATATTTTCCATGACTCTACATGCTTACACTATGTCAATGTCCTCCACAACTTGACTGCTCTCTGTCTAATCATCATCGCAACTCTTCAGCTTTCTTGGCAGTTTTTCCCATGCGTTCTGCATCACTGGGTGTTATGCTAAGATTCCTCAGCCTCTCTAGTAGTTGAGACTCTTCATCTTCTCTGGCAGAAACCATCAATGGTTTCTATCAATTACACTTCGACGAGTAATATTAGCCCTTCGATTATGCTCAAATTCACCTGCACCGTTGGATTGACTCTGAAGGGTATTGTAGTTATTTAGTTATTTCACACTTCGGCATTTCGGGATCCCCGTGGTTAAGATTTGTTACACTCCATGTCCTGATCCCGAAACTCCAAAAAAGGAGCTTGTCAGCACCATCTCCTCCCTCCAGGTGACCATAGGCGGTGACCACAGACTGCACCATTTCACCTTTTCGGTATTTTTGTGAACTTATGACCTTCATCGACCCTGATCGACAGTCCACGATCTCGATGAATCGACGGTCCAGATCTCATTATGAATTCACTTCTCGTGATTCCTTAGATGGAGGTTCTCGTCACTCCAAATCACGATAGGCGAGACTCCGAGATGGAGCTTAGATCAACGGTCCAGGATTTTGATGATCCGATGATCCTGATCTTTTCATGATCTCGCATATCATTGTTCCTTAGAGGGAGATTCTCGTCACTCCAAGTCATGATAGGCAAGACTCCGAAATGGAGCTCAGATCAACAGTCCACATTCTTGGTGATCCAACGGTCCTAATATTTTCATGATCTCGCATCTCGCTATTCCTTATATGGAGATTCTCGTCACTCCAATTTCAGGAATCTTGAGATGAGGCCTTCTAATAAACAACAGGCTGATTCATGCATCCAATATTTGTGTGTATAGATCGACGGTTGAGATTCGATTCCGGACCCCCCTGGGTATTCTGCCTTTAACGAGGGGGGAGGGATCCGAAATTGGACGCGCAAGTCTGAGAGGCCAAGATTGAGGTGCTTAGATCTACGGTCGTGATTCGATTCCATACACCCCTTGCTATTCTGCCTTTAACCAGAGGGGGGGGGTCTGGAATGAGGCAGTTTTGTATGGGCCTCTCCTAAACCTCTTACCACTTCTTCCTCCATTACCACCTTCGCCGCATTCCGACATGTGTCTTCCACCCAGATGCTCTCCTTCCCTTGTCACGTCTCGACTCTTCAAATCAACGATCAAGATATCTCATTGATCCAATGGCTATCCTGCTCCCCGAGACTTTGGCCTTCGAGATTTTGGGGGAGTGGTGAAGTTAAAAATCTTGAAGTCAAACTCCCCGAGTGACATCATTCTTGCATCACTTAATGATGTGTCATGAGCCGAGTGACTACCACGTGTCCCTCAGATTTGAGATTTCCAGTGGTCGAATATGTCGAGTCAACTTGACACTTGTCCTTGTATGATTATACCATGTGTCCTTTCTGTCATAGGCTGCCACCTGTCCTTGCTAGCGTGGTCTATCACATTAACCTCCTGGAACTGATGGACCAAATTCGTCCTCGATCCAACGGCTGTGATCATTTCGCAATTTCGCATATCGCGAGTTAGAGAGGTTTAGGGAACCCCATTCCTTTGACTTTCCAGTCAGCGAAGTGTTGATCTATTTACCACGTGTCCTGCCCAAAGATGGATGGTCCTCCTTCTTTCGGGATTTTGTATGCCCACTTCTCCTTTCACTTTAAAGAATGTGGAGGTTCTCCTTGATCCAACAATGGTATGACCCCGCACTTGGATCTTAATTCCTGAGATCTATTCTCATCTACTGCATGCTACTCCTCTCTGAATTCATATCTGATGGTCATCAGGGATTTTGAATAAGATCCAACGTTCACTGTTTCTCCTCCTCTGCCATTATCACTGTGCTTCTGATCATGCTGATCTTTTCCATCGTTGTTCTTGCCATCAATGACAAGCTCACTCCCAACTGTAAACCTTCCAACACAAAACTCATAAAACAATGTGAAATCATAAGGCCAACTAATATACAAAGAGCACACTCCTAAAGAAAAGTAGAATTCAATGCACACAAACAAGAGAGGGTGGATGAAAAGGGGTCTCCTGAACTAAAGAAGGTATGCCTCTCCTAGGAGGGGATTGAGACTCTTGAAAAATAGAGTGGAGGTAACAGAATTAGTTATAAGGACCCTCATGGGATTCATAGCGTAATCAGTCAGACCCCTCTAAAGAGAATATCCTCCATAAAATATGTGTGTTTTCTGATCCTTATCTGACTCAGGGTACCTACAGAATAACCCCTACAAGTAACCTATGTGGATACCTAGGATAGGAAACTAAAGTCACCGTGGTATAACCAATGCTCGGGGGAATAGCCGTAGTTCAAGTCCACTGTATGGGTAGGGTAGCTAAGCATGAATCTCAAGATACACCAAGGTACCCCAAGAACCCCCTGATATGAATAGAACCCTAGAAATATCTCTGACGCTAGGAAGGTATTAAAGAACTATCTCTGCAACCAACTTCGTGCAACCTTGTTCTTAACTGTTGATTTAGTGGAGTCTCTCGAGAACACCAACTATACAATGGATTTCTCCACTCCCTAAACAAACACCTACATTGAGTTTTGTAGCCTTGGAGAATTTTACTCAAAAAATCCTATTCCACAGCCCTGAATCCTAAACTTGTTTGTGTGCCCCAAAAGATAAAATATTTCTAATAAATTTTAATTACTGGGTGTTAATTTTAGTGTCTTATGTTTACTTAGGAGGTACGTTCATGAAAATAATGGTGTTATGACTCAACATATGAAATAAGCATGTGTAATAACATTTTTAAGTACTAGTCTTGTTTTTCAAAAGAAATGGTATGCTTCTAAATGCCGTGCACAAGATGCAGTCTCTTCAATTTCATTGACAATGCAATCTTTCCTAAAATTCCAATACTAATGCAATATAGACAATAGTGCAAATGCTTCAAATGAAATGCAAAATTTTTGTGTTTTCAATATAGGAAAATGAAAATACCAAAACCAATTTTTTTTGTTTTCAATATAAAGGAATGGAAATGAAAAAATGTAGCAACCTCTCAGATAGAACCTACTGCAACAATAGGAAGACAATCCAAGAAGTACACCAAGAAGGTACTACTGAGACCTAAATGCAAGGAATCAAAATGATAAATATAACAAGAAACAAGTTAGCCAAAAATTAAACAATAACACGGCTTCCTATCACTCTGAAAGAACTCAACAGACAGAACAAAGACCCAAGATTACTTGGAAACACTCATAACCCACCCACAAACATCAATCTAAACCTAAAAGTCTTAGAAAATGATGTACACGATTGTTCTAGGAACACAAGCGTATTTACGCGCTCTAGACACAGACAGACCACATATGTATATGATTGTTCAGGGAAAACCCAAATATGCCAAAAAAACATTGAATGGGTAAGAATTAAGCCAAGAAACTCAGATATACAACAATGTAGAGGTTGTTAAGCTACAAGAGACACATAAACTCAGGAAAACATAGAGCAATCAAAGAGAAAAATCACCAACTAACCCCAAAAAGGAGAACTCCCTAGTGGAGTCACCTAGTGGAACACAACAGATGTGATGACATGAAGAAACCAACTCAAATCTCAAGTATGCTAGATAAATGGAAATTTCAACAAAGAAAGGATATAATCCTACCTCTTCTGGATGTTCATAGGAGACCATTGTTGAGCTCACAATCTAATACATGATACCTACAACTTTTCCTCAACATCCAAGATACACAAGCATATGGAAAAAGTATATAAACTAGCATAATCCATTAACATGTATAGAAAATTTACCCATGGAAAATAATATAAACATTTGTGACATATAATTGGATGAGAAAAAAGTATTTACATTAACATAATCAACATAAGTACATAGGTAACAACCTCTTGTATCAACACCTCATAGAAACCAAGAAACTAAGTCCCTCTGGTTGGGCCTACACCACTTCAATCCTCTGCAAGGCAAGCTCACAAGTTCTAGGAGTAATTTGGTTCCTCCTTCACAAGATAGGGAGAGATTTTGGGTTGAAGATAAGGAGATTTTAGACTTAAAAGACTAAGGGATGAAGACTCAAGCATGTAATATGAGGCAAAATTTCTCCAGAGTGTACTTTCTCTCAACTTTTTATCTTCTCTCAAGGATTGTATATGGCTTAATTTATAGCCTCCAAAGGGAATTGAAGGGTCAAATAGGAGTGTTTCTAGCATATGAAAGGAAAAGGATCATAGATCCTGTGACATGGAATGGAAAATACAAAATATTTTTAATTTTGAGCACAAAACCTGATGTATGTGTGTTGTAATAGAGCAACCTGCATATACACATGTTGTATAAATGTATCTCGTGTATATGCACAAAAATTTGAAATTTTGACTTTTGATTGAGCAATATCAGGAAACTGAGTCTGTATATGGAAAGGGTAGGACACCAAAGAAAGATGCATAGGGTGTGGGAAAATTTCTATAACCGATTCTCCCTAATGTGTGAGGTTAGAGGAGAAATCATGATGGTTGAAATACATTGCAATTCCCAGAAGTAGAGTAGTGAGGACCCAACTGGAGGAACTAGTCACTCGTTAGAATATTACAATACATATTGACTTTATACACATGGATCAAAATATGAAGTACACTGCAGATCCATGTGTGTATATAGAATATAATTTTTCATGGCCATGAATAGGAAATACAAAGTAGACATATGCCATAGTTGGTCATAGGCATGAACAAAACAAAGTGGAGTCCAGTCTTAAAACAAATTGAATATAGTTGTATGTAATGAAGTACAATATGATATTCCATGATAAATGAAGTCATACAAGACTGGTGTGATGAAATACAAAAACATGTTTGGGGTGTTGCTACTATGAATATGAAGTATTCTACACTAACCATTGATGGTGCAAGTTTGCAGAGTGTGAATAAAGTAGTTGAAGTCGAACATTATGAGACTTCATTTTATTACTGGTCATTAAGGAATATCGTTAACAAATGTGAGACAACCCACCGATGATGAAAGTAGCTGTCAAGGAACCAAGTACATTCAACAAGTGCTAATAAAGGTGTTGAGTTCGAACACTTGAAGAATCCATCGAGCAGGAGATATTAATGTATTCCCAATTGTTGATGACGAGAGAACATTCCATTGATGACTGCAAGCCTCTAGGTACTCTTATGACTCTATATCTCAATTCCAGAATAGATGAGATGAAGTCAATGGAATAAGATTTGTTGAAAGGAGGGCATTAAGGTATCCCCCATCATCCAACGTGAGGTACAAATAAACACTTAATGATTAGGAAGAAATTAGACAAACATGATACACATGAACAAATGAGCATGTGCATCTCTCTCGTGAACCATATGCAAGTAGTACACGAAAGAGACCCTCTAAATCCTTCTTCAATCCAAACGGATTTAAGAGCCCGGAAGCGCTAGTGGCGAGAAGTGGCTAATCTCTGCTTCTTTGAATTGCATGGGGCACTCTTCAACCTAACCACCGTGGTATTCTAAGACTACTCTTCATATACTGGTTGGCATAGTTCTGGGATGTGTTTTCCTGATCGGGATAAACTTCAAAACAATGTGGTGGCCAAGGCATGTGTTAATAACTAAAAATTGACCAATAAAATACTTTTAAAGTCAACATTTCATCAATCCACCCTTCACCCACGAACCGAAAACTGAATTTGTGAATACTTTCCCTTATATCATAGCTGTAACATCTTGTAAAATGGTTGTTCATCCCCTTTCACAACCCCCTTTTTTATTTGACAATCATCCGGGATCACTTCCCGCATCACCCTGGGGAGTATCAAGCCATTCTGAGCTTGTTTCCCCGTCTTAAAAGCTTCGAATAGTTTGTTGTCCACAATTTACAGCCATTTAAAAGGAATTGGATGTAGATTTTAAGCTCATGTTTCACCATTGTTTTGCACTCTTTCACTTGAGGCATCCATTAGTTAATTGTCCAAGACACCGGTTTACCCCGAGAACCATTTCTGGGCCATTTTCCAACGCTTTAAGGAAGCGAACAGCTCATTGTTCATTGTCCAAAATATCAGCGAGCTTATTTTCATCTTATTGTCCATAATTTTCACCCCCCGACCCATTTTGGTCATCCAAGAAGCTGAGAGAGGACAACACCCAGGGTGGGTGGTCTTGAGAAAGACTTCTTGTAAGTCTTTCACCTCTCATTTTTCCTCTTCATTACTGCCTCAGGAGAAGAACCACCTGAAATGCAAATAGTCTCTGCCTCGTGCCAGGCTATCAAAAAAACTATAACCGAATTCACAACTGAATAAATTGAATCTATCCCAACTAACAAATTTTACTTATAACATATAACTTTTGTTAGCTCAAAGTAAAACAAACTTTTTTATTTTAAGAAAAAAAAAATCTTAAAGTAAAATTTTAAAATGTATATGTAAGGATTGTTATATTTTTAAAGTGTTCTTTTAAAAATAAGATTGGATTATATTTTGGACGTTTATGTTTATATCTTATCAAATATATGAAATATTTTTTTGGACTTTTATGTTTATATCTTATCAAATATTTGACATATTTTTTATATGTTCCATGTGCAAAGGATTGTCTTGAATTAAAGTAACCATCATTGCCTTCAATTGAAGGAGGCACATAGGCACATACATCGTGAAAACAAATTCAAATTTGTGAGTAGAGATCATATTTTATAATTATTCATTTTATTTAAATTTGATTTTGAAAACTATTTTTAGACATGTTTTTATTAAAACTTGGTATATTCTCAGTGCTTCTTGTACTTCGTGGATGGTAAATCCTAAAAGAAAACAAGAGATTCAAGCCACTTCTCGGAATAACTTCACTTCTAATTCAAAACCACTTGAATTAACCTCTAAACTTTTAAATGTATATTTATTTATTTATTTATTTATTATTATTATTATTATTATTAATGTTTTTTTATTTTTACACCTTTTAGGATTATTTATCTAAATAGTTGTTACTCATTTCTTTCATATTTGAGTGCATTTTACATATAAGTGAGTTCTCATTGTTGAAAAAAACGAAAGGAAGGGAAGAGTGCATATGGCATAGATGTTATTCTTAATATAAATAAGAATGTCATATCATAGTAATATTTAGTAATATAGATAGAAAGATTCATTAGGTATCTTTTAATATTTATTATTAATATTAATTTTTAAATTAAATTTATATTAATTATATTTACGTCATGATTAATCTCTATCGAAATGTATATTAATGCATATCAATATAATAACACATGCATTACTAAAGTAATATGGTATAGCTAATTGATATATTGAATTTCAGTTCATTGACCCTCTTTCTCTTAAGTTCTCAATACCACACATTTACCATTATGTCCCCCTATTTATTATTATTTAAGGGGAATCTGAGAAGGACACGACTCGATCAAATGAATTAATATGTCTCGATCTCTAATTATTGTTCTGAATATCTCAATTATGAGCATGATATAATCGATTCTTACTTTATTGGCATCATTAAATGCATGATATGTCTCGACTTTACTTAAATGCATGATATAATCGATTCTTACTTTATTGGCATCATTAACTTGATTATGAGCAATCCCCATATAAAGTCTTAGGGGAAAATCTCAAGTCATTGACATCATTATGACATTTTTTTTCTACCCACAAATAAACTAAACTTGACTTAAACCATGGGGCCCTTAAAAAAACATCACACCTATGGTCACATCATGGAAGAAAGATGAGGATTTTGGAATTCATTATATGGTATTTTCATTTCAAAATCCTAGTTATATCTTTTCCAAGTTTGGATCCAATAACTTGTAGTGCCACCTCACAAATTGGCCTACTCGTTGCTTCTAAACCTCCTTCTAGGATGCATCTTTCGCTTTAGTCAAACTTTTATCGAAGCCCCAATCATGATATGAATTTGTTCTTTGGTTGAAGCTATACAATGACTAATATTCAATGCAACTTTAAAAACAATATTGATTTCAATTGCAGGATGACTTTTCTCTCTGGCTAAAGCTTTTAAACAACTTAGATTCACTCCAACTTTCAAATATAGCATGTCCATTGACATAGTTCTAATTTATTACCTTAGATGATTCAAACTACAACCTCGAGGAGGTTTCCATAATGTTATATAAACTATGGTATGCACTTCAACTATCCAGTACAACTTTGTTTTTTTGACTAAATCACTTCAAGCAGCATGGTTTCCTAAGTAGATAGTTTTTCTCTTGGATTTCACTATACTGAGCATGAGTTCTTGTCGATTGCAACAATGTAACAATGAAGAGGTAAGAAATAGTGATCTTTGTTGTAAACATTTGTCTTCTTTCCACTACTATACATGTGTGTTTTCTAATTATAGTAATTATAGTTTTGATCTGAATAGTATAACCACCTTGTCTTCCATGTTCTTCCTTCATAGCCACCCTAGTAAAAAAGAAAGTACCAATCAATCTGTCTTTTACCAAATGGAGGGGAATTTTATCCATTGTATTCTATGCTTAGTGGCCATCTTTCCCATTTCAATTATGCCAACTATATTCATTTGCATTTCTTCAACCCTTTCTTAGAACTCACTTTGACTTACCCCATGGTGTTGTTGACCCAAAAGTCTACTTTGGGCTCAACATGGTTTTCAACACCTTCATTCCTCCACAAGTTAGCCTGAGGGTTTCTCCTAGCAACCCTTTGTTCTATGGTTCCAATTGAAGACAGTGGAGGGGGTCATAGTTACTATGGCCTCTGCCCTTGAAAAAGTATCAGTTGGCTTCCTTCAAAGGGTTTTTATCTAAGTATGTAAAGACTTATCAGGCACTAGAGAGTATCAAGTAACAAGGTCAAGTCAGTTGGCAACAATCTAGGTTAGTTCAGGGTTGTTGGATTCAGTTGGGTCAGTGCTTCTAGGATTAGTTGAGGGATAATAAGGTCAAATGGATATCAAAGTCATGGTTTTCCCTATCCTACTATCACCTGTTGGGCAACAGTATAACAACCACAATCATCACTATGCCCACTAACATCTTAAACAGTACCTAAATGGAACCATCCCAGCCTTGCTCAACTTGTTATGGGACCATGTTCATTTCCCCTGAAGGGGAGGCCTTCCAGGGGTAATTTTTTAGTTCTAAAACCCTCCCACATCGTAATGCCTCATGTCAAGTCTTCTTAGTTCAAATTTGATGCGCTAAGCACATAGTTTGTGAAAAATTTAAAATTGGCCCCTTTCACTTGTCACTAAGCACGTCTCGTGGGGATGGGGTCCTTTCGCAAAGAATAAAATGAAGTCTGGTCACATTTTTGGATATACAACGAATCCATCTTGTAGGTATCAGGACAATCTTTACAATGAGCTATGGCGAGCCTGATTCTGAGTCCATATGACCCCCCTATGGAGAACGCAAATTTCACGTCACCCGAATGGCCAAAATCAATAGATGTGACTTCATGGTCTGATTCTATTCAGATTCTTGTTTTAAAAATAAAATCAAACATAAGTATGGTGTAGGTAAGTGTGAGACATTTTCAATGGTATATCATGTGCTTGGTTTTGACCCCCGGTTGGTGAGAACGAGCCTTCGCAACTTCATGACCACTTTTGGACACAAGATTGGTTGCAGTGGTTTAGGGTTAAAACATTGTTGTTAAGGGGTTTTAAATCATGGATTTAGTGATGCCACGTTGTAGTGGACTCAGACACCTTTACAACGGCTCCTAATTTGCCTCATTCTGACCTCGGATGGCCTGGTTAGAGTTGTCACAAGTTTGTCAACTATTTCGGGCAAAGGGGGGCAACCAGCTTGCATAGCAGGGTTTCACGACAGATAAAACAGTCATTAATGGCCCCAACACATAAATCTATGGCCATCTCATTGAATTAATTTTCGATACCTTTCCAATGACATTCTTGACACCCAATTCTGACCCTTTCTCATCTGAAAACATTTTTTGGCTAAGTCAACAAGGTCATGGTCAAAAGTCAAAAGTCAACCTTTGACTTTGCATCAATTTCGAGAAGATTATTAAAAAAAAGGGAAAATAATAAAAAATAAGAAAATGGGGGAAAAGCAAGGAAGTGACACGCAACGTCCCTCATGAAAAAATTATAAATTAATTTTTTGGAAAAATCAAAAAATGCAAAACCCTTCCTCTCCCCTCTCTCAAGTCATTTTGGCATTTTGGCCAAGGGGAGAGGTGGCTTTGCAACTGAGGTCTTCAATGGAAAAGGAAGGGCTCCAGACAACAAGTACAACTCTTCAATGGAAGTAAGCCACAACCACGTACCAACATCATAAAGTAGAGTATAGGTAACCTCCCATCAATCCCACTTCTGAATAATTTTGTTGGCTTATTTAAACAAATGGTGAATTTTTGCACTAGAAAATGTCAATTTTGCCATTAAAATTATGATTTCAGAGCTGGTATGTGTGTCTGTGTGGTTTCTAGTTCAGATATATGGTGGCTGGTGTGATTTTTTTTTACTGTTCCTGTGCAAATATTCAAAGGGGAGGGGATTCAAACCCCTCTTGGGCACTAGGCCCAAGCCTTCTGGACCTTTTAAACAATTAAATTTTCTGGGTTGAATGGCCATTTGTAGGCCTATACATTCTAATTTGTAGGCCTTGGGATTTGAATCCCCAACCCCCTCCCTTTTTCCCCTCTAAAAAATCCCAAAAACTAGATAAAAATCAAAAAAGGAGGGGAGGGGGTTTGAACCCAAGACCTCCCACTCCCAAACTATGGAAAAAAAACCCATTTCTATAAAAAATTAAAAACTAATAATCAAATTTTGAAATTTTTGGTGGTCGACCACCTATCGACCACCAGGGCGCCACTGCCTGCAACTCCATTCCTCCTCCTCCCTGCTTAACCCTTACATTCCTCCACTCCCCGTGCGCTACCAACCCTCCATCCCCATATCTCCCTACTCCCAAACTACCACACCCATCCTTCCATCGCTCCTCCCTTATCCTCCTCCCCTGCGGGCTCCCTCCACCTCACAACCTTGCATGCAGTCCCCTTATCCCAATCCTCCCCTCCTCCACGCAGAC
>JZKD02S0049709.1:12375-25976 GCA_000966675.3 Picea glauca
AGATAGATAGATAGATAGATATGTTTAAACTATACAATAAAAAATTTAATCCCTCCCCCCTCCTCAAGGTCACTAGGATTTGTAATGCCATAAGTTCACCATACAGAGGCAGAATTTCGTTCGTAAATTGTCAAAGCGACTGAGGTGATGTCAAGAATGCAACCATGGAATTCACCCCCTCAAATTCATCACAGAATTTCAGTGGCATGTCCCGTAGTGACAGGGGCTCGTAATTGGTCCAAAACACATGCCAGAAGGAGGCCTAATTGGGGGCCTTCAAGGCCAAATTGGGCCAAACAAAGAAAAAAAAATTCAAATACAGGTATGCAGGCCTATATCAGCCTGTCAATTCTGGTGTCCAACCCACAATCTTTCTTCAATTTCAATTTGTCCCTTATCAGTCTCCCAACCAACTCCTTCCCGGGTACCTTTGTGGGGCCATATCTTGCTCATCCGGAGTCAGATTTGCACCAAACAAAAGGCAGAAGAAAGGTAGAAAATAGAGCTACAACCTAGACACATCAAAACTCAATTTTGTGGCTGTTTGGTAAAGGGTAAAATCCTCCCAAGGTCCAGGCCCAGGGGGGCCCTTCGCCGAAACAAACCAAAATCAAAGCCATGCTTCGGTCAGCTCACAGGGAAACTTCTAGACAACAAAAGGGGGGTATAATCAGGTCTAAAAAGTTCCTGAACAATGAGAATTTCCTTACATACAGTGACCAATCCCAAAGGCCCCTTTCCCTCCTAAGAAACTCTTCAATTTTGCCACACCTTGGGGTTTCATCTCGGTGAATATGGTAGCCATGGATGGTCGAGAACTGTCCTAGTTCACTTCATCTATAGCTGCAAAACATGGAAGAAATCAAAGAGCCTTTGGGATGGTACAAATCCCAAGGAAAATGCTAATGTGGCATACTGATTTTTTTCATTTTATGAAAATGACCTTTTTGTAATAGTTTGGTCTCGAAGGATTTACTTTGGCTTGTAAAAAATTGTAATTAAAGGGTCAAATCAAATCTGATTTGATTCCCTTTGGATAGTATCCCTTTTGGATAAGTTTATTTTTTGATTAAAAAAAAAAACACTTTAGGGTTTTTGGCCCTTGGGTATGGAAGTAAGTGAAGAGTAAAGCAAAAAAGACGAAATGTGAACTGCGTGAAAGACACAGTGACTGATACTGGTTCTAAGTGAGCAGAAGAGAAGAAAAGATGGACCGAAGTAAGAGAAAGAAAAATGTTGGCCAAGGAGATCGAGGATGACAGATCGATAAGGAATATAGATCGTGGAGATCGAGGATGACAGATCAATAAGGAAGATAGATGGTGGACAACTCAGCAAGAGGGAAAATCCACCGTTGGATACTTTGGAGCACCGCGTGAGAAGGAAGGAAAGATAGGTTGGCGAAGCCTTGAAAACATGGGTCAAGTTGACCTAGGGTTTTAGACACCTAGGGTTTTGGTATCTAGGGTTTTGACACTTAGGTCTTGGCCTAAGGATGTCGGTGAGCTATTGTAATGTATAAATAAAGGTCAAGAGGACCTAGGAAGGGCTCGATTATGTCATGAGAAGAGATTGCTATTGAAAGAGGACTATTGTATTGTGAGAGCAGTCTGTATTGTAAGATCTTCAACTGGGTGCAAGGATCAACCCTACAGCTGGGTGCGTAGGGGGGTAAGAGAAAGAGAGAGAAGAAGACAATATCTGCTAGCTAAGAACGTAGATAAGAACTGTATGCTTCCATCTTAATATATTATAAAGCACAGTTCTATGGACGTAGCCCTAGGGAGAGGGTGAACCACGTATATCTTGTGTTGTGTGTGATTGATGTTGCATTCTCTTGTTTACAGATATACTGTTGTTGCATTATTGTGTTAGATCCAATAAATAGTTGTGCGAAGTAGATCTAAGTCGGTGATTGATATCTAGATGTTGTGTTGTTCTTTTATTGGATCCAAACACCTTGTATTCCCTTTGGTTGTAGACATCTGTGTCCTGCAGCCCCCCCATATCTAGTTTGGGTGAGACTGCATCTGCCTCACAGGTGTTGCCGAAAGGGCCAGTAGTTAGGGCTTGTTGGTGCGCTCTTGGATCTGAACCCTAGGTCTGCCTCTGTGACAACAAATGGTTCTGTTGTCGGGACCAGAATCTTCTTGAGGGAATGTCAAGGTGGTTTCCATCGAAGACAGAGATTCAAAAGTGGATAGAAGATCAAGAAAAGGATTTCCCTAAAGCCCAGAACAAGAACCCTAATCTTAGTACAGAAGATTGGTTGGGAAGATATATCTTTACTGATATACACGAGATTTTCTTTGGAGGGATCCATCAGTAGATATATGAGTGGTTAGCTAGGTTAGCAAATACCCAGTTTGAGATCAGATCTAGACCTCCTATGGTTTGGACATCGGTGCTGGTCAAGAAGGTCAAGAGAGTTGATAACATTGTATCAAGAGCAGTAGATCACTTGTTTGATAGTACCATTGGAGCGTACATCACCGAGTTTTATGTTGATAGAGTAGAGTCATATAGCCAAGCTGAGAGGTATTTCTTTAAGGGACCCAGAGGAAACATTTTGCACTTTTTGAAGTTGAAGATCAAGATGTTATTGCATGAGAAGAACATCCTGAAGATATAGTAGTTGGTTGGATTGGAAAAGGCTAATGTTCAAGAACTCAAATAGCGATAGCGACACAGAGGCTGGACACATGCGCAATGGGAGAGAGTTCAGAGAAGTCCCTCTTGCGAACATGTTTAAGCAGAACTACGGGGATGAGGGTTTCTACAGTGGAGAAGAGGTAGATCCGACGGATGAAGAGAATTCAGAATCCGCTCAGGAAGAGGAAGGGAAAGATGAAGAACCTTGTCAGGAAGAGACAAAATCTTCAGAAACTGCAATGAATGTTGAAGTAAGTACTATTATTCCTCCTGTTGATTCAACAACATTAAGAAATCATAGTAATCAAAGTCATGAGAGCGTTCAAAGCATTGTCACTAGCAGCCCACCACATACTCAGTTAGGGAACCTAGGAATATCTATAGCAGATGAGATGAGGTTACCCACCTTTAGAGGAAATGGATCTGAAGATCCAGATCAGAACTGGTTTTTATGTGAAGTTGTGTGGAGTATTAAGAATATCACCAATGAAGCTGTCAAATGAGCTCAGATCAGTACTACCCTAAGAGATCGTGCACTTAGCTGGTACATGAAATTTGTTCAAGGAGTTGCACCTAAACCATTGAATGTCATTAAGACTGCACTAATTTATGAATTCAAGAAACCTAAGTCAAAGTCGCAGTGCATTATGAAACTAAAGGAAATCAAACAAAGAATAGATGAACCTATGTGGGAGTTTGATCAACGATTTAAGACCCTGACAGGCCATTTAAGTTTTCAGATTCCAGATGAGTAGAACAAGGAATGGTTCATTGTTTCCCTCTTACCACACATCAAAGTTCCTCTGATGCAACATAATATTTCTTCGCAAGCTGAGGCGCTGGAGATCGCCATGAAGTTAGAATCAGCCCCTATAGGAGAATCCAGCTCAGGTATGAGTCAAATCTTAATTCAGTTGACTAGCTTATCTCTACAGGTCAAAGATATGAAGAAAGACAAGGGAAAATATAAAAGAGAAGACATTTGGTGTATCATATGCAAATCAGAAGGCCATGACAAGGAACATTGTCTCCTATTTCATGAATATTTGGCCTCTAGAGCTCCGAGTCCTTTGAAACAAGTTACCCTACCCTAGTGCGAGGTATGTAGAAATCGACATCACCCCGGTGAATGTTACTATCTGCAAAAATATGTCTAGATACCCACAAATCGGTATTACACATTATGTAAGTCGGTATGACATAATGACATGGATTGTAGGGCTTACGACCTCATGCATGAAAGGTCAAGGGATATATACAAAATTAAAGGTGAAGTACAGTAAGAAGGAAGCACTGCACATTATAATTCCCCAGGAAGAGGAAACTTCAACCCTTGCAGTGGATTCAGAGGAAGAGGAAGAGGAGGAGGTATGGGTCGAGGTTGAGAACAAATCATTTGTTATAACTGCATGCAGCTAGGAAACTTGGCAAGGGACTATCAGAACCCTTGTACCACTTGTAGCTACTGTAGCTCATTCAACCATGTTATCAAAGATTGTCTTGTGCTTCTAGCCAAACTTTAGGAGAGACAAGGACCTCAGCAGAACCCGCAAGTGCAACTGATATACACTCAACCTCATGGAGATGAACCTAGATTCATTGTTATTACTAGAGTAGGCATTGTTACATGAGAAGATAGATTGACCCAAGGAAAAACTACATAAGACTCAGGAGTCAGGAAAGATGCAGAGAAGACACGAGTTTTTTATGCGAGGAAAGAAAAACAAATATTTGAGGAGGCAAGAAAAGAATTAAGGAGAGACCAAGGTTCTTTTTCGAAGACACAACCAGAAGTGCAAAAATGTGAAATGCCTCTGGCATTTGATCAGTCTGCTCTGCCTAGAGAAGGAGAATAGGTAAGCAAGCTCATGGAATTCTTATATACTTGTATTAAGTTGATTCAGGATGAAAGCGCTATACAAGAGATGCAAAATTTAATCAGATAGTACGAGCTAGGAAAGATAGATCCCATGTTGAATAGAGTAGTACACCAAGTCTATAAAAGGAGGAGAACAAATAAGGAATTACACCTAAATTCTCAAATTTGAGAGTATGATATAGATTATGTGGTTCTTGACTTAGGGTCGGAGGTCAATGTCATGACGAAGAAGACTTGGGAACTGATGGGAAAACCTAATTTGATCTAGTCCCCTATCAAGCTTAGGATGGCAAATCAGCAAGTTGTAAACCCCTTTGGAAGATTGGAACATCTCCCTATGGACATTGACAGAGTGAGGATGTTTGCAGACTTCGAGGTGATTGAGATAGTTGTCCTTACCCTACACTGCTAGGAATTGATTGGGATTTCAATAATTCCACTGTGGTTGATTTAAAGAAAAGGAGAATAACATTTGAAGGAGATGGCCTTAGGGTCATTGCACCTTTGGATCCCGATGAAGGTCAGAGATACACAAAACCCATCAGAAAAGAAGACCACACATATGAACTAGAAAACATATACAAATTAACAGCTAGACAATAGGATTACATTAATCCTACAGTGGGTGGGAACCTAAGCTGGTGAAGTGACAACACGTGTTCATCAGATTCAGAAGAAGCACTGGAGAACTAGTAGAACAAAATGTATGAAGTATCTACAAGAAGATGTGCTATATTAATCATAGAAGTTAGTTGGATCGACACAACAGTAAGTAACTTGCCCACCTTTGATGGTCTAAATCACTTAAAAGCATTCTTGTTGGACTCTGAAAAAATTGTACCAACACAACAAATATTGTTGGCAATGGATGAGGCCTTGAAAGCAACACCAGCAATATGGTGGGGGACACACAAAAACAACATTACAGACTCGGTACAATGTTGTACTTTGATGACAGTGCAGATCTCAGAGAAAGAAGAAGGATACGAAGTTAGGTACAAAGGTCGAAGTTGTCTGAAGGACCATGTGCGACATTGTGCGGGAGCCTAGAGTAGAATTCCTCAAGAGCAGTGGATGCATAAATTCATCAACACACTGGACACAACCCCTATCAACTGATATCTTCAAGTAGAACTGCACCTCATCACTGTAGATTGGGAAGGTATGACTCTAAACTTTGTAACTAACTTTTTATTTGAAAGCCAATATCCTACAGTGGATCAAGCGTTACAGATTGTAAGACAAATTATTTGAGGAGGCCCCTAGCCCCCCTCTGGAACAAGAAGAGGATGAATGGACTGCGCCACTCCAAAAATTGCAAGTCTGTTACAATATCAATGCTGATGAAGACCATGATCCTGGGAAGGTGAACATCGTAAAAACAGAAGGATAGAGAGATGTGGAAGGACCAGGAGTTGAGCTACCATTTATTGGACAAATATACAAGATGGGACCTAATGAGATATTGAGGAGGTGTGTTATGGAGGCAGAGCGACCGTTGATCCTCGCGGAAGCTCATGAAGGCGTCGTAGGAGGACCTACGCAGGGAATGAAACCATGCAGAGGTTTCTTAGAGCTCGCCTCTGGTGGCCTACCTTACACAGATATGCTAAGGACTATTACAAATCCTACGATGTGTGCCAAAGGGTTGGGAAACCGTCCAAAAGAGATGAAATGCCTTTAGCACCATAGCTGACCCTACAAGCATTTGAGAAATGGGCCATTGATTTCGTGGCACCTATAAACCCACCAGGAAAGCACACTGGAGTGAGGTACATAGTCACTGTGAAAGAGTACTTGACCAGATGGGCCAAAGTAAGAGTTGTTAAGGACTATAGTGCAACTACATCTGCATGCTTCATATTTGATGACATCATAACTCGGTTTTGATGCCCGAAGATCCTCATGAGAGACCAAGGAACACATTTCATCAATAAGACCGTTGAAGCCTTGACTGAGGAATTTTCAGTGCATCATCAGAAGAGAACACCCTACCATCCATAAGAGAATGGGACAATTGAAGCATTCAACAAGATCTTGGAGACAACACTGACAAATATTTGCAGTGTGAATAGGGATGAATGGGATTTAAGAGCACCAACAGTACTATGGGCCTACAGAACCACTTGCAAGAAGCTGACCATGCAGACTCCCTTTAAGTTGGTTTATGGTCTTGAAGCAGTTGTCCCAATGGATTACTTTGACCCAAGGTTAAGAATCGTTGCCTTTACATATATGGACGACATTGGCGTTGTTCAAGCGACGCTTGCGCAGTTGGTCGAACTAGAAGAAGACAGATTTATTGCAGAATTTTATCAGCAGGTACAAAAGGAAAGACAAAAATCCTACCATGACAGACACATCAAGAAGAAGGCATTTAAGTAAGGTGATTTGGTATTGGTATATGACAGTAAGTTCATGAAACATCCAGGGAAGTTCATAACACATTGGCTTGGGCCATATGAGGTTGCCTATGTTACAAAAGGAAGAGCTGTGGAGTTGAAGACTTTGAATGGAGAATGGAAGGAAGGTTTGGTGAACAGGAGCTGGCGAAAGTTGTACTTTGACAACCAACTGCCTTGCAGTTCTCAGTAAAATCTAAAAGAGAAGGGTCCAGGTACGAGGTGTAGTTGAAACTAGGTACCAGACACAGAAAAGACAGTCTGCACACGGAAGGGGGAGGATAGAGAAGAAAGCACAGTCTACCCTGCGCAGTCTGAAGTCGAAGTAAAATAGAAATTTCAGATCTGAAGTGCCTCGGGATGAGTCACAGGTGAGTGTTGGGGTCCTGTTGGCCCTTGGGTATGGAAGTAAGTGAAGAGTAAATAAGAAAAGATGAAATGTGAACTGCGCAAAAGACACAATGACTGATACTGGGTTGAAGTGAGTAGAAGAGCGAAGTAAGAGAGAGAAAGTCGTTGGATGAGGAGATCGAGGATGAAAGATTAGCAAGGAAGACGGATCGTGGACAACTGAGCAAGCGGGAAAAGCCATTGTTGGATGCTTTGGTATCTAGGGTTTTGACACATAGGTCTTGGCCTAAGGCTGTCGGTGAGCTATTGTAATGTATAAATAAAGGTCAAGAGGACCTGGGAAGGGTTCGATTATGTCATGAGAATATATTTCTATTGAGAGAGGACTATTGTATTGTGAGATCAGTCTATATTGTAAGATCTTCAGCTGGGTGCGAGGATCAACCCTATAGCTGGGTGCACAGGGGGGTAAGAGAAAGAGAGAGAAGAAGAGAAGATATGCTAGCTAAGAGTGCAGATAAGAACTGTATGCTTCCATCTTAATATATTATAAAGAACAGTTTTGTGGATGTAGCCCTAGGGAGAGGGTGAACCACGTATATCTTGTGTTGTGTGTGATTGATGTTGCATTCTCTTGTTTACAGATATATTGTTGTTTCATTATTGTGTTATATCTAATAAATAGTTGTGTGAAGTAGATCTAAGCTGGTGATTGATATCTAGATGATGTGTTGTTCTTGTATTGGATCCACCTTGTATTCCATTTGGTTGTAGACATCTATATCCTGCAACCCCCCCATAGCTACTTCGGGTGAGACTGCATCTGCCTCGCAGGTGTTGCCGAAAGGGCTAGTAGTTTGGGCTTGTTGGTGTGCTCTTGGAGCTGAACCCTGGGTTTGCCCCTGTGCCAACAAGGGTTGGTCCACTTGTCACTTTTCCAAAAGTGACAAGTGTCTTGTGACCTATCCCTAAGCTTTCACCTCTTCTTTATAAATAAGAGGGACGACATTGTACATTGGGTGGTGGATGAATATAGTACCAAAGATCTGATGAAATTTCGAAAGATATTTGTGTGTGTGATACTTGTTAAATTTTGGTTGTTGGGCATGTCACTTGTTGGTTAAGGGTTGAGGGGTAGCAGTAAGTACTTGTTATGTTAGTTATCTCCAAGAGGGATTGGTTAGCTAGGTGTTTGTTGTTGCTTCCTTGGGTTTAACTTACTTGCTTTCATTTACTAATAGCATTGTTTAACTTGTTTGACATGTTGTGGTGCATATTTCCTGAAGTATTCAACTGTTTTTTATCCTTAGTTAGTGGTCGAGAGTCCTAGGGCCCCTTAGGAAAACCCTTAAATAAGCCCCTTAGATGGTTGTTTATACTTTCTTGCTTCTTTATTTTTCATGTAAATTTCTATTATGATTTTATGTTATTAACCTTGTTGTCCCAAATGTTGGAGCACATATAAATCCTAAGCCTTGAGCTTTACTTTCTCAAACTCCATCCTTTTCAATAACGACTCAGAAGTCAGCTTTCGACTGTTTAAAACAAATTTACTCCTATTCATAAAGTGCACACAATGTCTATCGTCAATAAGTTACCCCGTTGATCGAACGATCCCCTTTTTCCCCAAGTTTTGGAGATGCCTGATTGTTAAAAAGTCAAGTCACTAGTGGTCACTTCGGTGCTTCGTGCTTTGGGCGTTTCTCCAGGTCTTAACGTTTAAAGTTCTGATACCCGAAAAGTTTCTGAAGGATCTTAGTCATAGTACACATATACCTTTCTAAATATTCCCTGGGTTGACACGTGTCATCCATTTCCAACCTTTTCAGCCGAGGATTCCTACGATTCTAAGTGACACATGGCACCCCCTGTTCTCGACACATCACCTAAAATGATGTCATCTTTGACACATCACTACAGGTAATGGCCTTTCGAAAATATAATAAAAGCTAACTTGCAAATCCACGAAGCAGTAAAATGTCGAAATATTAAATCTCAATTAGTTAAGTTAATCTTGATTAAAAGTTAGTTAGCAACTTCTCACTTCAGAGTTCAGACCTTTGTCATCCATTGCATTCTAAAATCCCAAAGTATGAACTTCTAAAACACTTCAAACTTAAGCAGGGTTAATCAAAACTAAAAAATAATTATTCGATGATTAATCATTTCGCGGTTTTGGAAATTCTATCTCGAGCGTCTGTTAAAGTCTCGAAGCCCGAATACCCAAAAACACTTAAAGTTGAACACGATTAATTAATGTTTTAAACAAGATCATCTCGCAATTAATCTTTCGTGAATTCACAATTCGGGAAATTTCAAACCTATTTTATTTAAGTCCCCGATCGCGAACCACCAATATTAATGGCATTAATCACAAATCAACGACAATGATTTCAATATAGATTGCAGATTGTAGCCTAGATTTTCTCATTAAGGTAAATGAATTTATCGTCAGTAAAGGTATTCGCAAATCAATACGCTTGAGGTGAATAAGAATATTGGATTTTGAATTCCATTTTCATTCTCGCAAAATAACAAGTTTTAGCCAACTAAGAAGCTCATGTGTTCCCCTGTAACAGGTAACACAGTTCTGATTTCATTAATACCATGGCACCACAATAAATGGCTAAAGCAGCTGGTGAAAGTGCAAATCCTAACAAAAATGTTCTGTCAGACACCTCACCGAGAGCCATCAATACTGTAAAATCATGGACATAGGTGTTTGATATTCTAGAGCACGAGATTATAAATTGCCCTAAGGATTCATGCGACAAAGTGAGGAAACCCATGCAACTAAGCTCAGGGATATAGCTCAGTCGAAGATACACAAAATAGCCATGCAGTTGAGGCTCATGTTGTATAACGACATGATAGGTTGGGCCCTAGAAAACGTCGACATTGCAACCAAGAGCATTTGCAACTCACAGAAGGTCGGGTATTTTCGACCAGAGCATATACAAGTAATGTATAAACTATCCCCCATTTTTAAATATAGTTACAACACTACATTCATAACGGAGTTTGAGAAACAAGAGTGCACGCAATATGAGAAAAGATACCTTGATTTAATCAAGGACTAGTGGGGACAGCCGGAGAAATTTAGAGCCGACACTCACGACATATATGCCATAGCATCGTTAGATGCCCATATGATTTATGTGGTTATGATGCTATGTAGGATATTCGGGAAAAAGGACTCCTCTCATTTCCCGTTGGCATGGGTACCAATTATGCATGAAGTGGTCAAGGGATACTCTTTCAACTGGGCCAAGATGTTATCAGAAAACCTGGCTAAGGAAATCACAGAGTACCAATTGGAAAATTCCAAAGGACAACCTGCCCTTTTCTATATGTTTGCATACATCATGGATGTTATTTTCTTTATGACTCATTTCCCTTTAATGAACTGGAGCTAGACCCCAACCAATGTTGAACCTATCCATTTCTATCACTCCAAGCTATGGGAAGACAAAGCCAGGGAATTCTTCTACGAAATCTACCATTATGTAGTGGTGCCTATTCATATCACCCTATACGGTTTCCCTCCTTCTAGATTTTCAGTCATAATCATGGAAAATCTGGGAAAAATAGCAGACTGGTACATTGAAGAAAAATTTTCCTACATCAGGGTTTTTGGGTACTCAGTTCCCCCCCATTCTCTCCCGAAGTTTTTACTAGATCGACTAGTATGCTGAGAAGTGGCGTATCAAATTGTGACAGGGGGAATCAACAAGGAATTGAAAGTGACCCAGAAAAAGGTTTGGCCAACCTTCCCTCTTCAGGTTGGAACAGGATGTGAGAAATAAGATGAACAAAGAGTTTGAACAAGTCAGAGCCTATGACAGACATCAGATCCAACAACTGGAAGCTAACCTTGATGAGCTCTATCAAAATTCACAGGCCAATAGAGCATTGGTCACTCAATAGGAAGAATTAATCAAGCAACTACAAGCCAAGATAGAATTGACTGAAGGTACAATGGTAGAGATGGCATATTTTCAGCCTCAAGCATTGGAAGTACATGAAAAGATAGAATCATCCCAACAGGATCTCTTTACAAAAGTGGAAGCCATCCAAAATTGTTATCGGGTAGTAGACCTTTCCCTGAAGAACATTTACATTACAGAAAGAGAAGCTCGTTCAGCTCGAGCCAAGTTTTAGGAGGCTATCTTACTAGTACCAAAGGATGATGTATCATAGGTTCCTCGACTGTCTCTTTTTGAGCAAACCAGAGGTGACATAATTTTGAAGGCCTGGGAAACAAATCTTGCTGAAAGCAAAAGATTGGCCAAAGAGGTAAATGAAGCTTGTCTAGAAGCAATATCTTCACTAGACAAAGGGCTACTAGATGTTGAAGGAAATACTATCTCTGAATCCCTGGGACAAATTGGCATAGAAAAGAACCAATGTAATTCTAGGACAAGCAAAGAAGAAGCCATGACAACCATCCAGCAAATGAACCAAACTGATCTTATCCAAATAAACAAATGGATAGTAAACCCAAGCTTGCAGTTACAGGTCACATATTTAGTAGCAAAAAATATATAGGAAAGGTTACCTCGGGTAGAAAAGAAGCTATACATTTTTGAAGAAAAAGAAGCAACTAAACCTTTTTGGTTGGTGGTATAGTTAGTGAGTAGATGCATCCAATGTGTCGAATATGGGAAAGCAAGCACATCTGGAAACAAGTAAAAAAAACATGTACATACTACTCATACAGGTCAAGATCAGATGCTAGCTATCTCCAAGCTAAAGGATGAGGAGAAGAAACGTCTCTACCAGTAGATGAAGAGATATAGGAGAATGCTACGGGAACTTTTCAGTTTTACATGTTTTAATATTTACTATTTTTAAATTATGAGAAGTCCAACCGTTTGGGGTTGTGACAATTTTGTATAAATACATAGATTGAAGATCTATTGAAGGTTGCTTCTTGCCGATTGTAATAGAGAAAAATCATCCTTATTGAGTATTAATACAAGTGCAGACAGGGATTCCAAGTTTTGTTTAATCTGGGTTATGTGCTTCTTCTATGTTTCCCATATCTCAGCATTTCTTTAAGCATTTCCTTGATAAATGTATGATTCCAATTTAGTACAACAACTACTACAATCGTATTGCATTAGTAATTTGTTAAGCAAACAACTTTTCCTCTGTATTTACTGTGAGTAAATCAAGACCTGCAAGCTGTGTAGATTATTGTATTTTACACTTTATTCAAGGTTACACTATTTATTTTCTTCTACTGCAACAGGGTGAGATTCTTTAGTAATTGATGCCTTACTCTGTTTTACAGTTTTGTATTTTCTTTCATACCATTCAATATTTCAATTTCGACTCAAACACAAAATACGGCCTCTGTGTTGCCACACTATTAATTTCATTTAAGGATTTTTTCTCATAGAACTAAGGTAGAAAAAACACTTTTAAAAAAACACCTCATAACTTTCCTGATGCTTGACATTATCCTTTGAGCCTTAAGTTTAATCTCAGGAACAACACCAAATGGGAAAATTGACTATTTTGGTCAATTTCTCCCCATGGGATAGCCATCTTAGTTGGTTGTTATCTAACTTTTATGTGTAAATTTATGTTTCATTTATTTCAGTTTTTCATATAAAGTCACTAAAATTTCATTGTTTTCCTGTAAGGATACAATCCGATCACCTATTATAATTCTCTTAAGCGGTTGGGGACCATATAAAGACCTATTTGAGGCAAAGGGGCTAGTTGGAAATCGAAGAAAAAACACCATATATGATCGGTAAATCCACCCATTCACACTCATTTTCACTTTGAATTCACTAGCACTCATTCTAAAAAAATTTGCACATGTACCCATGTCAATATGTGTTGCTTGTGTAGATAGGTTGAGTAGTTTGCTTATAAGTTTTTGTTTATAAAATATAATTTTTTCCTTCATAAATAATCATCATTGTTTTGAATTTCATTAAGTAAACTTCCAATCCCCATACAAGGAATCAGTTGGGGCTTTCATGCATATGGCGGCTTTGTCACTCGCAAAGAGCCTCAACCCATTCCCTTGGGTTGAATGGTATAATTGTTTACTTGTAATTAGTTGATATTTTCTTTCTTCATTGTATATTTTCTCGTATACTAATCTACATGTGGCTGCCCCTAAAGGGGCCATGCAAAATTAGCAAGCTAAAATATTCAGAAAACCACAAAAAAAAACACGAAAACAAAGGAGGGGCTTGCCCCATACACATTCAAAACAAAACTTATATTATTTAGCTATATGCGTACACATACTATTTAAACATAGTTACCAACTTAACGAGAACTCTATAGAGTTC
>JZKD02S0049731.1:0-34172 GCA_000966675.3 Picea glauca
ATTTTGTTGTTATATTCTCACTCCAACACATCTTTGAATTTATTCTGGGAGTATTAGCATTGTTCTGTCACATGTTTACCTCACACGTAGGACAATTAGGAGCTCGAATTACACAAGAATATAAATTCAGTTTAATCGATTAGTTACAGGTTAGTTTGTTAGTTATTTAGTTAGATTATTTATTAGTGAAATAAGGACATCATGAATTAGCTTTGAATGTTTATGTATTCTTATTTCAATTATATTTGCTTAACATTCATTAGTTTTAGATTTTCAGACATTTAAAAGAAAACAAAAAAAATGTATGTGCTTTCTTTATCTCTTTATAAACACTTTTAAGAATATCCATTTCACAAGATTTCCAGTAAACCTTGCAATGTTGTATATAGACTGTTTATAATCATTTGTATATATTCATATTTCTATTTKAACACTTGTAATTAATACATAAATTGTTAGAATCATAATTTTAGATTAGTTTATTTCTTTTATCATTTTTAGGACTTAGTTGGCTAACAGAGCCATTAAACCAGTCGGGTCAATTCATTCCAAATGGATTGGGTTATTTAGACAACCCCGATCCAGATCTGACCTTCCAGTTGACGGTGTGTCACTTACGCCCGTCAACAAATGGCGCTAGAAGGAGGGTCAATTGACAAGATGGCCTTGTATGAGCCTTTATTTTGAATGCATTTAATTCCCCATGGCTCCCCAAATCAATGTGTTGGAACATGCTTTCCACTTCTCATTACCTGATATTCCCAACAAGACAGTCTCTCACTTGTCCAAACTCACCTTTGATGGTGGGGGGGGTGTATCTGCTAAAGACCATATTAACAAGTTTTGGTGTAAATGCATCAAGCATGATATTTCTGATTTAAAGGTTTTATGCATATTGTTTGATTTTACTTTTAGTGGTTGAATTAAACATTGGTTTGAGTCTTTTCCAACATATCACATTTTTGATTGGTTTCAATTTGTAGAAGAAATTTTAGTTGCTTTTGAAAACTATGATTACAATCAATTATGTGAAGAATTTCAGACTTTGCTAATCAATGGCAATTAATCTCTAGAAGGATTTTCAACAAGAATCCATCATGTTCTCTGTAAATTTAATCTTGATGACATGTCATTTGTACTAAATCTCCTCTATGATGCTTGCATCCCTTTCATCCAGTCATATTCAATCGCGAATGATGAATCAGTTACAAATCCTACCACTCAATTGCGAGAAGAATTTTGTTCGTAGGATGAGAGGAATCCATCCGAAAATTTTGAACAAGCAAGGGAGGTAGAATCTATTGAAAAGGTTCTTACTGACAATCAAATTGTTTTTTCATCAGAATCATTGTATTTTCAGTCCTCGACCATCGTGGAAGAAGATTCGATGTTGGGTCAAGGTGAATGTCCTCATTCTTCTAAATCTTGCTCTTATCAGTACTTAAATTCAGTTATTGAAGAACACTTAGGTGATGAAAATCATCTTAAACATTCTAACATTCCTATGAAGCTGCTTAGAGATGTAAATCTGTAATTTGAAGAAAGAACCTTAAAAATTCATCCACAAATCATACCTTATCCACATGAAAGATTAGATGTTTGTCGTGAAAGTTTTGAATTATCTATCATACATGAGGCAAATTTAGAYGATCATATTATGTTGAAGGATTTATCACCAAAACAGAGTGAAAGTTTTAAGGAAAGTGAAGAGGAATGTCTTGAGAATACCATTGTTAAATATCATAGCCCAAGAGATTCTTTTCATGTGCTCATTTATGATTCCTTTTACTCTTTATATCCTGATCTCTTCTTAGATTCTGGTGGACATGATACTTTACCCACAATATCTTACTCTTTCCCATCACAATCAAATCTTTTCGATATGCCAAAATTTGGTGAAATTAATTCCAAACATAACATTTATGAAGTCGGATTTGATGCACTTTCACTTTCCTCACTCGCATGAAAAAACAAACATGTTGCAAGATGATTTTACACGGTTTATTTTTGAAAAGGACAATGCACTCATTCCTATGGAGATCAAATATTCTACATTACATATTCGTTCTTTGATTAGTTCAAATTTTATGCTTCACATTTTGAAACGATCAATCTCATCAAAGGAAGCATTCAAATAAATGATATAATTGATGTCATGAATCCTCTTATGATGTGTTCCCCATTGATATATCCATTTCATCAAAGGCATAGTTTGCATCCTATTTTTTATGACAAGATCTTAGAATGGATTGAAGATTCGTATCTAAAAAATCTTCATAATAAAGATAAAGTTGTGCTTGCTTTGTTTTTACCTAAATATCTAGAAAGTAAGCATGACATGATTCTTTTAGATCCTCCATGTGAAGAAATTGACGAACACTTGGAGAATTGTCAGGAGGATGGGGCACTTCGGCCTTGGCTGATGGTTATGTCAGGTCCTCGTAATATTGACAAGTTTTCCAAACTTACTTACACTCTTCCATGCCATTATGACCCATATCACGACAAGATTGCAGAATGGTTGGAGGATTCATACATCAAGAAGTTTCTAAAGAATGGTATGGTTGTGCTTGCTTTGTTTTTAAATGAATATATAGGAGGTAAGCATAACATATTTCTTTTGTGTATGTAAATACTACATTCTTTTGTTCTGATTTTTTACTTTCTATGCCTTCCAGGATTAAAGATACTCTTGTGGCTGCACTGGAAATACGATTTTACTTAGCGTTTTGATCATGGATGATTTTAAGGATGGAAATTTATTTTAAAATGTAGAAACCCGTGCGAATCTTACTAATCCTTCATATGCAAACTATAAAATGTTTGGCGATATTTTTGTAAAAATATTCNCAGAGTGAAAGTTTTAAGGAAAGTGAAGAGGAATGTCTTGAGAATACCATTGTTAAATATCATAGCCCAAGAGATTCTTTTCATGTGCTCATTTCTAATTCCTTTTACTCTTTATTTCCTGATCTCTTCTTAGATTCTGGTGGACATGATACTTTACCCACGATATCTTACTCTTTCCCATCACAATCAAATCTTTTCGATATGCCAAAATTTGGTGAAATTAATTCCAAACATAACATTTATGAAGTCAGATTTGATGCACTTTCACTTTCATCACTCGCATGAAAAAAAACATGTTGCAAGATGATTTTACATGGTTTATTTTTGAAAAAGACAATGTACTCATTCCTATGGAAATTAAATATTCTACATTACATATTCGTTCTTTGATTAGTTCAAATTTTATGCTTCACATTTTGAAACGATCAATCTCATCAAAGGAAGCATTCAAACAAATGATATAATTGATGTCATGAATCCTCTTATGACGTGTTCCCCATTGATATATTCATTTCATCAAATGCATAGTTTGCATCCTATTTTTTATGACAATATCTTAGAATGGATTGAAGATTCGTATCTAAAAAACCTTCATAATAAAGATAAAGTTGTGCTTGCTTTGTTTTTACCTAAATATCTAGAAAGTAAACATGACATGATTCTTTTAGATCCTCCATTTGAAGAAGTTGATGAACACTTCGAGAATTGTCAGGAGGATGGGACACTTCGGCCTTGGCTGATGGTTATGTCAAGTCCCCATAATATTGAAAAGTTTTCCAAACTTACTTACACTCTTCCATGCCATCATGACCCATATCACGACAAGATTGTAGAATTGTTGGAGGATTCATACATCAAGAAGTTTCTAAAGAATGGTACAGTTGTGCTTGCTTTGTTTTTAAATGAATATATAGGAGGTAAGCATAACATATTTTTTTTGTGTATGCAAATACTACATTCTTTTGTTCTGATTTTTGACTTTCTATGCCTTCAAGGATTAAAGATGCTCTTGTGGCTACACTGAAAATACGATTTTACTTAGCATTTTGATCATGGATGATTTTAAGGATGGAAATTTATTTTAAAATGTAGAAACCCGTGCGAATCTTACTAATCCTTCATATGCAAACTATAAAATGTTTGGCGATATTTTTGCAAAAATATTCAAATTTCTAAGGATTTTATATAGTTTGTATAAAATTTTGGCGATTTTTAAGGTAAAATAATTTTATCCTTTAGAATTTTGGAGAATCATTTTTTGAATAGCGAATCCTTTTTGGGAAAAACCATGGAAAATTAGCCCATGAGCGAAATTTAGCCCCTAAAATCATCCCTGGTTTTGATCTATTTAGTAGTTAGAGTGGGTTTCCTTTAGTTTTATTTCTTACTGTTTCTTTTTGTAATAATGCAGTTATGAACACAAGTGGGTACACCAAGAGAACCATAATATGATTGTTTTCAGGGAATTCCACTTTGATCATTTTCTCTCTGCTTTTCGTTGAACATTTCTTTTCAAAAATGCAGTATCATCATGAAAATTTTAAGTGGAAAGTAAAGAGATAAGTAAATTTGAACTGTCAATTCAACCCTGACCTAAGGTGCCACTAATAGGATTGCACTCATATTAATAAGGTTTTTTCTATTTTCTTTTAGACTCTCTTAAAAAACTACTTCACCCGAGAAGTTCAGATCCACCCTCTTGTAAATATTTTTAATTTTCTTTTCTGTTTTTTCTTTGGGTCTTTTCATTTTGCTTGATTTTGATTTGTTTTNTTTCGATATGCCAAAATTTGGTGAAATTAATTCCAAACATAACATTTATGAAGTCGGATTTGATGCACTTTCACTTTCATCACTCGCATGAAAAAAAACATGTTGCAAGATGATTATACATGGTTTATTTTTGAAAAAGACAATGTACTCATTCCTATGGAAATTAAATATTCTACATTACATATTCGTTCTTTGATTAGTTCAAATTTTATGCTTCACATTTTGAAACGATCAATCTCATCAAAGGAAGCATTCAAACAAATGATATAATTGATGTCATGAATCCTCTTATGACGTGTTCCCCATTGATATATCCATTTCATCAAATGCATAGTTTGCATCCTAATTTTTATGACAATATCTTAGAATGGATTGAAGATTCGTATCTAAAAAATCTTCATAATAAAGATAAAGTTGTGCTTGCTTTGTTTTTACCTAAATATCTAGAAAGTAAACATGACATGATTCTTTTAGATCCTCCATGTGAAGAAGTTGATGAACACTTCGAGAATTGTCAGGAGGATGGGACACTTCGGCCTTGGCTGATGGTTATGTCAGGTCCCCATAATATTGACAAGTTTTCCAAACTTACTTACACTCTTAAATGCCATCATGACCCATATCACGACAAGATTGTAGAATGGTTGGAGGATTCATACATCAAGAAGTTTCTAAAGAATGGTACAGTTGTGCTTGCTTTGTTTTTAAATGAATATATAGGAGGTAAGCATAACATATTTCTTTTGTGTATGCAAATACTACATTCTTTTGTTCTGATTTTTGACTTTCTATGCCTTCAAGGATTAAAGATGCTCTTGTGGCTGCACTGGAAATACGATTTTACTTAGCATTTTGATCATGGATGATTTTAAGGATGGAAATTTATTTTAAAATGTAGAAACCCGTGCGAATCTTACTAATCCTTCATATGCAAACTATAAAATGTTTGGCGATATTTTTGCAAAAATATTCAAATTTCTAAGGATTTTATATAGTTTGTATAAAATTTTGGCGATTTTTAAGGTAAAATAATTTTATCCTTTAGAATTTTGGAGAATCATTTTTTGAATAGCGAATCCTTTTTGGGAAAAACCATGGAAAATTAGCCCATGAGCGAAATTTAGCCCCTAAAATCATCCCTGGTTTTGATCTATTTAGTAGTTAGAGTGGGTTTCCTTTAGTTTTATTTCTTACTGTTTCTTTTTGTAATAATGCAGTTATGAACACAAGTGGGTACACCAAGAGAACCATAATATGATTGTTTTCAGGGAATTCCACTTTGATCATTTTCTCTCTGCTTTTCGTTGAACATTTCTTTTCAAAAATGCAGTATCATCATGAAAATTTTAAGTGGAAAGTAAAGAGATAAGTAAATTTGAACTGTCAATTCAACCCTGACCTAAGGTGCCACTAATAGGATTGCACTCATATTAATAAGGTTTTTTCTATTTTCTTTTAGACTCTCTTAAAAAACTACTTCACCCGAGAAGTTCAGATCCACCCTCTTGTAAATATTTTTAATTTTCTTTTCTGTTTTTTCTTTGGGTCTTTTCATTTTGCTTGATTTTGATTTGTTTTNGAGTAGGTTATGGAGTAGGTTTCCTTTAGTTTTATTTCTCACTATTTCTCTTTGTAATAATGCAGTTATGAACACAAGTGGGTACACCAAGAGAATATAATATGATTGTTGTCAGGGAATTCCACTTTGATCATTTTCTCTCTGCTTTTTGTTGAACATTTCTTTTCAAAAACACAGTATCATCATGAAAATTTTCAGTGGAAAGTAAAGAGATAAGTAAATTTGAACTATCAATTCAAACCTGACCTAAGGTGCCACTAGTAGGATTACACTCATATTAATAAGGTTTTTTCTATTTTCTTTTAGTCTCTCTTAAAAAACTACTTCACCTGAGAAGTTCAAATCCACCCTCTTGTAAATATTTTTAATTTTCTTTTCTGTTTTTTCTTTTGCATCTTTTCATTTTGCTTGATTTTGATTTGTTTTCTAAATAATCATATCTAAATCACCATTTCATTTGTTGAAGGGAATCATAATTCTTATTCATTAGTAGCAGTTGGTAACATCTCAATCACCTGAGCAGTAAATGCTAAAACTCAGATCAGCGGAAGTAAGTTTCTGTTCAAACAGTGTTCCTGGTTTCTCATTAAAATCTTAGGAAGATGCGATTATCCTTAACAAACTTCTAACCCGCCTCTGTTTTAATGAGAACAACTCAGTGTGCTTCCCCATCCTAGAGATGATTTCTTAACAGAAATCAAACTGTCCAAATCATGATGAAAGTCATCAAAAAAGAAAAATAATTTGTAAATGATCAAACTTTCCATTACCAAACTGTGAGATTTTCAGTATCACCCCGCTCTCTTAAATATCATGAAGTTTCTGGAGATCTATAAACAAATTTTAGAGATTTGGAAGCACTACAATGTGTGGGAAGTGTGTGTAAACCTGCTGAGACACTGAATAGGTCTGTTGGCAGCGGGTAAATGCACACATGATACCAAGTCAACTTCATCAGGGTACTGAACAGGCCTGCTGGCAGCGAAGCAATTATGTGTTTACGAAGATCCTCAGGTATGTCTTTTGATTTGATCAAGTATGAACATGTTTTTATCATGAATGGATGACTCTTGGATGGGATAGAGGTACTCGAGTGGGTTAAATGACATCCCTGTCGAGGCTATGGACGCCTGCTGGTAGTAGTGGCCCTGTCAACAGTATTGAAGTCACCTGCATAAACACCGCTATACCTGTGATCGAAATAAGATATCAAATTACATTGTCATAAAAAAATGCATCCAATGTTATGACTGTGTTATTTTCTGAGTTATGATTGGAACACTTGATCTATTGTTAACTGTTTCTAAAATTTATTGCATCTGTGCCCCTGACATATCTTTTCTGGTGATGTAGAGATAACTGCTTCACCTAGCGTGTCGCCATTGTTGGAAGCCAACAATTCTGTCGAATTTTATCACATTTTAAAATCATCACAAAAGAGATAAAATATTTATGTAGCTACCTCCTCCTTGCATTTATAAACGTTTCTGCCTTTTGGCTTCAAGGAGATGTATTGGGCTAAACTTATCTTATGAATTTTTCGTTTGGATTTTTGTTTGTTTTGTTTAAGTTTCATGACTGCAAGCATGAAATTTAAACAAAAACTTAGATTAGGTAATCATTCTCTAGTCTATGTTCTTTCTTCTATTCTTTTACCTAAGAGATTACACTTTAAGGGACCCTATATGTTACTAAATTAAGGTTTTATAAGCTCATTGATTAATTGATTGTCACATTTTTATGTATGATGGTATTATCCATGGTTGATTGTATGGTTTGATCATTTATCCATAATCGTACTGCAAATTTGGGTTAGAAATTGATACATGCTTTTTGTTATATCATTGATATCATTGTCATGTCACTTGGTACAGGTCTGATGTACCCACGAATACACGCATCATGTTGTCCTGTACATTTAATGACCCTCATTCATTGTTTGAATTGGCATTTGGTAATGGTTAAGGGTTTGATCTTCATTATGTGTAATGGATCATAGATCTGCGCGTCCTCTAGTTTTCTGTCTCTCCAAACTCAAGTTATCAAACATGACAGTCACCCATTTTCGTAGGTATCGGACCATTTTGGTTTTCACGGACCTTTCCTTGCTACTTGTTTATTGGAAGTTGAGGCCTCCCTTTCGTGCTTTCTACTGTGTATATTTGACAGTAACCATGGCCCCTGTGGTTCGAATCGAACCTAATGGTTTCCACACCCTTCTTGCCCACGACGATGCTATAGATGATTTGCAGGCTCACGGTTGGGATATCTTTATCTAGAATTTTGAAGGTTATAACCTTGCGGTCGCACATGCCTTTGCTTAAACATTTGATGGGTTTAGAGCCAAAGTTGGGATGTGCAATTGGAGGTCACATAGGACTCTATAACCCGGGCAACATGACTCCCACAGGAAAGCGAAAAGTGGTTCAAAAATGATAGAATGGAAGATGTTCCATGGAGCCTATTCATGGTCTCTCGCAAGTCTACCTGCTACCCTAAAGGTGTTCCTATTACCCTCTTGAAACCTCGATGGGATGACTTAATTTTGATTCTTAAACAATTTATAATGTGTGAGGGCAAGTATGGTTTAGTATTTTTACACCACATCTGACTGTTGATGTTGTTCCTAGGGTTTAAACTAAACATGCCCTTCTATTTGTTGACGAGCCTGTATAAAATGTCAAAATGCTATAAGAAACAGAGCTTGAAACCTCTGTCAATTCTCTTTCACCACAGACTTATAAGAATTCTGTTGGTATCACACATATCTCAAATTGGGGACACTTGGGAAAGCTTCCCGAGTCAGAACGATTTTGTCCAACTCAAGAGCAAAGTAAACCCACCTTTAAATGTAAACCCCAATTCTGATAATCCCATGACCGAAAGTCAGGGTTTCGATTCATATAATGATTGTGAGCTTAATGAACCTATTTCTGTTCCTATGAAAACCCCCATGGGTAAAAGACCACGATGTATTTTTTCGCCTAGAAAATCGTTGGAACAGGTAGTGGACGTGTTGAAAGAAAGGATTTCTCCTACCCCTGCTGTTGAGCCAAATTAGGGCTTTAGTGACAAACTCATTGTCTAGAAAAATCCTAAGAGAAAGAAACAAGAAAACTCATATTCGAATTTTATAAATAAGAGATATGGTCGATTAATATCTAGGAGTCTAAGGAATCGAAAACAGGATCATTTGAGATTGATCTCAATGATCGAGGTCAATGATCACTATTCAAATGATGAGATCAATGATTTCCTTGCTCAGGAAGATTCGGATAACCACTATCTCAAGAACAAAACTGTTGGTCAAGATGAGAAGTATGACTTTCTCTCTAGACTACCTACGTTTCTGAAAGGCCAAGAGGGCTTTGTTGGCATTAGCCATGACTTGAAACAAGCCACAGAAAGAGCTGAAGCATCCATTGCTGAATACGCTCAACCTTGGCCTGCGATAGATCTGATACACTGTGACAATTACTTAGACTAGGTAGAACTCTATTACATGGACATACCATTTTTACAAGCACAAGTAAAATATATGGCTGCTTGCAATTCTCTACTTGAACGAGAAAACCAAGAGTTGAAAGCATGTGCATAACGGGCAAATAAAAGACCCAAAATATCTGGTAATATAATTATAAAAAATGCAACCAACTTCAATGCCATCATTAATTCAGAACTGTCCAACCCTTCACTGTCTAATTTCTGAATGGAAACTGATAATTATGGTGCTATTCACAAGGAGAAGCCATCTTGGATTATGCGCTGTATAGTTTTCTAGTTTATTTTTTGTTTTATAAAACTTTGTCATTACGTAATAAATTTTGATAAATAAACTCCTACATGAATGGTTTCCTGTTGTGTTGTTTTTGTAAAGCAATCTATTTTTTGGGGATTACACTCTTTCTTGCATGATAGGAGTTTGTTAATCCAAAACTAGTTTAAATAGTGATCATTGTTAGTAGTAAAGACATCTTTTGTTGGGATACATTATGGACATGTGATTTTGAGAACTGATATGGATAAGCTATCCACCATCGGCTTTAGACCTGTGTGATGCTTATTCCATTTTTGTTCCTTTTATTGTCTTGATCTTATGAAATATTATTATGTTTGATGTAGCTTTAGCTTTTTCATCATATGGTGTTTCATATTATTAAGTATTTAAATGTTGTCTATAATTTGTTATTCCATTTTATATCTTTGATTAATATGTCATTTGATTATTATTGATTTATTCTGGATATTAAATGATGGATAATATTAATACTTTGAATTGAGTTTCTTTCGTTCTAAGTATTTATTATCATAAGATCACCATACCTTTACATTTATCATTTTGTTGTTATATTCTCGCTGCAACACATCTTTGAATTTGTTCTGGGAGTATTAGCATCATTCTGTCACAGGTTTCCCTCACATGCAAGACAATTAGGAGCTTGAATTACACAGGAAGATAAACTCAATTTAATCGATTAGTTACAGGTTAGTTTGTTGGTTATTTAGTTAGATTATTTATTAATGAAATAAGGACATCATGAATCTTCTTTGAATGTTTATGTATTCTTATTTCAATTATATTTGCTTGACATTCATTAGTTTTAGATTTTCAAACAATTAAAACAAAACAAAAAAAATGTATGTGCTTTCTTTATCTCTTTATAAACACTTTTAAGAATATCCATTCCGCAAGATTTCCAGTAAACCTTGCAATGTTGTATATAGACTATTTATAATCATTTGTATATATTCATATTTCTATTTGAACACTTGTAATTAATACATAAGTTGTCAGAATCATAATTTTAGATTAGTTTATTTCTTTTATCATTTTTGGGACTTAGTTGGCTAACAAAGCCATTAAACCCGTCGAGTCAGTTCATTCCAAACAGCTTGGGTTATTTAGACAACCCCAGTTCCGATCTAACCTTCCAGTTGACGATGTGTCACTTACGCCCGTCAACAAATGGCGCTAGAAGGAGGTTCTACTGACAAGCTGGCCTTGTAGGAGCCTTTATTTTGAATGTATTTAATTCCCCATGGCTCACCAAATCAATGTGTTGGAACATGCTTTCCACTTCTCATTACCTGATATTCCCAACGAGACAATATCTCACTTGTCCAAACTCACCTTTGATGGTGGGGGGATGTATCTGCTAAAGACCATATTAACAAGTTTTGGTGTAAATGCATCAAGCATGATATTTTTGATTTAAAGGTTTTATGCAGACTGTTTGCTTTTACTTTTAGGGGTCAGATTAAACATTGGTTTGAGTCTTTTCCAGCATATCACATTTTTTATTGGTTTCAATTTGTATAAGAATTTTTAGATGCTTTTGAAAACTATGATTACAATCAATTATGTGAAGAATTTCAGACTTTGCTAATCAATGAAAATTCATCTCTAGAATGCTTTTCAACAAGAATCCATCATGTTCTCTGTAAATTTAATCTTGATGACATGTCATTTGTACTAAATATCCTCTATGATGTTTGCATCGCTTTCATCCAGTCATATTCAATCGCGAATGATGATTCAATTACAAACCCTACCACTCAATTGTGAGAAGAATTTTGTTCACAGGATGAGAGGAATCCATCTGAAAATTTTGAACAAGAAAGTGAGGTAGAATCTATTGAAAAGGTTCTTACTGACAATCAAATTGGTTTTTCCTTAGAATCATTGTATTTTCAATCCTCGACCATCGTGGAAGAAGATTCGATGTTGGGTCAAGGTGAATGTCCTTATTCTTCTAACTCTTGCTCTGAACAATACTTAAATTCAGTTATTGAAGAACACTTAGGTGAAGAAAATCATCTTAAGCATTCTAACATTCCTATGAAGCTGATTAGAGATGTAAATCTGCAATTTGAAGAAAGAACCTTAAACCTTCATCCACAAATCATACCTTATCCACATGAAAGATTAGATGTTTGTTATGAAAGTTTTGAATTATCTATCATACAAGAGGCAAATTTAGATGATCATATTATGTTGAAGGATTTATCACCGAAATAGAGTGAAAATTTTAAGGAAAGTGAAGAGGAATGTCTTGAAAATACCATTGTTAAATATCATAGCTCAAGAGATTCTTTTCATGTGCTCATTTATGATTCCTTTTACTCTTTATATATTGATATCTTCTTAGATTCTCGTGGACATGATACTTTACCCACGGTATCTTACTCTTTCCCATCACAATCAAATCTTTTCTATATGCCAAAATTTGGTGAAATTAATTCCAAACATAATATTTGTGAAGTTGTATTTGATGCTCTTTCACTTTCATCACTCGCATGGAAAAAGGACATGTTGCAAGATGATTTTAAACGGTTTATTTTTGAAAAAGACAATGCACTCATTCCTATGGAGATCAAATATTCTACATTACATATTCGCTCTTTGATTAGTTCAAATTTTAATGTTTATGCTTCACATTTTGAAACGATCAATCTCATCAAAGGAAGCGTTCAAACCAATGATCTAATTGATGTCATGAATCATCTTATGATGTGTTCCCCATTGATATATCCATTTCATCAAATTCATAGTTTGCATCCTAATTTTTATGACAAGATCTTAAAAATGGATTGAAGATTTGTATCTAAAAAATCTTCATAATAAAGATAAAGTTGTGCTTGCTTTGTTTTTACCTAAATATATAGAAAGTAAGCATGACATGATTCTTTTAGATCCTCCATGTGAAGAAATTGATGATCATGTGGAGAATTGTCAGGAGGATGGGGCACTTTGGCCTTGGCTGATGGTTATGTCAGGTCCCCATAATATTGACAAGTTTTCCAAACTTACTTACACTCTTCCATGCCATTATGACCCATATCACGACAAGATTGCAGAATGGTTGGAGGATTCATACATCAAGAAGTTTCTAAAGAATGTTACAATTGTGCTTGCTTTGTTTTTAAATGAATATATAGGAGGTAAGCATAACATATTTCTTTTGTATCTGCAGATACTACATTCTTTTGTTCTGAATTTCGACTTTCTATGCCTTCCAGGATTAAAGATGCTCTTGTGGTTGCACTGGAAATACGATTTTACTTAGCGTTTTGATCTATTTAGTAGTTAGAGTAGGTTTAGGAGTAGGTTCCTTTAGTTTTATTTCTCACGGTTTCTCTTTGTAATAATGCAGTTGTGAACACAAGTGGGTACACCAAGAGAACCATAATATGACTATTGTCAGGGAAGTCCACTTTGATCCTTTTCTCTATGCTTTTCACTGAACATTTCTTTTCAAAAACGCAGTATCATCATGAAAATTTTAGGTGGAAAGTAAAGAGATAAGTAAATTTGAACTATTAATTCAACCCTAACCTAAGGTGCCACTAGTAGGACTGCACTCATATTAATAAGGTTTTTTTCTATTTTCTTTTAGTCTCTCTTAAAAAACTGCTTCACCTGAGAAGTTCAGATCCACCCTCATGTAAATATTTTTAATTTTCTTTTCTGTTTTTTTTTTTTTTTTGGTTCTTTTCATTTTGCTTGATTTTGATTTGTTTTCTAAATAATCATATATGAATCACCATTTCATTTGTTGAAGGGAATCATAATTCTTATTTATTAGCAACGGTTGGTAACATCTCAAGCACCTGAGCAGTAAATGCTAAAACTCAGATAAGCGGAAGTAGGTTTCTGTTCAAACAATGTTACTGGTTTCTCATTAAAATCTCAGGAAGACGCATTTATCCTTAATAAAATTCTGACACCGCCCCTGTTTTAATGAGAACAACTCAGTATGCTTCCCCATCCTAGAGATGATTTATTAACAGAAATCAAACTGTCTAAATCATGATGAAAGTCATCAAAACAGAAAAATAATTTCTAAATGATCAAACTTTCCACTACCAAATTGTGAGATTTTCAGTATCACCCCGCTCTCTTAAATACCTTGAAGTTTCTGGAGATCTATAAACAAATTTTAGAGAGTTGGAAGCACTACAATTTGTGGGAAGTGTGTGTAAACCCATCAAGACACTGAACTAGTCTGTTGGTAGTGGGTAAATGCATGCATGATACCAAGGCAACTTCGTTGGGGTACTGAACAGGTCTGCTGGCAACGAAGCAATGCCGGGTTTAAGAATATCCTTAGGTATGTCTTTTGATTTGATCAAGTATGAACATGTTTTTATCATGAATGGACGACTCTTGGATAGGATATAGGTACTGGAGTGGGTTAAATGATATCCCTTACGAGGCTATGGATGCCTGCTGGTAGCAGTGGCCCTGTCAACGATATTGAAGTCACATACATAGACATCGCTATACCTGTGATCGAAATAAGATACCAAATTACATTGTCATACAGAAATGCATCCAACGCTATGACTGTGTTATTTTCTGAGTTATGATCAGAACGATTGATCTGTTGTTAACTGTTTCTAAAATTTATTGCATCTATTCGCCTGACATAAATTTTCTGGTGATGCAGAGACAACTGCTTCGCCTAGCGTGTCGCCATTGTTGGAAGCCAACAATTCTGTCGAATTTTATCACATTTTAAAATCATCACAAAGAGATAAAATATTTCTGTAGCTGCCTCCTCCTTGCATTTATACACGTTTCTTCCTTCTGGCTTCAAGGAGATGTATTGGGCTAAACTTATCTTATGAGTTTTTCGTTTGGATTTTTGTTTGTTCTGTTTAAGTTTCATGACTACAAGCATGAAATTTAAACAAAAAATTGGATTGGGTAATCATTCTGTAGTCTGTGTTCTTTCTTCTATTCTTTTACCTAAGAGATTACACTTTAAGGGAACCTATATGTTACTAAATTGAAATTTTATAAGCTCATTGATTAATTGATTGCCACATTTTTATGAATTATGGTATTATCCATGGTTGATTGTATGGTTTGATCATTTATCCATAATCGCACTGCAACTTTGGGTTAGAAATTGATTCATGCTCTTTGTTATATCAGTCATATCATTGTCATGTCACTTGGTACAGGTCTGATGTACCCACGAATACACCTCATCCTGTTGTCATGTACATTTAATGACCCTCATTCATTGTTTGAATTGGCATTTGATAATGGTTAAGGGTTTGATATGCATTATGTGTAATGGCTCATAGATATGCGCATCCTCTGGTTTTCTATCTTTCCAAACTCAAGTTATCAAACATGACAGTCTCCCATTTTTGTAGGTATCAGGCTGTTTTGGTTTTCACAGACCTCTCCTTTCTACTTGTTTATTGGAAGTCTACACCTCCCTTTCATACTGTCTACTGTGTCTATTTGACAGTAACCATGGCCCCTTTGGTTTGAATCGAACCTCATGGTTGTCGGACCCTTCTTTCCCACAACGATGCCATAGATGATTTGCAGGCTCATAGTTGCGATATCTTTATCCGGAAATTTGAAGGTTATAACTTGGAAGTTGCACAAGCCTTTGCTCAAACATTTGATGGGTTTAGAGCCAAAGTTGAGGATGTGAAATCGTAGTTCACATAGGACTCTATAACCCGGGCAACAAGACTCCCACAGGAAGGTGAAAAGTGGTTCAAAAATGTTATATTGGAAGATGTTCCATGGAGGACTTTCATGGTCTCTCACAAATCTACCTGGTTCCCTAAAGATATTCCTATTACCCTCTTGAAACCTTGATGGCACGACTTAATTCTGATTCCGAAACAATTTATAACGTGCAAGGGCAGGTATGGTTTAGTATTTTTATACCACATCCGACTGTTGATGTTGTTCCTATGGTTTAAACTAAACATTCCCTTCTATTTGTTCATGAGCGTGTATAAAATGTCAAAATGATATAAGAAACAGATCTTGAACCCTCTGTCAAGTCTCTTTCACCACAGAATTATAATACTTTTGTTTGTATCACACTTATCTCAAATTGGGGACACTTGGGAAAGCTTCCTGAGTCAGAACGATTTTGTCCAACCGAGAGCACAGTAAACCCACCTTTAAATGAAAACCCCAATTTTGATAATCCCGTTACCGAAAGTCAGGATTTCGATTCATATAATGACTGTGAGCTTAATGAACCTATTTTTTTTCCTATGCAAACCCCCTTGGGTAAAAAACCATGATGTATTTTTTCGCCCAGAAAATATTTGGAACAGGTAGTGGAATTTTTGAAAGAAAGGATTTATCCTACCCCTTTTATTGAGCTGAATCAGGGCTTTAGTGACAAACCCACTGTCCAAAAAAATTGTAAGAGCAAGAAACAAGAAAACTCAGATTTGAATTTTATAAATAAGAGATCTGGTCGATTAATATCTAGAAGTCTAAGGAATAAAAAACATGATCATTTGAGATTGATCTCAATGATCGAGGTCAATGATCACTATTCAAATGACGATATAAATGATTTCCTTGCTCGGGAAGATCTGGATAACCAATGTCTCAAGAACGAAATTGTTGGTCAAGCTGAGCAGTATGAATTTGTCTCTAGACTACCTCCGTTTTTGAAAGGCCAAGAGGGCTTTGCTGGCATTAGCCATTACTTGAAACAAGCCACAGAAAGAGACGAAGCATCCATTGCTGAATATGCTTAACCTCGGCTTGCTATACATTCGGTACATTGTGACAATTGCTTGGACTGGGTAGAACACTATTACAGGGACATACCATTTTTATAGGCACAAGTAAAACATCTGGCTGCTTGCAATTCTCTACTTGAACGAGAAAACCAAGAGTTGAAAGCATGCGTAGAACAGGCAAATAAAATACCCAAAAGGTCCAGTAATACAATTATAAAAAATGCAACCAACTTCAATGCCATCATTAATTCATAACTGTCCAACCCTTCATTGTCTAATTTATGAATGGAAAATGATAATTATGGTGCTATTCACAAGGAGAAGCCATCTTGGATTATGCGTTGTGTAGTTTTCTAGTTTCTTTTTTGTTTTATAAAACTTTGTCATTACATAATAAATTTTGATAAATAAATTCCTACGGGAATGGTTTCCCGTTGTGCTATTTTTGTAAAGATATCTATTTTTTGGGGATACACTCTATCTTGCATGATAGGAGTTTGCTAATCCAAAACTAGTTTAAATAGTGATCACTGTTAGTAGTGAAGACATCTTTTGCTGGGATAGATTATGGTCATGTGATTTTGAGAACTGATATGGAGAAGCTATTCACCATCGAATTTAGAACTGTGTGATGCTTATTCCATTTTTGTTCCTTTTATTGTCTCGACCTTATGAAATATTATTATGTTTGATGCAACTTTAGCTTTTTCATCATATGGTGTTTCATATTATTAAGTATTTAAATGTTGTCTATAATTTGTTATTCCATTTTATATYTRTGATTAATCTGTCATTTGATTATTATTGATTTATTCTGGATATTAAATGATGGATAATATTAATACTTTGAATTGAGTTTCCTTTTGTTCTAAGTGTTGATTATCATAAGATCACTGGATCTTTACATTTATCATTTTGTTGTTATATTCTCCCTCCAACACATCTTTGAATTTATTTTGGGAGTATTAGCATTGTTCTGTCACAGGTTTCCTTCACACGTAGGACAATTAGGAGCTTGAATTACACAAGAAGATAAACTCAGTTTAATCGATTAGTTACAGGTTAGTTTGTTGGTTATTTAGTTAGATTATTTATTAATAAAATAAGGACAACATGAATTATCTTTGATTGTTTATGTATTCTTATTTCAATTATATTTGCTTATCATTCATTAGTTTTAGATTTTCAGACATTTAAAAGAAAACAAAAAAAATGTATGTGCTTTCTTTATCTCTTTATAAACACTTTTAAGAATATCCATTTCGCAAGATTTCTAGTAAACCTTTCAATGTTGTATATAGACTATTTATAAGCATTTGTATATATTCGTATTTCTATTTGAACACTTGTAATTAATACATAAATTGTTAGAATCATAATTTTAGATTAGTTTATTTATTTTTTATCATTTTTAGGACTTAGTTGGCTAATGGAGTCATTAAACCCAACGGGTCAGTTCATTCCAAACGGCTTGGGTTATTTAGACAACCCCGGTCCAGATTTGACCTTCCAGTTGACAGTGTGTCACTTACGCCCATCAACACCTTGAAAATAAAAAAAAAATGGTGTTGTTGTTAGCACTACTTTTCAATTCGGTGGTTGATTTTAAGGTTTTTGTCAACAATATTACAATGTTTTTAAGGCCATCGTTACAAAAGGTGTTAACTTTAACCTCCAAAAAAAGGTGCTACCGGTAGCACCACTTTTCGTAATGGGGTTGATTTTGGTGTTTTTGACCCAAAAATATGGTTTTTTGGGGCGAGAGTTCTAATTTTCAGAACATAGTTCTCATCAAGTTGGTAATAGTGTTGAGGATGAATATTTCTTGCAAGATGCACTTGAGAAACAAGCTCTATGTCATTTGCATGAGTGACATGGATATCATGGGGTAGACGTCTTATGGATTTCCTAGATCTAGACTTACACACATAGATTCATGATCATCTTAGAGTGTGGAGAAGATTTGCATACCTTTCTTGAGGTGGTCCTTCATATTTCCCGACTATTGCAATTCTAAAGCACTAGATCCAAGCTCCACAACCTGCTTCTTGTATACAAAAGACAAACACAAATTTCTCTTCTTCTATACTAAGTATTAGAATAAGATCTATAAAGGAATAAATCAGATCTATCATTCATTCAATGAACACACATTATATGAGGGGAAAACCAAATGATTTATTAATAAATCATGGAGAATACATACCAAATCATACCTCAACTTGATGAAGATGCATATTCCTTTAGCCTCCTTGCTTTTTTCCTCTCTTTGCAACTTCTTGGACAAGCTAGGCTCACTGACTTTTGGATAATACCTTTGTAGTTGGACAACATAAGATTACTCTAAATTCTTTCTCCTCTTTCCCAAGGCTTGCCTTTGTTATACAACTCTTGGAGGAGGCTTGGGAGAGTTTTCTAGATCTTCTAGAGGCAACTAGAGACTCGAATGATGTGAGTTCCTAGGACTTTGTCATGAAGATCCAACTCATCCCTCTCCTATCACCTCGTAACTCCTCAATTATAGAAGTTGGATAGTGCCTCGCTTGATGAGCCACTAGTGTCCAATGAGGGCCTCACTTTTTTCCTACTAGGTGTCACATGAGGGCCTCCAAAAATTATTTGAAAGGGGTCAAAACTCAGAAAAGAGTTTTGTTAGGGCCTCTATCCTCTGATGGATTCCTATATGGCCTATAGGGTGGATATTAAGTCTATAATAGATGCCACCTAATGTGTGAGGTCAAGAAAGGAGTGGATGACCTAAATACATTACAATAAAGTCCATGTGAGGCAGCGCAAGGAGAGAGAAAAGGAGGTTTGGAAACAAAATAAGTCATGCAATCAAACACCAAGGATGAGTATAGATAGACCAATCCCCTAGGTAAACATACTCAAACTCATAATAAGCATGGCCTCTAAACAATACACTGTGGATCCATGAAATGAAATGCCAGATCATGGCCACGAAAGAATACACAGTGGATCCATGTAATCAATGAGATTGTTTCCACAAGACAATACAATGTGGATCTTCATCATGAACTAAATCATAGCCACCAATAAATACAATGTGGATCTATGTCAGGAAAATAATCATAGCCACCAACATATAAAATGTCGATCTATGACACAACATATAGATGTTAGGAAGACAACAAGCACTAAGGAGAGTACCCCCGAAGTCTTCATATACAAGTGATATACTCTATCGCAAATTGGGAGGGGATGTTGTAAAGGAATGATAGGGCCCCATACCCAAGGTCTTTGTCCCAAACCCCGATGGTATGAATATACAACATGTGAATAGATGAGCTGGTTTCGAGCATGGTAGAAATTGTCTGATTAACGATCATTGATGTATACCATTAACAAACACGAGGGGACCCACTGATGATGAATATGGACCCCAAGATACCTAGTACAATCTATCGAGTGTGAATAGAGGATATGATGTCGAACACTCGTAGAATAAATCGATCAGGAGTAAATGATGAAAACCCACTGTCGATCACAAGGAGGCCTGTCACTAAGGACTGTAATTTCCGAGGTACTAGATGGTTTCTAGATCCCTCTCCCAAATAATGTGATGGAGTCGATAGGAAGAGATTCATCGAAGGAGGGACTTAATGTATCCCCCATCAATCGACACAAAACATACATCGAGAGAAGATGTGAAGAGAGAGTATCACAAAGTACAACTGACACAGGGATGGCCGACTCAGAAAGTCAACAAAACAACAAATGGCCAACTCAGGCTTAAAATTCCCTTTAACATATAACATGACACAATGGTGACTTGGCAGAAAAACACAAGAGTTGGGAGAATATAGTGCAACAATGAAGGAGGCATTGAAGCACTCTCTGTGATGACTGGAAGAGTAACCATTTGAAGAGGTATCTCTGAATCATATTACTGGGATGACTCCTAGGTAAGCTAAAACCCACTTATATGATGAGGACTCAAACCAGTGCCATGTTCAATGGTGACTCGATTGACACTGCCATTTTGAAAATATATCAATGGTGAAAAACTCCCACTTTTTGTTTTGGTATTTTTTGTCTCTTTCAAGGTTTAACGAGCATAAAATAATGACGCAAGTACACTCATTACCTTTTTTGTTTAATATTACAAGTTTGAAAAAGAGATAAAAGTATACTCGGCGGGAGAGAACGAGTGGCTTAACAATGTGATCCTATGTTCCAAGTGCATGAAACCGACCTAAGAAATGAGAAATGAAAATGGTATTGGCAAGTGACATCCACTCTTAGCAATTGTTCTCCCCTTGGGTAGGTGAGTGCAAAACGAAGGCCAAATAATGCAAGAGGAAAATGGTCAAGTCTATTCCATAGTAGTAAACGAGATATGGTAAAACAACAGTGCAACGACGGGAGGCATGAAACGAGCAAGAAATGCATAGACAACCATTAAGCAACATAAAAAAAAAATTGGGAACCCCTATGGGATGTGGCCAGAACATAAACAAAGAGATGAGAATGAGGCTCAATCTTCAAGTCATGGTGGGGCTAAAGGAGGGCTCCTGAGCCTATGGGAAAACAAAACATGGGCACCAAATAGAACTTCAAGTGCCAACTAGGGCGCCCATGAAGGATAGGAACTACCAAATTAGTTACAACATGCAAAGGGAGTGGCTAAGGTCGCAACCGTCCGGGTTTAGACCTAAGACATAATGTTGGTAGTATGGATGATTAATAATGCACAATAGAAAATGCATGGAAAAACCTATCCCTATATTCCATGTGAATAACACATACCTCAAGTTCAAGGGAATTCAACATCTTCATAAAAATTCCCTGTAATCCTATCAATGCATGTAAACTAGATTCCTGGGTCAAAACGCGTAGTGAAATCTCAAAAAAAGAAAAAAAAATAGATTTTTTGGATACGATAAATGCCAAACAAAAGCACTCACACCACACACCTATGTATAAGGAACTACACATTCTGGAGATTTAGGTGAAGTAGAGCCCATTTCTAGGCTTAGGCAAAGGATCTTTTTCATAATCAAGAAACTCATGAGCAATTTTTGGCATCATATGGCTCACCATGTTGGGGCCATTCCACACAGTATTGAATTTCCACATAGGAAGATACTCATTGTGAGTAGTCTTGTGAGATAGGGAATCTCCTTGGTGGGCTCCATCAATACATAAAGGGGGTACAAAATGTGAATCCTCGATGGAAGGGGAAGAAGATAATTCAGTGGCAAGTTATGAAAAAGGTAAACGAGGCGGAAAAGGGTCAAGACTAGGGGTTTCACTAGGTGTCCTAACAAATTCCCTCGTTCTTGGATCAAGACTCATCATGTCAACTCTCATCAGTTCCAAACTAGGGAGGATGGATTCTAGATTATGCTCATCTTCCATGGGATTTTCTATGGAAGCCATGATATCCAAGATGGCCTCTTCTGAAGGCAACTCAAAATAAAGGAAGTCATGTGAACTCAGAGAGTCAACAACCCGTTCGGGCAAAGTAGGTTGATCACACTCCATATGAGGATGGATTTGGTGACCAATATCAACAAATGATGATGGGATCGTCATATCGACAATCTTGATTATGGTGAGCGGCATGGATTCTCCATATGAATCAACATCCTCATGACGAGGTACCACCCAAGGATCAACAAACCCGAGGGATCCACTGGTAAATGACGAAATCATGTTGATAGGAGAAATATGTGCAGTGGGAGACGATGGGGGAAGGGGGAAAATTCCCATGAGTGAAGTATCTTTGAACATCCCTACACCAATATTGACAAAAGACTACGTGGTATCATCGACGAAGGGTACATTAGACCCTGCATTAGATCCAAGGTCTCGGGTACAAAACACAAGTTGATCGATTGTGATGATTTTCTGTTAGTGAGGGAAGCGTAGGACCCTAAATCTTGATGAGACAACTGCAGTCATCTCATAGAACCAAGTACGCTCAAGTAACTTATTGTACTCAAGAGGTGCGTTGATGACCTCTATCTCCATAGAGACAATCTTTCCACCTAACTCGATGGGTAAGGTGATGATTATGCCATGAGTCTGAAACATGTGTCCATCGAATGCTTTTAGTAGTGTTGTAGATATGTCTAGCTTAGGAGAGCCAAGGTATTTCCAACAATAAATGGACATGATGCAAGTTGAGGCTCCTTCATCCTCCATTGTCCTATAGATGTTTTTCCCCAACGATCACACTATAATCTGAAAGGAAAATTGATGGGAGAGTCTATGAGTAAATTGACTAGTCTCAAAGGTGATCAATTTCGACTCTAAGGGATCAACCCTGCCTATGGAAGATAGCAAGGCTTTTCATTGTGTTGGGAATCTTTGGAGAACTTCAAGTGCTGACATGGCATAAGGTGTCTGGGCTAAATCTTCCAAAATATTGTAATTATAGGCAACCCGAGTGTTGGTATTATGTGTCATACGTCGAAGAACTCCCTTCGAGGGGTGAAGTGGTGCATCAAAACATGGCTTCTTTGTCTGCAGAGTGACACTAGGTTGGGAAGAAGATGTTGCTTTTGGAGTAACCTGGAAAGGCTCGTGAATGTCATAATTCTTGTTTCAAGTCTACAAGTTGACCATGTGGTCACACATAAACAAAGAAGCATTGAAGGAAGACCCCTCTTGGTGAGGGGTACCTTCCATGCCCCCCTTGTGAAGGGGAAGGATTTGTAGCAACTATATTCTGAGGTTGAGGGGGGAATGAATGAGTTAATACAATAGGTTGTTGGGGGGATCACTATTGTGTTAAAAATTGATGGATCTCATCCTTCCGAGGACACTAGTGAGTAGGATGGTCCTCCCCACAAATCGTGCACTGAAAATGACTCTTCCTTTTATCTTTAGTTCCTCCCTCATAGGTGTTTTGGGTGGAGGTAGTCCCTTTCTCATTATTGGAATTGTTCTTCTTGTTCCTCTTTTTCTTACCTCCAGGTTGCTGAGGATTCTTTGGTTGTGTGGATTGCACCAAATTCACGTCAAAGGTTTGAGAAGGGACTACAATAGTTTGATAATTAGTGCCAACAACTGACGAGTGAGACTTAATGGACATTTGACCCATCTGATCAACTAACTGGTTCACAAATGTATGTGAAACAAAAACAACCACACCATTGGCATGTGGTCTGGGTTGAGTTTCATGGATAATTTGAAGGGAGAGAAGCATTTGGTATGATGGCATGTAGAGTACTCGATCAAGAACAGATCAAGTCCAAATGTTGGGCACACAAAATGGCATGCTCCTCGATGGTTTCCCTAGCCATAGATACATCTTGGAAAATGGGTGGTAAGAGGGACTTGGTAAACCACTTTCGCTCATTGGATTAGTGGAAGTGGAAGGAGCTCCACTTCCCATGTTGAAACCAAATCTCGACCTCCCACTGGAAAATAATCTGGAAGTGGGCATTGAAGGGATGGGCTTTGGGATGCTAGGGATAATAAAAGATGGAGTTGACGACACAATTGATGTCCCCTAGATGGAGGAACCAAAAACAAAAGGTGTGGACAGTGTAGGTCCTATTAAGACCTAAGTTTGCACCCCTACCCTTTGACTCTTTTTCCCTATTATATCACATAATTTTTTCAAGGTCAATAGATAGTTCAATTCCTTTGTTTGCACATGTAACAACCATGATCACAAAAAGGTGTCAATTTCGGGCTCAGATTGTAGGAGCAGACATATTAAAATTCCAATGGTGGAGATCCAACATGCCACTCAGATTGACAGTTTTTGTGCATTCGGAGTGTTGAAATCGTGCAGGGTTTAACATCAAGAGTGAACCCATGAAGTACCAAAACCCCAAAGTGTTGAAGTCCTGAAGAGACACGTCACTTCAGGCTCGTACTACTTCGAGACATTTCCATGCTTTACATCCAGAAACTCCCGAGTCCGAAGTTCCAGAGACACATGGCTCTCATTCACCAGAGACACGTGGCATTCATCTAGAGATGACATGTGGTGCTCATCTATTGAGACACGTGGCACTCATTTCAGGCCAACACATCACTCTGGGAGAGTGTCACTCCGAGATTTTTCCATCCAGAGCAAGCACAGTTCTCTAAAGCCCGGAGCCCCAAAGTCCCAAAATATTTAAATGATAAAAACGACTTAATCCAGGTTTAATTAGTGATAAGAACACACTAATCACTTCGCAAGTTCGACACTACGAGAGTTATATACACTTTTCATTCAAAATATCTTGAACTCTGAAGTGCCGAAAGACTGCCACGTCACTCTGGGAGAAATTCACTTCAGAAGATATTCATGCTCCACGTTCAAAATCTCTCAAGCTCTAAGAAATTTTCGCCTTCGCTAAATCAGATAGGGGATTTCTAATATGGCAGACGGATAGAACTTTAGCAGGGTCACCCAGATCGTGGACCTCGACTAGATCAATGGCCATGCTTCACTGTGAGGACACTACTTGCTCGAGCATTAAAATCCTTGAGCGGTCCTGCAATTGAAACCACGGTATGGCAAAAGGTGGTGAATTGCGGGCTCAAAAGCGGTGTGGATCCAAACTACCTTTGACAACCCCATAATCACGTCCTTATGCAACATCAAATTTGACAACCCCCTAGGCATTAAGCCTCATTGCGATCCTGAGGAAAAGAGAAGTTAAGGAAAAAGGAGTGGTGGTTGAAACCTTGAATCACTCCATAAATAGAAATCATGGAGGTTCTGGCCATGGAGACAGAACTGTCAGCCCGAGGTACCATGATGGTCAGTTTTTTCTTGTAGGCCCATGCTGATTTAAGCTTGCATCTGACAGAAGGATACATGCACAGTCTGACAGAAGGATGCACAAACGTAAATCTTTGAATGGGATGGACAAATCACACTCCTGGTAGTTGTGGACTGATCTGATTATAAATAGATCAGTTCGAAACTTTGTTATGGTCGTCAATTGGTTGAGAAGAGCTACCTATTTTTGTAATATTTTGATAACAGAGTTGTTCTCTGGTTTTTTATGAGATTTGAGACTTTCGCATTAATAGAAGTTAGCTTCTTTCATCTCTTTGTTTAAACTATGTTGAATCACTCGTTCATGGAGGATCTAGACGAGGGTTGTGGTTGTATTGTAATATAGGTTTGATTATAATGTTGTTGTGACCTGTTCCAGTACTTTTCTTTTTTATCTTATTTCCCCTTAGGCTGAAATGATCGTGCATGGAGGATCCATGTGAGTTGTTATAGTCACATGGTAATGGAGGTTTGATTATTATGCTGCTGTGACATATTTTGGTGTTTGAAACTTGAGTTCAAGAGTGCTCTTGTGCCTGATTTTTTCTTCACCAAGCTGCTTGAAAGCCGGATTCTCATGGCATACTTGTCCACCTTTCTCACTAAGTCTTCTTTCTACTCACCTTTAAACCTAAGCCTCTGATTGAAGTTAATGAGGACCTCATTTCCCTATGCATTTCTTGTCCTATTTCCGTGTTAAATCATTCTTGTACTAAGCTTTGTCCATTTGACCTCCACTCATAAACCTACCTCCACAAACATTTTGATGGGTACTGGGCTTATCCTCTTGTAGTCTAAGGGTGACTCTCAGTGCTAAGACCCTATACATCCATCAAGTCTGATTTTTTTTTTGTGTTTTCTAAGCTTATTCTCCATGATTTAATGACACAACTTCAACATCCCTCACCTGTCTTTAATTGTTTTGCATGATATTTTGCTTTCTTGAAAAGTGATTACATGTTCTAGTTTGAGTTTGAAAATACTCATTATAATGTTTACCACTAAATGAGCATGCAGTAGGTCCACCAAGTCCTTTATATGCGCACGAAACTTTTGCATAAAAAACGCAACAATTTAGAGAAATCCATTTCACGCTTAGATTGTAAGCAAAGAGACAGGTTCAATTTTCAATGGTGGATATCCAACAATCAGTTCAGATCAATGGCTCTCATGCATTCGAAGTTTTAAAATCATGCGGTAGTTAACAACAAGCGCGAACCTCTGAAGTGCCAAAGTGTCGGATTGCTGAAGTGTCGAAGTCCCGAAGTGATGACATGATGTCATGTCACTCCAGGAGAGTTTCACTTCAGGAGTTTTCAATCAAGAGAAAAACATAACACTCCCAAATGTCGAAGGGCCAACAACACGTGGCATTCATCGGGTGACACGTGGCACTCATCTATTGATACACGTGGCATCAATCTGGCACTGACACATGGTACTCATTTCAGGCACCTTTGGGAACGTCATCCATCCTATTCCTGGTGACACATATCACCCTTCTTTCTGTGACATGTCAGTGATATGATGTCAAGCCACCACATCACTTTAGGCCAGTACCACTCTGGGAGATTTCCAAGCATAACATTTAGAAGCTCCCGAACCCCGAAGAGACAGAGTCCCAAAGTCCTTAAATGATGATGGTTAAAGTAATATTCAGTTAATAAGCTATTAGTGTTGGTTAATGACTCTGGGAGTTATATCCTTCAGAGGATATCTATACTCTGTGCTCTGAAGCTCCCGAACACCAAAGAGCTAGAGACACGTGGCACTCTCTTATCATGACACATGGCACTCATTTTAAGCACCTTTGGATACATCATCTCTACTATTTCGGGTGACACATGTCACTCTTCTTTTCATGACACATCATTGGTTGTGACAACAGGTTGCCACGTCACTTTGGAATATTGTCACTCCAAGAGTTTTCAACCTAGAGCAAGTGCATTTCCCCGAAGATCCGGAGCTCTGAAGTCCCGAAATATTTAACGATAAAAATATCTTAATATCGGGTTAATTAGAAATAAGCATTGGTTAATGAGTTTGGGAGATTGCGACTACGGGAGATATGTATACTTTGCATTAAAAAACTCCCAAACTCCGAAGTGCCGAAGTGACGAGAGGCTTCCATGTCACTCTGGGAGACCTTCACGCTTCACATTCAAGAGCTCGCGAACGCCAAAGATCTGGAGACATGTGGCCTATCCTCATTAACTACCTGTTTTTAAAGGTTTTAAAAGGCGCCAAGTGAAGAGAGCACCAATAGACCACAAGTAGTCCATCACAGAGTGAGACAAAGAGAAAGGGTCGGTTACAGTCGAGACAGAGAAGCATGACGACAGACAATAACTAGGGAATTGGAGGAACTATACTCTAGACTACAGAAGGAGTATCCAAGATTCCAGAAAAATCACTAAAAGACTTGCTTCTTCCCCCCCGGGAGATAAGTTGATGAAGAATGCTACCAACACATCTAGTTATCTTTCAGTTGCCTCCAACAATGCGCATGCATGCCAATTCTCAGTACATAACTCAGTTATGTCGCTCCTAGTCATTTTTTGTCAAATCTCAGTTCACTCCAACATTTGCATCAGTTTAGTTTTATCATTAGCAGTAGTTTAAATTGTTTAAGTCAAGACATTTTAAGGCACAATAAGTGGTCATTTGTGAACCACCTTTTTGTTAATTTAAGTTTGAAGTATACATTACTATATTCCAGTAGTATTTAGTTAAATTGAAAACAATGAGTAAGGTTGTTACCTGTCCAGTAATTTGTATGCAATCGAGCAGGAGTTAATAAGTGCCAAACAGATCTGGTAAAAGGACAGTCAATGAAGACGTGGGCAGCTGTCTCATCATTTGATTTGCAGAGACAACATCGACTGGGCCCCGACCATCCACGAACCTGTAGATTCGACCACATCAGTAATTTGTTTTCAAGTAATAACCAGGTGAATAACTTTTGCTTGAGCTGGCAATCGCTCCTCCAGATCGCACCGCGTCCACGATCCAAAGATGAAGTCCAGCACTTAGCAGCGATAGCATTGTAGGCGTTTTTTGCCGTTAGGACACTGGATCTGTCCCCTCCCGTCCAAATGAGCAAATCGGGCCTGTCCTGAAGACGGATGCCTAGTGCTCTAAGTCTGTAAGTGTAACAGTCCCATTCAACAGCAAGATCGACGCCCACCTCTAACTCTTTGCTACTGAGCCAGCGGTCACTCAAAAGACCCTCACTATGTGAAGAAGTGAATTGATAGAGGAAGAAGAGATGCTTGTGATGAAGGTGCTTCAACAGTTCTGTGGATAGCATGGCGAGCTTGCCCAATCCCAGCAAGCTATCCCTTCCAACTTCAATCAAATGCCCGTTGCCAGGTGCCAATGAGAGCCAATGGTGAATGATAGGAAGGGTAGTTAGTAGATGTTTCCAGGTCTGAGAGCCAACTGTTGGTCTCTCAGAGGCAATTCTGAGCCAGAAAAGGACCGGTAACTGGGGGAAATATTTTTCCTTTATAACCTTTCTCCAAATGCCCGTCTTCATAAGAATGCGTCAGAGAGTGTTTGCCAAGAGTGCCTGATTGAAGAAGGGCAGGTTCCTAAGGCCCCATCCGCCCATCTTTTTCGGTTTTGAAATAGTCGCCCAGTTGCAGAGATGATACCCAATAGTCTTGCTGCCGGTCCAAAGAAAGGAGAAAATAAGCTGGCGAATAGATCTAAGTATGGTTGTCGAGATTTTTGAGAGCGCCATCCAATAGATTGGAAGACTTTCCAGCACAGCTTTTATGAGAATGAATCGCCCTCCCATGCTAAGTAACTTTTTCGCCTTCCAAAAACATGACTTACCTTATTATAATTTGAGAGAAAAAAATACAAAGGGTAAATTACATTGAATCGAGGAAATTAACTTTCATTTTGTCAAAATCATGTGAGGCTGCACGCTATGTAAAGAATTCTCCCATTACATTAACATGAATACGGTGTGTAATACGTATTATACGGCTTGACGTTGACGTTTATGGTCAGGTGAAGCTCGAACCTGCAAAGAGGCCCATAGCAAAATCATTGCATAGTACACAGGCCACTTTAGAATGGCTAATGAAATTATATCGACAGGATGGGGCCGTTTTGGAGAAAATTCCGTCGACTATTAAAAACTTTGTTGCACAAGTTGCAATAGTACCTAAAATCAAGTTGCTACGGATAACTATTGAAATGACGTGAACCAGAACCTTTCCAGCTGTTCAACATCAATGGCTCTCGACCGTCAACCAGTCTTCCCTCGATGTGAACCAGTTTCGTACGCTTGGAGGAAAATCCGCCGATGGCAGGATGGGGCCTTCTGAGAACGAATCATTCTGTCGAGCCAAGTTGCTCATAGCTGTTGAGTACGATTGAATCCCCCTGTCAACTTTGAAAACCATGTGTTCGGAAACCATGTAAACATAGACGAATAGGGTATGTTTTAAATTATTTTTAAGTAGTTGTTTCTCACATACAGGGTATGTTTTAAATTATTCACTAACCAGAGTAGTTAGAACAAGATTTATAGTTGTAACTATGTATACCTTCATGTACTATCCTATTGTTTGAATGACATTAATATCTATAATTCATTTTTAGAGGAACAACCTTCATGTCCTATCTTATTGTTTGAATGACATTTGTTAGTACATATATTCGTAAGGGGGGTGTTTTCCCTAAGGCGTTGAGCCCTGGGCGAAGAAATTGTGAGAAAGGGGGCTAGAAAGCCCACCAAATGCATTTTATCCTAAGTTTAGGGGTGGCCCGATGGTTTGGTGCATTATGCTAAGGGGTGCGTAAATCTGAGCAATCGAGATTGGAGCACTCAGATCAACGGCCCTTGACGCAACTCGAACCCCCTCCGACCTTCTACCTTTAACTGGGGGGGTTCGAGCAAGCGGCTTTGGAGCACGGGCCCCCCACAGTTTGACAGAACAGGTTCAGATGAGAAGACTGGCAGACTGCCACACACTGCATGAGGGGTACACCTCAAAGGAGTTGACAGATCTGGTAAAATCTCTTTCTACCAGGATAGAGGAATTGAAGGCAGATCATGCTTATTGCTCCTTATGAAGAAAATGCAGTAGATATTCCGGTTTTTAAAACAAATGTGCTCATCATCCCTTCTTATGATGAAGAAGTGATCTCGAGCGATGACCAAGAACAAACAACTTCTGAGGGATATCCCAACGAAGATGAAGAAGAGCCGAGTTTTCTCATGGTTTTTTTGGAAACTTGTAGCATGGCTCATGTGTATGATGATTATGACTATGATCCTTTGGAAAGTCGTGAAGAAGAAATAGAAGAGCCAAATTAGCAGCTTGTCTCCTATCCGAAGCCTGGAGAAGAGCAGATCCCTACCTCACGTCTCGTTGACTTGGGGAGTGTTATAGAAAGATATGCCTCACCATTGCTATCTTTTATAGAGGGCCTTTTTCAATTTCCCTATACATACTTGTCATCCCTTTTTGATGAATCTAGAGCTAAAAATATACATTTTTCCACATATATGCTCCCTATCAGTTATGCAAGATGCGTATACGTTGGCTGTTCCACTACAGCCCGCGTACATCAAGATTTGTGCCAGAAAAATACAAAACGAGGTCGGGTTTCCATGTCACGACAGAAGATCTCTGATCTTTGGCCTTCCATACATGACATTATGATGAGCCTCATTTCTCATTCATACACATGCGACCTTATTACCCGTGGACTCCCAAAATGAGTCTCAGTTAAGCTCTTTTCCGACTCGTATAAAAACCGAAAAGATTGCCGAGTGATTTGTCCCTTTCACACTCGTTAAAATTGGATTTGAAAGGTCATGAGTCTTAGTTAAGCTCTTTTTCGACTCGTTATAAAAAATAGAAAATATTGTCGAGTGAACTTGTCTTTTTCACACTCGTAAATTGGATTTGAAAAAATGTCTATTTGGCACAAGTTTACCCATTTTTTACACCAAGTAGACTAAAAGATATAAAAAATAACATTTTTTGGCGTTAAGTTGTGATTGCATCTCATGCCCTCGCTTGCAGTATTGAGCCTTTAGCCGGTTCTCGCTTTGCATTATAAATCGTTTCCTAAGCAGTTTTGCATCCTCAACCAAGCAAAGCCTTGTTTATATCCTTCGCAATTTGACACCCTATACCCTGGAGGGAACATCACTCGGAGTGTCCATCTCCCGCATGCATTTCCTTGCATTGAGCATAGGTATGTTCCACTGTTGGAACTAGTTTTTGCTTACTTGTGACACTCGTTCCCTCCTCTGTATCATAGCATTAATTTGTTATGAAAAAACAAAAAAATATGGGCGGGAAGAGAGTACTATATTGTAATCGACAGTAGTTGTGTCGCCTTTGAACAGAGCACAAAGTTATTGAGTCCTTGCGACATCATAATTTTGGGTTTAGCATGGCCTTAGGAAGTTGATCTCGTTATAGAGTTTTCTCTACCGACTGGTTACTCTTCCAGTCCCTATAGAGAACATTATTGATGCCTCCTGCATCTAATAGTCACATCATTGAGTCTATGCTGTCGAAGTCCACCATATGTCTCATGCTCTTGTTCAAAGGAAGTCTATCAGCCTATGTCGGCCACTCCTCAGAAATCTTGACTTTGCATGTCGTTCATACCCTCAATTTGTCTCATAATCACATGATACTTTGGTCTCATCATGCACCTTGGCCCTACTTTCATCATTGATAGGTCACCTTGAACCCAACAACCGACACTTCATCATTGGTCGTTGACTGGGTGGTTTCCCTTGTGTTCGACGGCAAGACATATATTCACACTTTGAGATTTATGCAGTGTCTTGGATGCCATTAGCCTTATTGGTGGTTTCTTCACCTTTGTCAGCAATTTTCATCATTGGTTGTTATTCAAAGGGTCTTTTTCATGTACCGCTTTCATTTGGCACACGTGAAAGACGCACAGGGTCATTGGTTCGTGAACATGTTCTTTGTCCGATCTCCACCAAATCATGAAGCTCTTGCTTTGTTCCTCGTCCTGACTGATGAGAGATGCCTCAATGCTCTCCTTTCAGTGGGTCTCTTTCCATCGACTTCAGCTCATTTATTTTGGATATGGGACCTAGAGTTTTATGAGTACCTTGAGGCTTGCAGTCATTAGTGGCAGGCTCTCTCGCCATTGACAGATGGGAATACATCAATGTCTCCTGATCAATTGATTTCTCAAGTGTTCAACACCGACTCCTTTATTCGCACTTGTATAAATGTACTCGGTGCCTTGATACCTACTTTCATTAATGGTGGGTTGTCTCATGTTTGTTAACGGTATATCTCAATGACCAGTAATCAAACGATGTCTCATCGTGTTCGACCTCAACTCCTTTATTCACATGATGTAGACTTGCACCTTGGCGGATTGTGTAGAAGACTTGAAGACATCACTATGTGGTCGAAGCTTTCCTGAGTTGTTGCTTCTTTTTCATTGGACTAGCACCTATTTGACTTCAGTGATCATGGGAGATCAGATTGTACTACATGATATACAAATATCTTCAGATTGATTTTGAGACTGGTTCCACAGGGCCTTGTTCAGGACTATGACAGCTTTTGGCATGTAACCACATTTTTATTTCCCTATTCATGTGAAAAATATATCAAACTATTGTTCATGGCCATGAACAATAGTTTGATATATTTTTCACATGGATCTGCATTGTATTCTTGGCAGCCATGTATGCAAAGTCAGTACATAATGTAGTGAGCAATTGAGTTTGTCCATCTAGTTCTCCACCACTCCACTTCTGGGTTATTTATAATGTATTTCGACCATCGCAGATACTCCTTTGATCTCACACATTAGGGGGCATCTGTTATAGCAAGATTTGCCTCACCATTTCTATCTTGCATAGAGGGCCTTTTTCCATTTCCCTATACAGACTTATCATCCCTTTTTGATGAATCTAGAACTAAAAATATACATTTTTCCACATATACGCTCCCTATCATTTATGCAAGATGCATGTACGCTAGTTGCTCCACTATGGCCCGCGTACATCGAGATTTGTGCCAGAAAATACAAAATGAGGTCAGGTTTCCATGTCACGACAGAAGATCTCTAATCTTTGGCCTTCCATATACTAGAAACGTTTTGACTCGGCCCTTCGGTTTCATTCTGGAGGCTATAAGAGCACAATTTCAAGCTATGGAAAAGAAGGAGAAAGCATTCAACTTTGAGAGCAAAGTTACTCTCGAGAAATTACTTCATATTGAGTCTAAATCCCTTTGTCCCTCAAGTCTAAACACAGTGTTCAGCCCCCAAGCTCTTTCCCTATTGTTGAGAGGACCTCATTGCCTCTTTCTTATGAGCTTGCCTTTGGTGGAGGATTGAAGTGGTGGAAACCCAGTTGGAAGGAACTTGGTTTCTTGGTTTCAAACCGTGCCGACACGGAAGTCTATAATGTTGTCACTTCTGTTGATCAATTATTAATAGATATACTCCTTTCCTGTCCTATTGGTATCTTGCAAATATATGATTATTATCCATGGGCATGTTTGTAATGTTTATTAATGGATTATGCTATTTGATGTGATAAACCCATATATATTATCATTATGTACTTGCTCTGCTTATTTGTTGAGAACTTCTTACAAGTATGAAGCTTTGGGTCAAAGTACTCAACGACGGAACATCATTGAACATTGGATCGAG
>JZKD02S0049731.1:188483-203341 GCA_000966675.3 Picea glauca
CTATGGACTCCGTCAGGAATGTTCTTCTGGACCAATTTAACGAGTGTGAAAGAATAAGGTCACTCGACAATCTTTTCAATTTTAGGGAGTCTAAAAAGAGCTTAACTATGGACTCTGTTGGGGTTCCTTTTTCATAAGTTTAGTCCCTCAGGCTTGAAAAATGGGTAAAATTATACATGAGAGTACTCTTCTAAAGAATGGAAGTTCCATAGAGTATACCTTTGTTCATATAGTTGACCATCCAGACCGAAAAAGGGGTAAATTACCGTTGGACAGACATGACTTCAAATTTCAGTTTAACGAGCGTGACAGGCCACAAGATCGCTCAACAATCTTTTCATGTTTAGAGGGTCTGAAAAGGGCTTAAAATAAGAGCCGTTATTTTTTGGGAGTTCTAAGGGTGAGGTCAAGAGCGAAGAAGAATCATGCAAATGAGGCTCAAACTCGTATTCGGGAAAAACTGCAAGGACTCCCGAGCCTATAGTGTTGTAGAGATAGCATGAATACCATAATGCAACCAGGATCTACCTAGGGCATCCATGTTTCGGTAAGCTCTACCACCAAGTTGCGACACTTCTAAAGTAGATATGATGGTTCCATGTCACAATCTGATGGGATCGATCCTATGGAAAAGGAAAAAGACAATGAGATACAAAAATTAGGCTAGAAACCTAACCTATATGCTCAAGTTGATCGTTGGAAAATTTTTCATGGATCGTCGAAAATTACTCAAAACTCCCAAAAGCTGTCCCAATACCCAATCAAATCCCTCCGATGAAACTCCTGAATCACTCTAAATGGTTTTGGGTATAAATAAAATGATAAGGGAGGCCAAAAAAGTGACAAAAAGAGGCCAAAAAGTCTATAAATAGAAGCTGACAACTCATTATCACCATTGCTGATTTGGAAATTGACTATGGAGCCAAAAGATCCCCTTTGATAAAAGCGGTGATTCTGAGAGCTACAGTGGATCAAACAAACTTCTGTCTGGACCAAGTAAGTACAAACTCCCCTATCTAGCTATTCAATTCTTTATTTTTTCTTTCCATCTCATTTTTTGGGTGGGTGTCGGCCTTTAAAAGGTCGGCCCTAGGTCCATGTGGTCTGTCTCTGGATAGGCCATGTGTACACTCGGGCAGAGTAAAAATTGCCCATGTGTACACATGACTGTCACCTAGACAACACGCGTGGACCCCCCTTTATAAACAAAAAAATAAAAAATCACTCACCCACCCTCCTGAACCTTGTTGTTTTGGCATGATGTATGTCCAGTAGAGGGAAAGGGAGCATAAAGAAGTTGGTGAGTTGGTTGCGGAAGATCCGAATGCTATGGCCGCGTTAATGCAATGTGGCTTGTTAAAGTTCTTCCTATGTTCTTTTATGCGGGCGCAACTGAGGCTACTGAGTGCCTTGGTTGACTATTGGCACCCTAATGAAGAGGCTTTCATGCTGGAGGGGAAATCACTGGTGCCCACCACCGAGGATATATACTTTTTGACTGGCCTCTCAAGGAGAGGGGAACTAGTCAATTTCAGGACGTTTCATCGGGGCCACATAACATAGCAGAACTAATAGTCCTGTACTGTGAGGCTGGGATAGACCGTTCGAGCTCCCAGGTGCCTATAGGCAAGATCACTAACCTATCGCTACAAGCAATAGTATTGCTTATTGGGTGGATTACTGGTTCAACGACCTTGCATTAGGCATCCCACGCATAGATGAACTATGCTTTCCAGTGCTTGAATGCACAAATTTTCGACTCGAGTACTACACTGCTGGAGTGTTTGAAGAGATAATATACAGATTACCGTCAACGGACACAGAGGAACTTCGGGTTCAGGACTATTTTGTGTTCGTTCTTTTTCGAAAGAGTTCTGAGTTTTAGTCCTTGGGTAGTGGCACGAGGACACCAGGCCTCTTTTCTTGTTGTGTGTAGATGAGTAGTATTACTGCCACGACAGGGTGGTGGAAGGAGCAATGAGTCCTTCGATGATGACTTTTTTGAATGGATGTCACGATAGATCCTGGTTATAGAGGACTAACCCTATGACAGGATTGATTTTTTGAGAGACCCGGAGATACCAATACCTCCTGGTGAGGAGTGAGGGGAGATGGGTAAGTCTGCACCTTCTTTTTATTTTATTTTTATGGATCATATGTAATGTTTATGTCATTTTTGTTATACATAATCATTTTTTTTATGCCAGAGTATTTGACGGATATACGTTTGTTGCATGCAGATGTGGGACCAGTGTGACCTGCCGATTATGCAAGGAACATGCGTCGTCCTCGGCTAGGGGCCGCAGCCGCCACTGCCGGGGGACTAGAAATAGTAGGAGACCTCCCAGCCAGGGAGGCTGAGAGGGTACTTAGATGAGTTGAGTGGAACTTTACTGCACTCACTCGCACAGTCTCGATGGCAGAGATTGAGGACCTGTCGCCATCCATGCAGCCTCATGTAGTGGGGGCACCTCGGACGTGGGTCCGATTTTTTAGGCATTTAGCCCATGCCGTGGACGAGTATAACAGGGTCCATAGGCCCTGAACCTATTTAGACATTTTATGTGCCATGAGCACTACTTGTATATATTTTTTGAGGGCATAAGCCCTGTGACTTGTTATTGGTCCTATTTTTGAGGCGCTTGCATCCATCGGTGCACTCTGGTTACTTTATTATATTATATATGGTTTTTTGGTCTTTTGTGTCTTATGGATCATGTGTACAAATAATGTATTTACATGCTTATGTTAATGTTCTTTAATATGTGTGCAATATGCCAATTTAAAATTTGATTAGCTAGAGTATCTGTAACTTGGTTTAATATCCTAGGAACATGAAAATATGTAATATAATCAAAGTTTCGTTCTAAGAGACATATCCTATGGAATCGTCGGTGTAAAGTTGGATCATGAACCCAGTACACTCTATTTAACTGAGACACAACCAGTTGAGTGTCGAGATAGACCTGGAGGTGAGAGATACCCAATGACAAAGCGTCACGAAGCAATTCAATAGCTGCACTATACTCGGTGACATTATTTGTGGTGTCACCTAAGCATATACCTCCGAAAGATAACAACTGGCCTTGAGGTGTAAAGATTACCCAAGCTGCGGAGGCAAGCCTCCGAGTGTGTCAACTAGCACCATCTACATACCCAACGAACACCTCAAAATCACTTGACATCTGCCACAGTGACGAAAGATAACATCAATGATATGTCCATAACACTTAAAAGAAACTAAAAAGTAATAGTACAAAGACTATACATATGTTACAAAAAGTTACCCACAGTGACCTGCCTATGAGTAATACTTTTTGAGGTAGAGCCCATTTCTAGGCTCTGCCAAAGCATTCCCTTCGAAATCAACTAGATGATAGGTGCCCTTTTTTAATACCTCTTTTATGATGAAAGGATCGAACCACATGGGTTTGAATTTGCCTGCCCCAGGGGGTCCTTATCTTGGTCATAGACCAGGACAAGGTTGCCTTCAAAGAAAATTCGAGGATGAACAGACCTATCATATTGACACTTGACCTTATGTTTGTGAGCCTTGTTGGCTAGGGCCGCATCACGACGTTGTTCATTGAGTTGCTCAAGGTATACTAACCGTTCTTCGAGTGGAGAAGTGTCTGGCAATAATTGTACTGCCAATTTTAGAGACGGGATCTAACATTCGATGGGAAAGACTGCCTCCAACCCGTAAAAGAGTTGAAAAGGTGAGAAACCATTTGTAGTCTTAACAGATTTTCGATAAGCCCATAATGCCGAGTATAACATCAAATGCCAATTTGACTTGGCTGAGTTGATAGTTCGCTGTAGAATAGTCTTAAGAGTTTTGTTTACATCTTCCACCTGCCCATTGGCTTGGGGGTAGTAGGGTGATGAATGTTCTTGCCGTAACCCAAGATTTGATGTTAGTTCAGTCATCATCTGGTTCTGAAAGTGACTTCCATGGTCAATGACAATCTCCCTCGAAACGTCGAACCTTGCTATGATCTAGTTGAATAAAAAGAGAGCTGTAGTCTCTCCATCATCTTTAAACGTTGGCATAGCTTCAACCCACTTTGTGAAGTAGTCGACAACTACGATGATATAGCGATGCCCCCTTGATGAAGGGGAGTTGCATGTGGTGTAATCAATCCCCCACTTGGTGAAGGGACCAACGGTGATGACAGGAAACATGGGAGTGGGATGTGCCCTCATCTGCCGAGAGAATATTTGGCATGGATGGCACTTCTTGACCGGTTCAATACAATCTTTGATAAGTGGCGGCTAGAAGTAACCTGCTCATAGAATCTTTTGGACTGTGGCCAACCTAGACAAATGACCGCCACAAGCTCCGGAATGGCAATCGTTAAGCATGATAACTGGCTCCTCATGAGTGAGACATCGACGTAGGATGCAGTCTACACCTCTCTGATACAACGTATCATCAAGTATGAGATAATTCTTAGCCTAATGGCATATACGTCGATGCTCATCACGAGAAGTAGAATTGGGGCACTTCAAAGTCTAGAGACAAATAAGTATATCTTCGTACTAGGGATCTGAAGATGTGATAAAAAAGATATCTCCCCGGATAGGAAATTCTTAAGAAACAACGTCACCTGACTCAACCGAAAGTTCTGAAATAAGCTCTGCGAAGACTAGTGACTTTTTGGACTTTGCTGAAATGAAGTCTAAGTCAAACTCCTAGAGGATGACTATCCATCTACTGATTTTTCTGCCTATTACCCGTTGTGTCAACATGTACTGGAATGGATTCACGACAACAATGATGGTGGTCTTGCGAAACAGAACGTAATGACGGAATTGTTGAACAACATGAACTGCTGCCAACACAAATTTTTTGATATGATAATAATTGAGTTCTGGTCCTACGAGGCCTTGGCTCAGGTAATATATCACATATTCTGAGAACAAGTCATCTTCCTGAACTAAAACCATGCCAATGGTTGACTCTGCTGCAGCCAGATATAATAAGAAATCTTTTTTATAGTTAGGTGGCCGGAGCATAGGGGCAGTTGTGAGGGCATGTTTTAATGCGTCGAAAGAGCATTGAGCGACATCATCCCAATAGAAAGGAAGGTCTTTCTTCAGTAAGTGCATAAAGCCCATGGTGATCTTAGCATAGTTGGCGATGAAGCGTCGTAAAAAGTTTTCCTTGCCTTGTAGACTCCGAAGTTGAAGGATTGTGCATGGGGGGGAAACTAGATTATTGCATCCACCTTGAGAGGATCGACAATGATCCCTGTTGTTGATACGATGAAACCTAACAAATGTCCCGACGTTACGTAGAAGCTGTACTTATTTGGATTCAAGTGAATCCGAAAGTAGTGACAATGTTCGAAGATAAGTCAAAGGTGTGTGGGATGATCCATTCTCTTGCGAGATCGTGATGCTAAATCATCTAGATAGGCCTCGACTATATGCTTGAGATCATGGAAAGTGAAAGACATGGCCCGGTGAAAGGTTGCTCCAGCATTTTTAAGACCAAAAGGTATTTTACGATATGCGAATGTACCCCAAGGACAAATGAATGTCATTTTGTGTTGGTCTTCGGGTTTGATTTGTATTTGATTGTATCCTGAAAAACCATCCATGAAAGAAAAGGATTCACAACCAGTACATTCAACAATGATCTGGTCAATGAATGGTGTTGGAAAATTATCTTTGGGACATGCCTTGTTCAAATCATGAAAATCGGTACATACACGAATCATGCCTTGTTTTTTATTGACCGACACAGGATTTGACACCCATTGAGTCAAATGGATAGGATAGATAAAACCTGCCTTTAGCAATTTCTCAACCTCAACCTTAATGGTTGCTTCTTTCTTAGGATTAACTAGATGAAGCTTCTTCCGAACAGGCTTGGCATCAGGATACGTTGTAATCTCATGCTCAACTATTTTTGTGGATCAATACCTGGCATTTCGTCATAAGACTAGGAAAAAACGTCGCAGAATTCTTTGAAAAGATCTGTGTATATTTGAATCTCTTTGAGGGAGAAGTCAGCTTCGATGAAAACATTCTCCATGATGCCAGGGTTTCGAGAGATATTGATCGGTATAGTTTCAGCAATAGTTTCCATATTTCCCTCAACATAAATTTTGTGTGTAGCTAAGAGATTAATAGGGCACGATTGATCTCCCGTCATGGTCATGGTGAATTCTCCTGCTTCGATTCGAATTAACTCTGGGAGAAAATATGATTTGTGATGAAGATCTTCCCAAGGTTTGTCTGGACTAGTCATTGCTTCAATTACTGCTTTGTCAGAAGGCAAGACTAAGTCTAATGAATTAGTGTTAGCGAAAGAACCCTGAGCCCAAATAGGCTCTAGAAGTGGATCTAACTCTTGTGTAGTAGTCAGATCAGTGTTAGCTGAAGCTTGCTGGACTAAAGAGCACGCTACTTCAGCTACAGACAAGGGAATGGACATGCCCGGGTGCCCTGTCTTATCCATCGTGGCCGAAGGGGAAAGAAGTATCCATGGATCCTCGAAGTAAGTCATGCGGAACGACGAAACTTGAAAAATATCAACCTTATGGTGATTGGATATAAATTTGATATCGCTGTGAGGGGGTGGGTAATCGAAGGTACCCATCAAGGATGGGCACAAATTGACTCCTACGTTGACGACACCTGGTTGAGGATTATCAATCATCAGGATCATGGATTCCCCCAAAGCAGGGTCAGGTCTGAAGAAAGAAAATTGATTGATGGTCACTATCCGGCCCTCATGTGGAAACAACAAGAACCAGAAAATTGTAGCAACCACAGCCTGCATAGCATAAGTCCAACTCCTTCCTAACAAGAGGTTATAGTCGAGGGGAGCATCGACTACCTCTACTTCGACACACATGGTCTTCCCTCCTAACTGCACGGGGAAAGAAGGAATGATGCCATGTGGTCAGAACGAATGATTGTCGAAAGCAGTGAGGAGAGTAGGTGATAGAGACAAAATGGGCTGGCCAATGGACTTCCAATATGCCAATGACATAATGCATGTTGAGGCACCCTCATCAACCACCGTGCAGAAGATATTTCGAGTAAAATTTTTCATGGGATAAGCCACTACTATCTGAAACACTACGTGGTAAGGTAGATGAGGTTTTAAGTTGATTGTATCCAACATGATTATACCTGGATTACAAGTCTTGGTAGAGCCTAAAGCGGTTAACAAGGATTTCCTCTGAGAAGGGCAGCTTTGGAGGACCTCCAAATTAGACATCACACAAGGGGTTTGTGATAAATCTTCCACCATAGAGTAGTTCTGGGTGGCCCTTGCATTTGGGTTATGAGAAGCTTTTTTAAATGTGCCTTTTGGAATGCGTGTCATTGTTTCACCCAATGTCTTCTCAATCTTTAGAGGAAGAGAGGGGAGTTCAACTTCTTTACCTTTCTTAGAAGTTCTTGGTTTACTATGGTCATGTTCTCTAGTTGATATAAAAGCATCACCCCTCACCATGTATACGTTCGTGGATGCAGGGTTGTTCGCAGGTGGAGGGGTTCTTGGCTGTCCCCTTCCATGCTTGCCGAGGCTTGGGTTAGATTTTGCCCATGCTGAAATGGATTAGTCAACACAACAGGCTGTTTTTGCGTCACAAATTTTTGGGCCTCTGCAAGCTGAGGACATAGATGGGTCGGGTGGTCTTCTGCGCACAAGTTACATGGATACCTCGCCTTCCATTTCTCAGTGTTGTCCCCACCAACATTATCGGTAGATTTTTTATCCCCCTTACCCCTCTTTCGTTGTTTTTTCTTCCCTTCAGGCTGCTGGGTGGCCTTTGGGTTAGTTGACTGCACTGTATGTACCTCCGACGTTTTGGTAGGGAGAGCATCCAAAGCAGTAGTTTGGCTGGCTGCTGTGTGTTGTATAGATAACTGCTACAACCGCTTCGTTAATTTCTCAGCGGGCTTTGCTTGTGTTGAACCAACAATACCATCGACATGTGGTCAACCTCTCTATCTAGTTTTATCTAGTATTGAATGTGGTGCATCTGGCAAGATTTTGTATAATAAACCAGACTGAGAATAGATGAGATCAAACTATTGAGCCCTCATGATGGCATCTTCTTCGGAGAAAACTCCTGACGTCGCGACGTCTTTGGATAACTGTGGGACCAAAGACTTAAGGAACCACTCAAGCAGGAATGCTGGTGGGACTGGCACCTTGTTTAAACTCTTCCAGCGTCTCCATTCTCAGATGTGATCAGAGATATGGTCCACTGTTATCTGTTCAAAATTGGCGAGCAGCTCTGTGCCAACGTCATATCTCATAGGTAACTGGAAATGGTTCAAGAAAGCCATCTCCAGTTCGCGAAAGGAAGAGTATCTTGAGCGATCAAGCTCAATGTACCATTTCACGACACTCCCAATGAGAGTACGTTGAAACAATCACAACTGTATGGAGTCATCTTTCAATGAGTTAGATGAGCACCAAATATGAAAGGTAGTCACATGATCTCCTAGATCTTTGTTAGGTTTGGCTTCCAACTTTGGGATGTCTGAAGGAAAATTCGTCGGAATAGGAGGCCAACACGAATCGTGACAAATAGGGTCATTCAACAACCTTGTCAAATCTGGCAAGTGCAAAGTCACCAGGAATGGAAGTTTGGGTTGTTGGTGATAACCTGGGAAAAAAGGGCCTGGGGTTTGACTGGCACCAGGTTGCCAGGAAAAGTTTGGCTGTTGGCCCGGATTCTGGTAGAAACCATGGCCCTGGCCAACGTATGTATTTTGCATATGTGGAGACATCATCGGTTGATTTCCCAAATAGGACATAGATTGTTGGGCATGCATTATATTCGAAGGACTTTGGGAAGGGTTACCCCATGCTGGTCCCATGGGGATAGGCATAGTAGTTTGTCCCGGGTTCCATTGATTGTGGAAAGAATTACCCCAGATCAGCATTCTGTATGAGGGAATGGATCCCTGCCAATAATTCCAAGGCCCTGATGCAGAAGAAGTTCCTAGGTTTTCCCCCTGTGCAGGAATAGTACCCTGCATAGGAGTAGATTTTCCAAAAATGGGATTACCCCTAGTCGGGAAAGTGGTTGACGAGAAGGCATTGTTACCAAACATTCCGTTCAAAGAAAACGGTGTCGAACCTATCAGCATACTATGCGAAGGTGGTCCTGGAATCCCCGCTCCAAATAAACTATTGTGTGTAGGTTGCCCGACGGATTGCTGATGCGAGCCACCGAGTGAAGGGGATGAAGGAGGGATATGACCTCCTCCATAAGGGAAAATGTTAAAAGGAGAAGGAGTACCCGAACTAGGCATCCCGTATGAGAATGGAGGGCCTGTCGCACTTGGTGTGAAAGGGGGTGTGGCCGCCGCTGAAGATGGTATTGGACCACTGTGCGAGGTAGTTGCGGTCAAAACCATGGTGGTTCAGACCGGTGACGGTGGGTTAGGAGGTGGAAATGCTCCTGTGGTGAAAATCGTAGTGGGAATTGAAGAATTCCCAGAAGAAGTAACAACAATTGTTTCCATTACTGTGTGCGACACTGTCTGTTGGGAGGACACAGTTTCTTGTGACCCGGTTGCTTCAAAACACCCTGGTTGGTCTAGATTTCGCCTTAATGGTGGCGGGGGTGGCTCCAGTGTAACCAGCGGCAGGCCAAGAAGCCTTCGTGACCGGCAGAACTTGGGATCCTCCACTGTGTGAGAAGATATAAGACACTCTAAGGTAGTTTAAATGTTCAAAAGTAACACACACTAAATAAAATTTCCTTAGAAGATAAGACAGGCAAACACTATATTAATTGGAAGAATAGTTACAACAACCAACACTAGAGCAAATTACAGGTGCAAGTGCAACTCGAATACGGAAGCACCCTCTGAGTATACTTTGCAATGCATGGCCTGATGTCTATCCTAGGTACTGTGGTATACCCCCGTAGTCACCTGTGTATTTCCCTAAAAATATGGGCAACTAGGTTGCCAATGCGGGAACAGTCACTAGGCGGGTACAGTCGAAAGTCGGGTAGTCCACAATGAGCAGGGTATCGAGCCCGAAACCTGTCAAGGGTATCGAGAGAAAATGGTCTGGAAGACAACTGAGGACCTCGAACAGATTCGAGACCCACGAAGCCCCGTGGCAGATGCAAACGATGGAATCCCAAGACAAGCCCTCTATATGTGTTCTCCACTACGATTGGTCCATCTTTGGAGGGGTTATATCTGCTACCTTTCCGCACGTGACCTCGTGTTTATCCTCTGTGTTAGAGGGGGGTCCTAGAAAAATTCCACGATATTGGACTTAGACACTCCCTAACTCAGACTCCAATATTTGATTTGAAATGGCCTTGAAGAGTTTCCTCTCCAACCTAATCCAAGGCTCTAATCCTGAACTAGTTGTTTAACCCTACAAACATGAAAGTCTAATAAATTTTAGATTTTAGCGTTAATTTTATGGCTTTGTCTTATGTCAAGGGGTATGGAAGTGAAACTGATGATGTGTAAAAGACGAAAGAAAAAATGAGTAAACAGATGGAAACAAAAATTTTTCTTAATGCAAAATTTCAACAACTTTTCAAATTTTTTTTTTTTTTTTAAATTTTCTGAGATTTTGGACAACAAACTTAAAAGGAATTTCACTCGACTACGAGCTACTTATGATCTAAGTGAACTGCAAAAACTTATGAAATAAATGACTTTTCCCTGGCTAATAATGCAAAAACACACTCTTCAACCAAACAAGAAAATGAAAAGAGATTTTTTATTTATTTAAATGCTAATAAAGCAAAAAAGGAAAAATACCAACAATTAAAAACCAAGAAAAACAATTCTGGCCTAATCGCATATCGCAGAGAATCACTTTCAAGAAATCACACACTAGCAACTAAAAAAAAAATGACTCTCACACTTGTCTAAAAACCTTAAAATTTTTATTTTTATTTTTATAACAACTTTTTAAATGAGAAAAAACAAGCTAAAGGTAAGATTAATCCTAAGCTACTGACTGCTAAGACAGATATTCAAATACCTGAGAGGTATAATTCTCATCAAGGGAAAAGATGACTGCCTTACCCTCAACAAAACTATCCTGCACAAGCACGCTACTATTAATCCAACATCCAGCATGTGAATGCGAGCTATATAGATACAGAGGGAGTGTACACGCGGTCTGACCTTGTACAGGCCGTGTGTATCTCTAAACTCCAAGAAAAACTAAAAATAGACAGACCAAACCAGGAAGAGACCACTAATATTGATAACCAGGGTCTCTTGAAGGCTTATACACTCTTTTTAACAGAAAAAGAAAACAATGTAAGGAACAATTTAGAAATCAAAACAATCTGAGATAAGACTACAAACAAACAAGACTCAGACATAATTCCAGAAAACCCCTGAGAATGTTTGATTCTGACAGGGAAGAGGACGACTGCCTCAAAAGTTCTTTGAACTCTACACACTACTGCTACTTCTTCAGCTAGCATTAACACGTGGGTTGTAAGAGAGTAGGGCATGGGTACATGTGTATAGATCTTATGCAGGCCGCGTGTACCTCTGTGGGTCCCGGAAAAACATAGTCAAGCAAATAACAGAGAAAGCTGGTATGAAAACCAGACTCCCCATTAGCTCAGACCTTACAGAAACTAAAAGAAAAAACAGGCAAGAAAAACTAGTCTTTTAAACTACCCAAAAACTAAATAAAATTCCAGGAACCCTAGAGATATCCCCAGTACGGTCGCCAATTCTATTGTGAGGGAAATCTCCTTACGGACTAGCAAATAGGGTTAGAATTTGCATGCAGATATGACCTATAGAAAAATATACTTTCTACCTTCGTCCCCAGACTTAAATCCCATTTCTTTTTAGTACATGCATGGCTAGATCAACCTACCTCATTTCAGGCGTTCGATGTTGATCCCTTGTCATACTTGACTACTTTTTTGCAGTTCTCCTTTCCAACGTTGACCTGCATACAAGACAAGAAACAACTACACATGCATATTACCTATAGACTAATGGGTTAGAAATTCAAATATGTACTTAGCAAACTATGAATAACTCATGAATTGGGATGGGAAAAGCACTTTCTTTATTACTTTGAATGAGTCAACTTACAAAAGTTGAGACCGGCCACCGCTCCATGAACCTGATCCTCGACTCCTCTTCAACTGTCCTCCAACTGCTTTGCTTTGTGTCTCCTTTGGCACAAGGAAGGATTAAGGGTTGGGACAATGGGAATATGCAAATTGGCAGGGTTTCTTTGCTATATTTTTCCTCCTCCAAATGGGACCCCTACCCCTTATTTTATAGGCTAGAAGGAGCTAGGTATTTGGACGAACCCATGGCCCTGCATGGCCGAGAGTTTCAGTTAACTCACCCATAGCTTTTGTGTTCCATCGACAACTTTTCTTTTTTTGTGCTTTTGTCGGTCCATGCGGGCTGTATTAGGTCAGACAATGTGTACACGCGTGTAGTAATGGAGTAGGGTGCGTGGGCCTTTATAAAAGAGGTTTTTTAAAGAGTTGTTCAACAATTCTTTGGAAAAGAAGGGATATGAGATGGCCTTATGCCAGGTAAGCAAGTGTGGTGCAATTTAGGGTTATATCAATTTCCAAGTCCTAGCTTTTTATTATCCAATAAAATGAAGGGATACAACCTACAACACACCCGTTGTAACTTTCTCTTATTTCTCTCACATTCTCCTCTCTTAGAATACAATATTCGCAATGATACACAACCACAATACAATTCCCTCATAAAAGAGGGTTTCCTTCTAGGGAAAAAAACCCTAACATAACTTCTACCATCAGATTTGTGACCTTATAATGAACGGTCCAAATTTACTATGAAACTACAATATACATTTACAAGACAATTTTTCCTTCAGGGGCTTTTCCCCTGAACCCCCATCGGGGGACGCTGCCCCCAATGGGCCTTGCTCCATGAGGTACAATTCAGTATTATGGTGAGAATCATTTCAATATTCAAGCCATTTGATTATTTTGTATCTTATATTGTTCTAGATTTCATGTTATACGCTTGGACATTATGCCTTTTGCCCTGCTTCACCTTGGTGCTTGACATTGTTCCCTAGTAAGTGGTTTTCCTTGGGGATGGTTCTGTTACCAGGAACTCCCTTAATGATCCATTATACCATTCCCGACCATACTTACCACTTTCCATCATTGTTCCCTCCATTTCCTTATCTCTTGGGATTTTAGGATGTATTGACCCAAGAAGGGGTTGTCCCTCATTCTATGGGAAAAAGGGGATAAAGACCCAGAGGGGTTGATGTTGGTTAAAAGATAAAATCCTTGTATAAACCTTCCAGATACTTCACCTAGGGATCACCCAAGAAAGCAATGAAACACTTATATTTGAATAAAGGGGACCTACAATATAATAAAGAATGCTTAAAAGGTTAGTTGAAGGATAGGAGGTCTCATCACGAGCTGACCTATCACATCCATGGATATCTAGTGGTATGAAATTTTTATCATCTAGTTACCAAACTAGGGAACTAGCTCTTAGTTGCATGGCTCAGAGAAAGGGGGTGTCAGCACGAGCCAAAATTCTCACTTCCATTAGATGTTTGTGGGTGGCATTGCCACCACCTGGTCACCACGTGAGGGAAATGAAATTCAACCTCTCCTTATGATATATTGAAAGAAAATAAAGAAAGAAAGATAAAAGGAAATTGATGGGCTTGGAAGAAGTGCATTGTGGATGAAGGTACCACACACCCTCTACAAAGGCACCCATGAATGAGACACTACGACCCCTTATATGTCATGATCCCTATGCCCATTGAGTCTTGACCCCAACCACTTCATACACTTTACATGGCTTAGATAGGGATCTCTTGGAAACTCTCCATGACCTAGGGCAAGATCTACCCAATAGGACACCTCGTCAACCCTCCTGGCTTCAAGCTTGTCAAGTCGCATAATGTCTTTGAGTTGTTAATTGTTTGATATAGTGATATTTGATGCACATGCTTGGATGGATAATTTATTGATTGGATTCACTTATCATGATGTTATAACTTGATATCCTTGGAGGGCGTGCTTATTTTTCTTTGCAGGACCTAGTTGGTGGACAGTTTTGGGAGAACAAGCTTAGCTTGGGCTTCCATGGGGCTACAAGCCCATAGGTTGGATGCCAGGCTCCCGCATTCCATATTAGAGAGATAAAACTTGGAAGGCCTTGATGATGACTTGGACGACCAACCCTCACTTTCCAAACGATTTTCCCAGGAGGAAAAAAACGTCTTATTTTTGAGCTTTACGTCATGCTTTGGGGGCTAGGGAATGGTGGTGAGGTGCCACTCTTTTGACACATGAATGTTGTGAGGAGAAGAAGGTATTCACCATGATGAGAGTTATTAGATGCTTGACATGTGGCCTTTGGAGTCCTACCCATGCTTCTCCAACAACAATGACTTCCTCAAAGTGGCAAAACGTCCCCTAAAGGGATGACGTCCTCCTAAATTAGGGTTTTATTTGTGCAAAAGTGAAATTTTAAAGGATTTTTATAATATTATTTTGTAAAAGGGGAAAGATTAGGGTTGTTGACCCCTAATATTATGTTTTACCCTAAAGTATGTGGACAAACTATGTTAGCTACATTTTGTATAAATAGAGATCATAAGATCTGATTTTAAACATAACTCCCTCTTGTGAGAGGCCTTGGTCTGAAATTTTCACCACACTTGGCTCTTCTTATTTGTTGTGCAGTTGTTTATGGCTATATATTGGTGAATGGTTGATGGAAGTCTAGCTCTAGACTTGGATGGTGTTTTCTATCTCTTGTGGTGGATTATCTTGGCATTTCTCTTGATCTTGTTATGGTTTTCTACTATTTTTCTATCATTTTTTCAAGCCAAGTAT
>JZKD02S0049731.1:235813-249802 GCA_000966675.3 Picea glauca
TCCATTTCAGGCATAAAGAAGATTGCTCTTGGCCCATATTGAAAATGCGAAGTTGACAAAGGGTTATCAACACCTCTCCAAAGATGTTTTCTCCATTGATGTCATAGAACAAATGGTGGCTGCATGTCGTGTTCCTGGATCTATATTGGCAAAATCCTTCATCAATGAAAGTGTTTCAAGAAATATTATGTTTCATCATTTCGTTCGGCACCTTGTCTAGCACTTGGATCTGCATTTCTCCAGAATGTCATAAAATAAACAACCTCCATCATTGATCTCTTAGGCTCCTTGGAAAAGTAATGAATGTGGGGACCGACCACGCCCCTTACCAAAAATCGATGAGCTGAAGGATGCAAATGATACTACAATGAGAAAACATGAACCGGCATGGGATTGGAAGGATGAAAAATGAGGGTGGACAAGAGACCCTCATCCAAGTAAAAAAGTATATTCTAAAGATGGAAAGAAAAGCAGGGATGGAACTTGTCGTAATAAGTTTTTAACAATAAAAGAAAAGCTGCTTAGAGAGTTTAGTTGCAGTCTTTGTAAGAAAGTGTTGACTCTTCCAATTTCTACTCCACGTGGACATAATTTTTGTAAGCCATGCATAAAAGGCATTTTTGCTGGCAACAAAATGTGCGAGAGCGTAGTGGTATTGATGGGCATTCATTAAGAGCCCAAAATATTGTCAAGAGGTGCCCATCTTGCCAGGGAGACATTACAGATTTTCTTGTAAAACCTCAAGTGAATAGGCAAATGGAGGATGTAATAAGATCTCTTAAAGGTAGAGTTGAGGATGGGTCTGGGAGTGATGGTGGTGATGAAAAGGATCAAGATTAGAGTGAGGGAATTAAGATTGATGAAGCTGTAGATGAAAAGTGTGTAAATATGAAGCAAGCAGAAGGTCCTGAGAAGCCCAAGGTTGTACCTTCCAACACATTAGAATCTGCTACAAATAATGAACAAGAGAAGAGTCTTGAGGTTGNATTATCTGCTACAAATAATGAACAAGAGAAGAGTCTTGAGGTTGAAGAAGCTGTTGATACAAAGCTCCAGGCACATGTGAATGAAAGGCCTTTGAACGCAGATCAATAAAAGTCCATCAATGAGCTTCATAACAATCTGATCAGGATGGCAATTTGAAAGAGCTTGAAGCACTCTTAAAAACATTACAACGCCAAGAGATTAGGGCTGCTAATCGAAAAGTGTCAGGTCCATCATCTTCAAAGGCAACTTACAAAACAAATGTTGTATCCATGGAATCATCACCCTTAAAGCTACATAATGCATCTAATGGAAAAATCAAAGGAAAGAGTCCCAAGAAGAGAGGAAGAGATGCATCTTCATCCGTTGGTAATGTTTACAAAATGCGTCGAAAAACTGCTCACGACAATGAGAATGCCAATCTTTTGGATGCCCGAAAACACCAACGAGAGATAACTTAAATTCTGCATCTCCTTCAAGTCCGCTTCTAGTTGTATCAGATAGTGACTTCGAGTAAGCCACCGATTATATGGTGAGATGGGATTGCAAAGCCCAAGCACAGTGATGTTATTCTACATTTGAAATTGGGTACATGAAATACTCAATTGTAATTCATTTTATTGTCATGCAAATCCATTTGAAATGTAGGTTACGTCCTTTCAGTTGCTTGTTGCTTGCTTGTTGCTATGTAATGTGATCCTATTTTTGTCCATGAAGATTTGACATCTAATGAAAGGATCAACAAAGATGGTTTCAATTTCCATGGGATTATAAGAGAGGAAAAATCAGGTTTCAAGAACCTCAAGAAAGAAATGGAGCACAATTTCATGACGCAGGCCTTCATAGATGAAGAATGGCTTGCCAACTCAGACACAATTTCTTTCTGTTTTTCTTGCAGCCTTCTTGAGATGAACTCCAATTGCTTGAAACTGGTTGAGTCTCTATCTGGTCTAGATGTCCGTATCAAAGAATTACAAAAGAAGGTTGCCCTTCACTTTTTGCTGAGTTGTATGGGTAAGAAGGAGTTCACCGATGTGAAACAAATCATGGATCTGTTAACTTCATTCAATATGAAGGACAAGAAAACTGATTTCTTTTGAATGTACATTTGTCTTGCCCTGGCAGATGTTTAGTTGTGGTGTAATCCTCTAGTCAATGAAAATTCAATTGCCCTTGAGACGTGTTTACATTTCCTCCGAGGTTGTTTCTGTCAAATTAGCAGCATAGACTGGAGGGCCTACGCTTCAAAGGTGCGTAACAAGGCTTCCTATCTCCTTCAGATTTATGAGGAACTAAGACACCTGGCAATGACAAAATCAGCAAAGAGAATCAGATCCCTGATTAAAAAAAAAAATTTAGTGAATAAAATGTGAGACGGTTGAGCATTTACAGGGGTATGATGCGGTGCTCTACGCGTCAACAGAGATGGTAGAGGCATTTAAATGAGCAGAATCAACAGATCGAGGGACATTTAGGAACAAACGGAATTGTGAAGGGATTTAACTCCAACCATGCGAGGTGGCATAAGATCGATGTGTGGAAGACTTAATTTAATCCCACATTTCCAGCAAGCAGTTTCAACAGATGATAATCAGTTCCTGTTTTCAAGGCAGCATGAGTCAAATAAATTCCAAATTTCAAGCAAGATTGACCAACAAACTCAGCGATTCGAGACACCTATTCCAACCACTCTGTCTCAGTCGATTTTTATACGATTTGATTTGATTTTCTTTCCCAAAAACTAGAAAAATATGTATATTATTTAAACAAAGAATTGGTAATGGTAGACCATCTGTGACAGGTGTCTATATTTGTAATTGTTTTCTATTTTCAGAAAACAGAGGTAGAGCGCGAGTCTTGGAAAAACGGATAGCAATTTTTGTTTATATACAGAGGAAAAAGACAAAAGGAGGGTTCGGGGGCTGAGTAGGAGAGGGTTAGACCTGTGTAAAGTTTCCTTTTGATTTGACCTGTGTGGGTTTCAGTTGGAGTAGTGAAGCATTTCTCTTTTTGGTTCGACCTGTGTGAGGGGTTTGACCTGAAGGGTTTAGATTTCTTTGCTATACTGGGGTCCTGGCTTTTTCAGGAGTATTCTTTGTAATATTTAGATGATCGATCAGTAATAGACATGCTGTTTACAGGATTCCTGTGCAGAGGTGTTTGGTGGCATTTCCCTTCTCTGTTAAGTGTTTTCTTGTTATCATTACGCTTGTTTTCAATTTCTTATTGTGTGAAGATAGTAATAGAGAAGAATTTATTGGCAAATACTCTACATCTGTTCTTTTGATAATCTTAATGTTACTCATCTAAAAAGCTCAGTTAAGGAATTATTAGCTGCTCCTTTGATTGGATTTTTCTTCCCCTAGTTCTTCCTCAAATCGACACCATTAAAACTCAATTCGATCCAACAATTCCACTACCTTGCCCTGTGTAAAATATTTGTCTAGATCTGAGAGTGAATCACATATTTTAGCGCAGACCCCATTTGCCCAATTGCCCTCCTCGCTGTCCTGAAACAACTATTTAAAAACCCCAACCCCATACTTTCATTACTTTCATAGCTAGCCTAACATCCATCCCTTACAAACCAAGTTAAATCTAAAAGAGAGATCCCTCTCTGAGTCTTGGAGGGCTAGATCCAAGACTCCAAGTGGTTCGAGGTTACCTCTGTGATTGCCTCCATAGACTTAGGCAAATTACAGAGCGCTAACATTTTGGCGAATCCACTGGGGACTTCTCCAGAGGTGCACTTCAAGTTCAGATTTGACTTCTGATGGTGAACAGAAGCCAAACACAGGAAGGCTGTACCATTCACCTGGCGACTCCATTGTTCAAGATCCCAAGCTTCAAAGTTCACAAGTGACTCTACTGCTGAAGAATCCAGATTTCAAAGCCTTGATGATGTTTCAAGATGACAGGGTATGTGGCAAATCCTATATCATGTAAAGCCATAGAAGAATTCAGGGGTAAGTTAGTAGAATTTCACCTTGACGAAGACTTTTTAACAACTTTGTTTCGTATTTTGGAATCGAGCAAATTTTCTCCTAAAAGTAAAATTTGTTTTCTTGAGCTAGTTGTTGAAAAGTTCGAAAATTATATTGAACTTTTGGATTCTCAAATTCAATCCTACAATTTCCTAGATCTCAAAGGATTCTTGGAAAATCTTCCTTCTCCAAAGCAAGAGGAAATCGTACTACCTGTTGATTTGCAGATTGATGATGATTATGTTTTCAAGTATAAGGCTGAAGTTGTAGATGCATGGTTTGATTTTGAGGATGAAACTGATCTACTAGTCATAGAAGATCTAGGAACGAATATCATGCATCATGCTTTAATTGATCCTATAGCAGATTACATGGAGGCTCATGTTAGCTTGAGTTTTCAAACATGTTTTCTCTATAAGGACCAAAAATCTCAACAGCTGCCATTTCATATTATGAGGACACTTGATCAAGGTATACTTAGGATTTCATTGACAAGCAATCGAGTGGTCCATTTGTCTTTGCAACTACTTGACTGGCTCCATTGGCATTTATGTATTACTTGATTCAACAAAATTATGAGGTAGATTAGGGTAGGTAGATGTGTGCAAATAAGTTCAGTACTCTGAGCATTTTTCTAGTTTCAGTTTCATATTGATTTTCATTTTTTCAGTTCAAGTGTGATCCAGACTTCAGTTTGCAGAAAGTTTTGGTTTCAGTTCCTAGAGTTCAGTGGTTCTAGACATCTCCTTCAGAGCTATCTTCCCCAGGTGGAGTGTAAATTCTAACCTTGTACAATATCTACTGCAAACTGATATTCAGAAAAGAACAGAAAAGATACAATGGCAAATACAAACATTACACGGAGATTTTTCACCTAGAAACCCAAACCGGGAAAACCAACATATATTATATTGATACATTGTGTTACATTGTTTACAATACAATATACATATAGGAGCCAGCAGCATCCAAAACCCTAACCCAATGACCTGGATTAGTCCAAAACCCTAATTCCTTAACCGGAAATAGAAAACCATCGACAAAAAACCATGTGCCAAAAACCACCTAATATCATGTGGTCCCAGAAATATGTCGGCCCAAAAAAAAAATTTCTGGGGCACTGCCCTCGAACCCCCGCGCAGGGGGCTCCACCCCCCTACACCCCCCGAGGGGGTCCTAGAAGCCCCCCCTCTAACCCCCCTGCACGCTCGGCGCAGGCGCTCAGACACTACTACTCGTGCAAAGAATATAACACATACCCAACATGGAGCCTATGTTAGAACCCTATATAATAGGGGAATCAATATTCTGACTAATATCCATTTCAGGCATAAAGAAGATTGCTCTTGGCCCATATTGAAAATGTGAAGTTGACAAAGGGTTATCAACACCTCTCCAAAGATGTTTTCTCCATTGATGTCATAGAACAAATGGTGGCTGCATGTTGTGTTCCCGGATCTATATTGGCAGAATCCTTCATCAATGAAAGTGTTTCAAGAAAGATTATGTTTCAGCATTTCGTTCGGCACCTTGTCTAGCACTCGGATCTACATTTCTCCAGAATGTCGTAAAATAAACAACCTCCATCACTGATCTCTTAGGCTCCTTTGACAAGTAATGAATGTGGGGATCGGCCATGCCCCTTACCAAAAATTGATGAGCTGAAGGATGCAACTGATATTACAACGAGAAAACATGAAGCGACATGGGATTGGAAGGATGAAAAATGGGGGTGGAAAAGAGACCCTCCTCCAAGTAAAAAAGTATATTCTGAAGATGGAAAGAAAGTCAGGGATGGAACTCGTCATAAAGAAAAGCTGCTTAGAGAGTTTAGTTGTAGTCTTTGTAAGAAAGTGTTGACTCTTCCACTTTCTACTCCGTGTGGACATAATTTTTGTAAGCCATGCATAAAAGGAATTTTTGCTGGGCAACAAGATGTGTGAGAGTGTAGTGGTGTTGGTGGGCGTTCATTAAGAGCCAAAAAGATTGTCAAGAGGTGCCCATCTTGCCAGGGAGACATTACAGATTTTCTTGTAAAACCTTAGGTGAATAGGAAAATGGAGGATGTAATAAGATCTCTTAAAGGTAGAGTTGAGGATGGGTCTGGGAGTGATGGTGGTGATGAAGAGGATCAAGATCAGAGTGAGGGCATTAAGATTGATGAAGCTGTAGATGAAAAGTGTGTAAACATGCAGCAAGCAGAAGGTCCTGAGAAGCCAAAGTTTGTACCTGCCAACACATTAGAATCTGTTACAAATAATGAACAAGAGAAGAGTCTTGAGGTTGAAGAAGATGTTGATACATTGCTTCAGGCACATGTGAATGAAAGGCCTTTGAACGCAGATCAAGAAAATTCCATCAATGAGCTTCATAACAAGCTGATCAGGATGGCGATTTGAAAGAGCTTGAAGCACTCTTAAAAACATTACAACGCCAAGAGATTAGGGCTGCTAATCGAAAAGTGTCAGGTCCATCATCTTCAAAGGCAACTTACAACACAGATGTTGTATCCATGGAATCATCATCCTTAAAGCTACATAATGCATCTAATGGAAAAATCAAAGGAAAGAGTCCCAATAAGAGAGGAAGACATGCATCTTCGTCCATTGGTAAAGTTTACAAAACGCGTCGAAAAACTGCTTTTGACAATGAGAATGCCAAATCTTCTGGATGCCCGAAAACACCAATGAGAGATAACTTAAATTCTACATCTCCTTCAAGTCCGCTTCTAGTTGTATCAGATAGTGACTTTGAGTAAGCCACTGATTATATGGTGAGAAGGGATTGCAAAGCCCAAGAACAATGATGTTATTCTACATTTAAAATTGGGTACATGAAATACTCAATTGTAATTCATTTTATTGTCGTGCAAATCCATTTGAAATGTAGGTTATGTCCTTTCAGTTGCTTGTTGCTTGCTTGTTGCTATGTAATGTGATCCTATTTTGGTCCATGAAGATCTGACATTTGATGAAAGGATCAACAAAGATGGTTTCAATTTCCATGGGATTATAAGAGAGGAAAACTCAGGTTTCAAGAATCTCAAGAAAGAAATGGAGCACAATTTCATAACGCAGGCCTTCACAGATGAAGAATGGCTTGCCAACTTAGAAATAATTTCTTTCTCTTTTTCTTGCAGCCTTCTTGAGATGAACTCCAATTGCTTGAAACTGGTTGAGTCTCTATCTGGTCTAGATGTCCGTATCAAAGAATTACAAAAGAAGGTCGCCCTTCACTTGTTGCTGAGTTGTATGGGTAAGAAGGAGTTCACCGATGTGAAACAAATCATGGATCTGTTAACTTCATTCAATATGAAGGACAAGCAAACTAATTTCTTTCGAATGTACATATGTCTTGCCCTGGCGGATGTTTAGTTGTGGTGTAATCCTCTAGTCAATGAAAATTCAATTTCCCTCGAGATGTGGTTACATTTCCTCCGAGGTTGTTCCTGTCAAATTAGCAGCACAGACTGGAGGGCCTACGCTTCAAAGGTGCGTAACAAGGCTTCCTATCTCCTTCAGATTTATGAGGAACTAAGACACCTGGAAATGACAAAATCGGCAAAGAGAATCAGATCCCTGATTAAAGGAAAAAGTTTAGTGAATAAAATGTGAGACGATTGAGCATTTACAGGGGTATGATGCAGTGCTCTATGCATCAACAGAGATGGCAGAGGCATTTAAATGAGCAGAATCAGCAGATCGAGGGACATTTAGGAACAAATGGAATTGTGAGGGGATTTAACTCCAACCACCCGAGGTGGCATAAGATCGATGTGTGGAAGACTTAATTTAATCCCACATTTCTAGCAAGTAGTTTCAACAGATGATAATCAGTTCTTGTTTTCAAGGCAGCATGAGTCAAATAAATTCCAAATTTCAAGCAAGATTGACCAACAAACTCAGCGATTCGAGACACCTATTCCAACCACTCTGTCTTAGTCGATTATTATATGATTTGATTTGATTTTCTTTCCAAAAAACTAGAAAAATATGTATATTATTTAAACAAAGACTTGGTAATGGGAGACCATCTGTGACAGGTGTCTATCTTTGTAACTGTTTTCTATTTTCAGAAAACAGAGGTAGAGCGCGAGTCTTGGCAAAATGGATAGCAATTTTTGTTTATATACAGAGGAAAAAGACAAAAGGAGGGTTCGGGGGCTAAGTAGGAGAGGGTTAGACCTATGTAAAGTTTCCTTTTGATTCGACCTGTGTGGGTTTCAGTTCGAGTAGTGAAGCGTTTCTCTTTTTGGTTCGACCTGTGTGAGGGGTTCGACCTGAAGGGTTTAGTTTTCTTTGCTGGACTGGGGTCCTGGATTTTTCAGGAGTATTCTCTGTAATATTTAGATGACCGATCAGTAATAAACATGCTATTTACGGGATTCCTGTTTGGAGGTGTTGGTGGCGTTTCCCTTCTCTGTTAAGTGTTTTCTTGTTATCATTACGCTTGTTTTCAATTTCTTATTGTTAGAAGATAGTAACAGAGTAGAATTTATTGGAAAATACTCTGCATCTGTTCTTTTGATAATCTTAGTGTTACTCATCTAAAAAGCTCAGTTAAGGAATTCTTAGTTGCTCCTTTGATTAGCTTTTTCTTCCCCTAGTTCTTCCTCAAATCGACACCATTAAAACTCAATTCGATCCAACACTTCCACTACCTTGCCCTGTGTAAAATATTTGTCTAGATCTGAGAGTGAATCACATATTTTAGCGCAGACCCCATTTTCCCAATGGCCCTCCTCGCTGTCCCGAAACAACTATTTAAAACCCCCAACCCCATACTTTCATTACTTTCATAGCTAGCCTAACATCCATCCCTTACAAACCAAGTTAAATATAAAAGAGAGATCCCTCTCTGAGTCTTGGAGGGATAGATCCAAGACTCCAAGTGGTTTGAGATTACCTCTGTGATTGCCTCCACAACCTTAGGAAAATTACAGAGCGCTAACAGGAGGAAATCAAACAAGACCTCACCACCCAGCTTGAATCAATATTTTCGGCACTTTTCACCAAACTTCATATCCCTACAGATAACCCTTCCTCTTCCTCACCTCCACATACTGAAGGTGACCATTCCTCTTATTCCCATAACTTTCAGAACCATCACTTTCAACGTGACCTACGCCTTTCGCGGGTGGATGTGACCAAATTTGATGGCTCGGACCCCACTGGTTGTGTAACCCAAATGGAACATTATTTCTCTTTATACAACATTACAGATGACTTGGCCAAAATCCGGTATGGTGTTATCCAACTAGATCAAGAACATTGGCAATGGTGGTAATGGAGAAAAACTTCTCGTCAAGGGTATATTTCTTGGACACACTTTGTGGCAGAGCTTTATGAATGCTTTGACACTGACACCAACCATTTGGGCTGTTTGAAAAAGTTGAAACAATTAGGAACAGTGGAAGACTTTATAGCTTCCTTTAAGTGTCTGGCTTTTAGAATAGAGGGCATGTCTGATGCCTTTTTCCGAGAGTGTTTTATCAGCGGCCTTAAGGATGAGATTCGGGCCCATGTCCTCATGGCTCGGCCTCAGAGTTGGGTGGAGGCTACTAAAAGAGCTAAAGAAGAACAACATGTTGTATCTTCTCAAAACTGAAAACCCTCCTTTATCCCTCGCCCTAAACCAGTAAATCCCACTACTCCCTCTGCTTCACTAAAGATCCAAAAATTGACCAGGGTTGAAATGGATGAACGCCAACTCAAAGGCCTTTGTTATAACTGTGATGACAAATATTTCCCAGGCCACAAGTGTAAAGAACAAAATATTTTTATGGCCATCTCCGAGGATATTTCGAAAGAGGATGTAGAAACTCCCTTTGTGTCTAAGTCACCTGAATCCACTGACATAACCCCTCCCTTAGACCCTCCCGAAGTAGAACCGGTCATTTCCCTCAATGCTCTCACTGGCTTCTTCGCTCCCCAAACCCTCAAGCTAATCGGTTACATCAAGCATCAGAAGGTAATCATTCTGGTTGATAGTGGAAGCACCCATAATTTTATTCATCTCCGCATTGCCCAAGAAAATCATTGCTACATCCATGCGATCAATAATTTCCAAATATGACTGCAAATGGTGGTTCCATGAAATGTGGCGGGCATTGTGAAAATGTGCATCTCCAAATTGGTGACTACCACCTGAAATCCCATATGTTTGCTATCGACATGGGAGGTTGTGACATTGTGTTGGGTGCAGACTGACTAAGGACTTTGGGTCCCATTCTCATGGATTTTAAATACTTAACCATGCAATTCGACTAGGAGGGCCACCAATATAAGTACCAAGGCATCACCGCCAGTTCACTTGAGATCATTAGTTCCCATCGCATGGAAAAGTTTCTCAAAAAAGGTCATTCTGGTGTTATCGCCCAACTCCATGCCATACAAGCAACAAAGACACCCTCGGTCCCACAAGACCTCCAAGCCATCCTTTCTAAACATCAATTGGTATTTTCCACTCCCCAAAGACTCCCTCCTTCCCATGGTGTTCATGATCATTCCATTCCCCTTGTACTTGGAAGCCTTCCTTCCAATATCCATCCGTATCGTCACCCCTTTTCCCAAAAAAATGAAATTGAGAAAATGGTCCAGGAAATCCTTAATGCAAGCATTATCCACCCTAGTACGAGTCCCTACTCTTCTCCTGTGGTCATGGTCCTGAATAAATAAGGTTCTTGGTGAATATTTCCTAACTTTCATGCCCTCAACAAACTTACCATCAAAGACAAATTCCCCATTCCTGTCATTGGTGACCTCCTGGATGAATTGAGTGGCACCCAATTCTTCACTAAACTTGATCTTCGTTCGGGCTACCACCATATACGTATGAAAGAGGAATACATTCCCAAGACTTCCTTTATAACTCATGAGGGACACTATGAGTTTTTGGTCATGCCCTTTGGCTTGTGTAATGCCCCCTCCACCTTCCAAAGCCTCATGAATCATGTCTTCTGTCCTTTTCTCTACCATTTTGTCTTAGTTTTCTTTGATGATATCCTCATATATAGAAAAACCTGGATAGACCATCTTGCTCATGTGGATTGAGTTCTCCATCTACTCTCTCAGCACCAACTTTTCCTGAAACAGTATAAATGTGCTTTTGGTGCCTCAGAATTAGAATACTTGGGTCATCTGGTTGGCAAAGATGGTGTCAGGGTGGATCCTAAAAATATTGAAGCTATGCAAGACTGGCCTCACCTAAATACTATTAAGAGATTGCGTGGATTTCTAGGCTTAACAGAGTATTATCACAAGTTTGTTAAGAATTATGGGAAGATTGCAGCACCTCTCACTGCTCTCCTAAAAAATAACTCTTTCACTTGGACTCCAACCATTGCTCAATATTTTCAAACCTTGAAGATCTCCATGTGCACCACTCTAGTCCTTACCCTTCCCAATTTCACAAATACCTTCGTGTTGGAATGTTATGCCTTAGGGAAAGGAATTGGTGATGTCCTTATGCAAGAGGGTTGACCTTTGGCCTTTACCAACAAGCAACTATCTGAAGGAAATCTGGGCAAATCCATCTATGAAAAGGAAATGCTGGCTATTCTTCATGTCATTGATATGTGGCACCCTTATCTATTGGGGAAACATTTCCAAATTAGGACAGACCGTCAAAGCCTCAAGTATTTTTTGGAACAACTCATTTCCTCCCTAGAACAACAAAAATGGGTGACTAAACTCTTTGGATATGATTATGAGATCATTTACAAGAAAGGCAAAGACAATGTGGTTGCGGATTCAATTTCCCAAAAATATGAAGATGAAGGATCCCTTTTTTCTCTTTCATTCATTGTACCATATTGGCTCCAAATCGTTCTCCGAGAATGGCTACAATATCCCAAAAGTTCGCAGTTGATCCAACAATTGTAGTCCAATGCTCCAGCTTCCCTAGGATACTCTTGGCTCCATGATGAACTTTGATAGAAAGGCCATTTGTATTTAAGTAAACAATCAAAGATTAAATCCACGGTACTTTTTGAGCTTCATGCTACACCCACAACAAGGAACTCTGGGTTCACCAAAACCTATGACAGGGTCAAACGTTCCTTTTTCTGGGATGGTATGAAATAGGACATTCATAATTTTGTAGCTGAATGTGATGTGTATCAATGCAACAAGGGAGAAACAGTCAAATCTTTGGGCACACTACAACCTCTCCCGATTCCACTTGCTATTTGGAAGGATATCTCTATGGATTTTATTACCGGCTTACCCAAATCGGGAAATAAATACGTCATCATGGTGGTTGTTGATCGCCTTTCCAAGTATGCTCATTTATGCACCCTTCAACACCCGTTTACAACATCCACGGTGGCTCAAATTTTCATGGATCAGGTCTTCAAGATTCATGGCATGCTGCACTCTATTGTTTCTGATCGCGACCCAACTTTCACAAGCAATTTTTGGCAAGAACTATTCAAGATACAAGGCACTGAATTGCATCTCAGCACAACTTATCATCCCCAGACTGATGGACAAACGAAAGTTGTAAACAAGTGTTTGGAAACATATTTGAGGTTTTTTTCCTCGGAAAATAAAAATCAGTGGGCTCAATGGTTACCCCTATCTGAATGGTGGTACAACACTTCATACCATACAACTACATGCATGACTCCTTTTGAAGCGATATATGGACAAAAGCCACCTTCAGTTCTCTCATACTTACCGGGTGCCCCGAAGGTCCAGGAGGTTGACCTAACACTTACAGCTTGATAGGTTATTCTCCATACCCTCAAAGAGAATTTGGTCATGGTACAAAATCACATGAATAAAAAAGTAGATCAAGGTCGCTCTGAACATCAATTTGCAGAAGGGGATCGATTGTTTCTTCAACTGCAACCTTATAAGAAAACTTCCCTCAAGGCCGAGCATTGTCAAAAGCTAGCACCCAAATTTTATGGTCCTTATACCATTCTCAAGCGTGTGGGGGAAGTAGCCTATCAGTTAGCTTTGCCCAGCCATTCGAAGCTACATCCTGTTTTTCATGTTTCATGCTTAAAGAAGGTGATTGGAGCTAAGTGCCAAATTCAAACCAACCTTCCAGAGTTAGCTAAAAAAGGATCCATTTGGCTATAGCCAGAAGTGGTTTTGGACCAGCGTGAGCATCACCTATGTCAGAGAAACATCAAGGAAGTGCTATTCCATTGGAAATATAAAACTCCAGTAGACGCCACTTGGGAACTAGCTACCATTCTTCAACAATTTCCTCATCTCAAGCCTTGAGGACAAGGTTGTTTTTAAGGGGGCGGACATGTTAGGGTCCTAACCCACACATAGGTAGAATAATATATTCGGATGTAATAAAGGTCAATATTAATAAGGCCTTTCAATAACATAGAAAAAGGTGGATGTAAGAAGACCTAATAGAAGCTTCCGCTTCTAGAAGGATATTCCTCTAGATGCTTCTTTTTAGTATAAATAGGAGTCGAGGGTATGAGAAACCTAGCTTGGATATTATTTTAATAGAGCTCTGCTCAACTGGAGGTTGCCCCCTCGAAGAGGCCCATGAACATTGCTTTTAGATTCAAAGTGCTATTTCTGTTATTATTCTCATATCATTTCAGTGTTATTGTGGTGAATGTTCTGGTTATATTGCTGTTATTCTGCCATTACTAGTATTTTATTTCTATCCTGCATACATTTTATATCTAGTATATTACAACAACCCTAACACTCCTAATCTCATTCAAATATTAATATTATGGAGTTGTTACATTACAATTCCAAATAGTTACAACTACACCCATTGGTTTGAGGGTGTGTTGACATGGACTTCGTTTGCATACCTAAAATCCTCCAAAATAGGGTCCTTATGACTAGGTACCTAACATACAAGCACAAGACAACTAACATGAGACAAGAGGCTTTTTAATATTGTTTCAACTAACATACAAAGTCTTGGCTAAATCATTGGAGAATAGAGGAGGTCACTTTGTAGATTATTGATACCATAAAAATATCATCACATCTAAATTTAAGGAGAAATTGTGGTGTGTTAAATAAATAAA
>JZKD02S0049731.1:265313-277383 GCA_000966675.3 Picea glauca
AAAACATCTAAATATATAGTATAATATCAAAGATCTTTTTTTAGGATTTTTGATAATTTTAATTGAATAATAGTGTGAGGGATAGATTTATTGATATGTTATTTATTTTATTTTAAGATTAGATGTTTTCTCGCTATGTAGCATAATCTTAATTATTTAACGTTAAACTTAAATTTCTTAATTTGTTTATTTTTCTTTCTAAATTAACAACAAATATAGAAAACACTTTGCAAAAATCAAATGCTCTTTTGTCTGATACTTCAATTCACTTAACTTCGGCATTTTCTTTCCCCTACTTCGGGGGTATGCTAGTTTTTAGAAATTATTGTAACTTATAAACTTTGGGAACAAATTTTTGAGTTGTCTTCAACATAATCATTATTATTTTCAATTACCCTTTCTCTTCACATCATTTGGTAAATATTATTTGGTGACCAAATGGCCCTCAATAACAAAAACCTTATTGGTCAAAATGTCATTGTTATTATTTTCAAATACTCCTTCTGTTAACACATAAGATTGTAAGAAGCCCCATGAGTCATACCTTTGGTTTTTTACATCATTACCGTGACATGTCACCTCTCAATTGTATAAAAGGTTCTCTTTGTCATCATCCATCTATTTAAATGTCAAGTTAAAGACAATTGTATGTGCTATCAATTCACTAGGAGAGTTTGCAACGTACTCATGTCCTCTATTCATTCATTGCCATCATTAAAGTTTTTTCATGCTAAGGGATTTCATTGTTTTCAGAGCCTATTTTTAACAATTTTCAGGGATCAGGTCTTTGGACATCCCAACAGTCTTCTCGAAGCATGCAAATCTTGTTTGAATCAGGCGCTGCAAACTGGTGACAGGCGCTGCAAACTGGTTGAAGGAGAGAGTTGGAGGTTGGACATATTTCAGACACCCCTGTAATAATTCAAAGATGTCAGCATCAAGCCTAGATCGACCTGGTATTCCCTGAGAGTGTTCATCATGTTTGAGGGTTGAGAAATGGGTTTTGGTTGGTTTTCATATTAGCATTGTGAAATGTGTTGCAAACACTCTGTTCTAGGACTGCTGAAACTTTCATCTTTTGCATCCTTTCAAATTCAGCCTTAAACGATTATATATCAAGATAATTGATTTTTTCAGCATGTCTGGACTCCTGACATAAGTTTTGAGGTATTGAAGCTTTAAAACAATAAAATAGGCTACTATAGGAAATTTCCCAGTGCTAGCGCTGCGAACTGGTAATTTTGACCAGTTGACTTCCATGACGATTTCCGGGTGAAGCAGGATGAATTTTAAAAATTAAAAGGAGGTTATTTTCAAGAACAGACCCAAGAAAATTATTTTTTTCATTTTTCACACATGTGTAATGGATTTGGATATTTGAAGGAATCTTTCAACCATATTTTTCAGTTTTCATGATTTCTTGTTTGAGACATGTTTTTGCGACACGTATTTCAACAAGCTGGAAATGAATTTCAAGAAACCGAGAGAGGTTTTTCTTTAGAACGAGCTTATATACAAAAATAGTTCTCATATTTTACAAAGCTATTACGGTTTGAGAATTACAGGTGGCGTTTTGAAGCCTATTTTTCATAATTTCACCTCTTGAAAAGAAAGAAATCAGTTAAAACATGTCATTTTCTGTTTGTAATTGTTTCTATTTTGAGAAAGGGGTTCGAGTTCGAAATGGTGAGATTGAAAGGACCTATAGTGCCATATATTTCATGGTACAAGAGTAGAGAAGGGTTGGAATTATCTAAGAGGGGGGTCTTTTGACCCAAAGGAACTCAGAGTGGTTATCACTGTGTATTTTTCTTTCTCTGTATCTTTTTCAGACTTGTGATTCCCTATTAATAAAGATCAATCTCTTTTATTTTCCATACTCTTGTCAATGCTTTTATAGTAGTCAATGAATGATTTATTCTTTTATTGCTTTGTGCTCATGAAATGATCAAATGAAGGATTCATTGTTGCATTTATGGGTCAAGTTCCATCAAGGCATTGATCTCTCTACGGTGTATTGAATACCAGCGATATCCTGATGTATCTCTGATTCATTCCTTCATAATTTTCTATCTTTCCATACTTTCATAGAGGCTATTTTCTAATATGAAGTTACTAGGGCCACTTTTGTTGAAGGATATAGTTGGGAATGTGTACGGTAGATGAATATTATTGTCCTTATGGTCTGATCCATATAACTTTAAAGTTTATCTTTCAAGTTTTTAATTTGAATTCTTTGTATGTTACCAAACTCACCTGATCTATAGTCTAGGGTGACTCTTTGAGTGTTAACATTTTTGGCGTCGTTTCCGGGGAACAAAGAGTGAAGCAAGCTTCCCTAGGAGAATGACATAGAGCCAACTCTTAATGGTAGACAAGAGAGGGACGCATAAATTGCTATAATCATCTACCTAGCGACTCCATATTCAAAGACTCCACTGGAGGAAGGATCCTGTTGACTGAAAGATGACCATACAGAAGGTAAAAAATAGGTAGCAGTTCATGAGTCTTCTCCATGAACTCTTGTTTTTCTTTATCAGTTCATTTCTCTCTTTTCCTTTAAGTATAAAGAGGATTATCTTATGTTTTGTCTATTCGGATGATCATATTTCTTCTTTTATATATCCATACTTGGAAGAAGAAGATATGCATACTATTTTTTTTGTAGATGTTGATCCTGTCTTCTCACCTTAGCCTATTCAAAAAGATGATGTATGTATTCAAGTCCTTCCTGAATCTAATCAGCCTTGTAACCGTGAGGATGATGAAACTGATTTATCTCCTTCACAGGTATTATTACCTTTTGCTATTACTGTTGAGCCTTTCCTTCAGTTTTTTAAATGTCATTTTCATCCAATTATTTTCCAAACTAGAATCAAAGACAAAATGTTTAAACATTTAAGGATGCCATCTTATCTTCATCCTTACCCTCTTGACTTCTTCAAGTATCTTCTTCGGTTTTCTGGAAAGGATCATCTTACAACTGAGAGGCATTTGGGAGCCTTTGAGAGCTTTCTTTATTAGTTTGAGATAGTACATGAAGATGTTACAATGAGGTTGTTCTCCAAATATTTGTTTGGAGATGCTGTTGTGCGGTTTAAAGGTTTGGGAGTCGATTCTATTGGTTCTTGGATCGAGCTATGCAATGCCTTTTTAAAGTGTTGGGGTGAGAACAAGTCCCTTGATCAATACTTGGATGATTTTAATCCTTTGAGGAGAGGGGAAGAAGAATCTTTGGCTATCTTCAACATGAGGTTTTATAGTGTTTATCATAGCATGCCATTGGAAATCTGACCTTCTGAGACTGCTACCATAGTGTGCTATGTAATGGATCAGCATAGATTATCTGGGCTTGCAAGAGGATTCGAGATCAAGCATACTTTGAAAATCTGCACGCACATGAACAACAAGACTGTGAGCATATTTCAGATTTGTAGCAACAAGAATGTAAGTATGAATCTGATTTGGGACATCATTTGACATTTTCTTCAAAGTATTCAGATTTTTCTATGGATCGGGATGAGCATTATGCTTATAATCAGTTTCCTAATCATTTTGAGAATACAATAATAAATGTTTGTATAGATAGTTACATGTTCTTAGCTTATCATTATCAATATGTTTTAAATCATGTTGTACAATTATCTTATGATCATTATTCTGAAGAAGAAATTGTCTCTCCTGATGATCAAGAGTTGATCTTAAAAGGATAAGAAGGTTATCTATTACCAAGCAAAGGAGAATGTATGCATGAGCAATTGTCTTTTCTAAATCAACACATTTTGGATTATGGATTTGAGGAGCTAGCTGTAGCTCTATTGAAGTCATATTTTTAGATTCTCTAAAGGTTTCATATTTCATTATTTCACCAACATTTGTGGGTGAGTATGGATTTTTGAAAGAGTCTATATCGATGTTGTTATGTTCTTGTTATTATTTATTAATCAGTAGCAGAGACACGATCATTTCAGTTTTAAAATTAATTGAATGGTTGTTTTGGAAGTCTGCCTTTACTTGATCAAATTGGAGATCTGGTTAGAGGTAGGGTAGTATAGGAAATAAGCTCACTTCTCGAGCATTTTCTTTCCTTCAGTTTGCAGCAGGCTTATTAGTCATTTTGCTTAAATAAGTGGCGGATTTTGCCAGTGTTTTAGAGGTTGGTTGCATATATGACTCCACATCCCAATGGATAAGGAAACAGGAACTGCATGTTCTTGGCAGCTCGCAAGGAGTATGCCATCCCCTGTGGAGCGAAATGTTAACACATAATATTGTAAGAAGCCCCATGAGTCATACCTTTGTTTTTTTACATCAGTACCATGACATTTCACCTCTAATTTGTATAAAAGGTTCTCTTTGTCATCATCCATCTATTTAAATGTCAAGCTAAAGACACTTGTATGTGCTACCAATTGACTAGGAGAATTCGCAATGTATTCATGTGCTCTATTCATTCATTGCCATCATTACCTTTTTGTCATGCTAATGGATTTCATTGTTTTCAGAGACTATTTTTAATAATTTTCAGGGACCAGGTCTTTGGATATCCTAACAATCTCCTTGAAGCATGCAAATATTATTTGAATTAGGCACTGCAAACTGGTGATAGGCGCTGCGAACTTCGCCGGGAACTGGATGAATGAGAGAGTTGGAGGTTGGAAAACTTGTAGACACCCTTGTGCTAATTAAAATATGTCAACATAAATACTATATACACCTGGTACTCCATGAGAGTGTTCATCATGTTTGAGGGTTGAGAAATGGGTTTTGGTTGGTTTTCATATTGGTGCTGCGAAATGTACTGCAAACACTCTGTTCTAGGACTACTGAAACTTTCATATTTTGCATCCTTTCAAATTCAGCCTTAAACAATTATATATAAAGATAATGGATTTTTGCAGCATGTCTGGACTCCTGACATAAGTTTTGAGGTATTGAATCTTTAAAAAAATAAAATAGGTTGCTACAGGAAATTTCGCAGCGTCGACACTACGAATTGGTAATTTTGACCAGTTGACTTCCAGGATGATTTTCGGGTGAACCAGGATGAATTTTCAAAATTAAAAGGAGGTTATTGTCAATAATGGACCCAATAACATTAAACTTTTTCATTTTTCACACAAGTGTCATGGATTGCGAGATTCGAAGGAATCTTTGAGCCTTATTTTTCAATTTTCATGATTTCATGTTTGAGACATGTTTTTGCGACACGTATTCTGGCAAGATGGAAATGAATTTCAAGAGACCGAGATAAATTTTTCTTTAAAATGAGATTATATACAAAAAATGTTCTCATATTTTACACATATGTTACAGTTTGAGAATTACAGGTGGCGTTTTGAATACTATTTTTCATAATTTCGCCTCCTAAAAGGCAGGAAATCAGTTAAAATGTGTAATTTTCTGTTTGTAACTGTTTCTAATTTGGGAAAGGGGTTGGAGTTATAAATGGTGATATATAAAGGACCTATAGTGCTATATATTTCATGGTACAATAGAAGAGAAGGGTTGGAATGAGCTAAGAGGGGGGTCTTTTGAGCCAAAGGAACTCAGAGTGGTTATCACTGTGTATTTTTCTTTCTCTGTATCTTTTTCAGACTTGTGATTCCCTATTAATAAAGATCAATCTCTTTTATTTTCCATACTCTTGTCAATGATTTTATAGTAGTAAATGAATGATTGATTCTTTTATTGCTTTGTTCTCATGAAATGATCAAATGAATGATTCATTGTTGCGTTTATGGGTCAACTTCTATCAAGGCAGTGATCTCTTTACTGTGTATTGAATACTGACGATATCCTGATGTATTTCTGATTCATTCCTTCACAATTTTTTGTCTTTCCATACTTTCATATAGACTATTTTCTGATCTGAAGTTACTAGGGCCACTTTTTTTGAAGGATATAGTTGGCAATGTGTACGGTAGATGAATCTGATTGTCCTTATGGTCTGATCCATATGAATTTAAAGTTTATCTTTCAAGTTTTTAATTTGAATTGTTTGTATGTTACCAAGCTCACCTTCAATATTAACTATTTTTACATCATTTGGGTAAACATCTTCCGGTGACCATATGACCCCCAATAAGTGTACAACTGAAATTTGGAAGTGGACAGCTGCCAATGGCTAAATGTGCTCTCTGAATCTGGTGGTTTTGGGATGACCATAAACCGAATGGATAACAAAATATGATGTCTTCTACTAAATGGTAGTGATGGTTTAAGGAAGACCACAAACAAATCTGTTGGTTTACTGATGACCACAAACTTTGGAACCTGGCTCTAGGACTCAAAGGTTTCCGAAACATTTCCTAAGTTAGCTAGAAGCTAGAAGTTGATGTCTTCTACTAATTGGAAGTGCTCTCGAATGTTGGTTTAAAGATGACCCTAAAATTTTTTGTAGCAGAAAATGTAAGTATTATACTAAGTGTTGTCTAACATAAGTTGAAATTCTTCTACTAAGTGGTGGTTTAAGGAAAACCATAAATTGATCACGCTCACTTATCACGCTTCCTTGTTACTGCTCGATTGATGGGACTTTGAAACTTGAATTCTGAATTTAAATCGATGAGGTTGTTCCCCCTGTCAAGGACAAGGTGAGAAGAAAAAAATCCTTTCACTACAAGATGTGTCCATACTCGAGAATGGATTCATCGGTATGAATGATATATATTCTTGACTATTGATGGTCATCACCAAGAAGTGATCCACCCATAGTGGTTCTTTACTCTTGCATATTTCTTATTGTTAAAACACTTGTTTGAATGATAATTCTTGATTCAGGTAGATATCGGTGGCCACCCACCTATTCCATAAACTCGAAAAACAGTTTTCCCTCTTGGGATTTTTTCAGTAGTTTTTTGGGTTCCAAACTTCTGAGGTCGTTTTGAGGCCCTAAACGATGTTTTTTTGGGATTTGGGGCCCAGGTGACTAGATAAGGCCCTAAATTGGGCCAGTCAAAAATTGTTTTCTCAGTTAGACCTTTCCAATGATGTATCAAGCACCCCAAACATAGATCGTATGCAAAATTTATGCCCCCGGGAAGTTGACGTATCAACTACCCCCATCGGGGGCCCGCAAACCTTTTGGATTTTCATCTTCCGGGGTTAGGATTTTTCAATTTTACTTATGTTAAAAATTCCTTTGGAGCCTCATTGGAAGAATCATATTCTTGTGAATGTGAGTAGCTGTCACGTCTCCTCTTAGAGATAAGTTTCCACCATTCTAGTGATTCTTTCACTATGTATTTTTACAGTTCTGTACATTTCACACATTAATAGAAATTGTGTATTACTGTATCTCTGTGTTTATGGTTTCATCTATGATACATTTCTGTTATATCATTGGATATTTGAGATACCTCTATACATTTATTTATTATATCTCTTCTCTCATTTCGTGCCGAAAATAGTCTGGATTAGTGGTATCAGAGGAGGCTTCTCTTGATCATTTTTCAGTGCATGTCCCCTACGAGGTCCGAGTATAGAATATTGGGTCTCAAGCCTATCTCTCTTGAGTATAATCACTCTCGCACACCCAAGAAACCATCCATGGCAGAAGAAAAGAAAAACGACAGAGCAAAAGATTCTATTAATCTGTTGCTTGAGCAAGCTCTGAGGCGACAGAGGGACGAAATGATGGAGAATTTTTCCCACATCCTTCAACGCCTGTTGATAACAACATTCACATCTTCATCAAGTGGACACTTTGGAGGCACCTCTTATTTCAAGGTACAGGTTAATTTTGATATTCTCGTATTTGAAGGTCAAATAGATGCAGATGCCCTAGAAAAATGGTTAAATATGCTAGAAGGTTATTTCTTTGTTTACCATTTTTATGATAGGGAAAATATCACCTCCGCACTCCTTAAGGCTCTCCCCCATGTCAAACATTGGTGGGAAACTTACTGGGAGAAAATTTCCACAGAGGAGTCTGGAATATATGGGGTCGATCCCACTTGGGATTTTTTTGTGGACACGGTCAAGGAACACTATTAGCTTGTTGGCAACTATGAAGACCAGTACATGAGATGGACCACACTATGGAAAGAGAGGGGCCAAGCAGTGTTGGAGTTCACCAATACATTCCATACCTTGCGCACCAAGTTGGGTATCAAATACTACGAGTGACATTTGGTTTTGAAATACCGTGGGGCTCTACATAGATACATCCAAACTGAAATGGATTTTTTGGATATCTCATCACTCGGTGATTCATATCAATATGCTATTAAAATATAGAAAAAATTTAGGCACCAGAACAAACGAGAATTCGGATCTGCAAATTTGCAAAAACCAAAGTATGAGAAAGATGACCCTAACAAACAGTTTCCTGAAAACCAATCTAATCCATAGGAAAATAAGGTTCATGGGAAGATGAAGAAGGACACTAGAAAATGATGTGATTTACTCAAAATCCCCTTGCGCAACACCGATGAATGTCGCTGAAAACAATCATTGGTGGCCAAGATCAAAGACAGGGAGTCAAACCCTAATTCAGAATATGATTATGAAAATGCTTGTAAAAGATAGATCATCAACGCAGACCCCACTGCCATTGTCACGACCGCAACAATTCAACCAGAAGAACCAATAGATCCTGAAGAGGGGGGGCGCCTTTTTCATTCACAGATGTGGGTGAAGGGGACCCTATTGTATTTATTGTTGATAGCGGAAACCAAAAGAACCTCATCTCAACAGAGGTCGTCAAACAATTGGGATTGTCAACAACACCACACCTGCAGCCATACAACATCGGGTGGCTTCACCAAGGATGAGATATTCATGTTAGCCAGCAGTGTCAATTGTCATACGACATCCAACCCTTCAAGGATGAGGTATTATGTGATGTTTCCCCGTTGGATGTCTATGTTGTTCTCTTGGGCCAACCATATATGTGGAAGCGCCATGCTATTTATGAGTCTCGACTCCGTAGTGTCATTGTTACTCTAAGGGGTCATCTCTACAGAACAGACGTAATTCCAACTACTGTCCCACCTAAACAGTTCCACAAGGTAGTATCTCATACTACAAAATTTAGCTTCTTCACAATATGTTCAAAAGGTGAACAAAAGGATATTGCAACCACTACAGCCTCGATCCAAGCACCTTCAATTCAACAGAAGCAGGACGAAAAGACTACAACAAAGAGAAAATATTCCTTCTACACACATACATTTCATGTAGCCCGACCGGTTGAACAGATTCAACCCCGCCAACAACAGGTTCTTGACAGCTTTCCACAAACCAAGAAGTGCGACGTCTCTAGCAAGGCAACCAACTCACCAAGATTCAGATTCAGCAAATGCTTCCCCCTCTCCCCCGGTAACTCAACGCAATGGATACCATTTCTTCCTAAGGAGAGAGGATTGATCCAGGTGAATATTGGTGGCCACCCACCTACTCCACGGGCTCGAAAAATAGTTTTCCATCTTGGTAGTTTTTTGGCAGTTTTTCGGGTTCCAAACATTCGGGGTCGTTTTGAGGACTTAAACAACGTGTTTTGGTGATTTTAGGCCCATGTGATTGACGTAAGAACTAACCTATTCCATTCAAAAATCATTATTCTCGGTTAGACCTTTCCAATGGTGTATCGAGCACCCCAAGCAGAGATCGTATGCAAAAGTTACGCCCCCGAGAAGTTGACGTATCAACTACCCCCATCGGGGGCCTACAAACCTTTTGGATTTTCATCTTCCAGGGTAAGGGTTTTGGGTTTTAATTATGTTAAAAATGACTTTGGAGCCTCATTGTAAAATCATCTTCTTGAGAAAGTGAGAAGCCATCACATCTCTTCTTAGAGATAAGTTGCCACCATTCTAGCGAGTCTTTCACTTTGTATTTTTACAGTTATGTACATTTCACACATTAATATAAATTGTGTATTATTGTATCTCTATGTTTATGGTTTCATATCTAATACATTTATGTTATATCATTGGATATCCGAGATATCTCTGTACATTTGTTTATTATATCTCTTCTCTCATTTCGTGCCAAAAATTATCCGGATCAATTCTGCTTTCTACAATGCTTACAAGGATGAAGATTGAAGTACTTATCTTTCATGTGGCCAACTCGCTGACAATTTTGGCATTTCAAAATATTATCTTGAATTGGAGCAAGTGAATGTGAACCATATTGTAGCAATCCAACACTCTGAAACTGGATCAGTTTGGTGTAATCTGGATTTTGAAAGGTGACATGCTTTTCATATTCGACATTGGTTCTGTGCTTGTTATTTCTGATTTCTTCCCAAGGTCTGATGACTGGCTTGGAAAGAGGAAGTTGATCTTCATTTGTACTTGAATATGGAGTTGGCTCACTTAGTTTTTGTTGCACTGGTTTTTTATTTGAATCAACATCATCATCATTGCCACTATATGTATTAAACACAACATACTCATGGTCCCCATTCAAAAAGAGGAGGTTGTTTTATGTTACTTTGGTATTTTTAGTAACAGTTTATTTAATCAATAATGCACTTTGTTGGAAAAACATAAGTTTTCCACCCATTCCCTTCCCTCACATTCTTTAGAATCAACATCATCCAAAGGCAGCCCTAGATGGATTTTCACATGCCTTACAATGCCTTGGTGTTGGGGCTCTCTCCTTAGGTTAATGGATCTGACGAGGACAGTCACTCACTTCTAAAACAAGAATTGGGATTATGAATTCCTTTGACAAGAAGATTGCTCATGCCAGTATTTTCTCTGTTACTATTGACAAGAAATCCATTACGCTAGTTTTTTTATCCAACATTCTTCTGCTATGTGACTCTAGGAATTCACAATGTTTGCATTGATTAAGAATGTGTGACAATATTGAATTTGGGACCATGAAGACAATGAGATGAATGACCCTTTATTATGGTTTAGCTCCTTGACATCATACCTCATGATGGTTTACCATATCTCTTAGCTGAATGTGGAATGTCGACCACACTTTCTCTGATGTATTCAAAAGCTCAATGTGACTTCTTCTTTCTTGGAGCTTGTAGAAAAACCACTTTGGCATATGACTCAACAACTACACTCTCCTCCATTCTTCACATCCTACTGAATAAATCGGCGCTTCCATTTTTTCGTTTGACCAATTGTTCCAGAAATGGTAGAACACTTTGTGATGTTTAAACAATGGTTTTTCTTTGGGATTTGTGCAAAGTGAATCAGTTACAATCTTTGTGCACATGCATCTATGCTTTCTTCTTATGAAGTGGCGTTCAATGTAGACAAATTGATACACCTCCTTATAATTGTCTTTTTGAATTTGTGAAATAACCATCAGTGTTTGATTTTAGAATCCAATCATGGATAACGAGAGAGAGTTTCCTAGTCAAGGATGAGGTCATAGAATGTGCTCTCATAGTTCCTAGAGTTTCTACAAGATCGACCCTTCCAAGGTTAATATCAATGTGCACTTCAATAAGGATTTAGGGTTGGACAATGATTTATACAATTTGGAGTGATGGTTCTCGATGAGTCGTCTGCAATAGAGATTCCAGAGACAAACTAGTGCAATCTTCTACCATTAAATATGAGTGACTTCAAGAGAATATTCAATATCCTTTTGAACTTTATAGACTTATCTAGAAGAGTAAATTTTTCCTCTTCCTCCTCTGGTTGTCAAGGAGGATTTCAAGTCCATTCTAGCCATTTATTCACTATTGATGCGGTAGACCCAGAGATAGCAACCATTGAGGGTTGTTATCCACATTTTTGGTTATCAAGATGATGACATGATAATGACATGATGATAGAAGATCTAACTCTTCTTTAAGATCATTTTCATGAAGAAAGTTACACTTATCAGCTTCTCAAAATCACTCTTTTGAAGATAGTACGCAGGCTGCATATATATTGACCTGCGGAAATGCTTGATTTCCGTAGGTTGCATTCAGTCAGACTGCGGACTTTCCGCACTGTGTTAATGGTCAGGGTGCGGAAATGTTTCTTGATGGAGAAAATGAATAAGTTCTCGATCCTTCTAGAAGGAATCTTCTAGAAGGATGAGTTGGAGTTCGAATGGTTGGCAAATTCATGAATCTCCAGATATCTTGGGATTACATTCT
>JZKD02S0049731.1:277393-293113 GCA_000966675.3 Picea glauca
ATGATTCCTTGATCACATGTATAGTCTAAAGTTTTGAATATATTAATGCTTTTGTTGTGATTGGTTTGTGTTGTTGTGATTGGACGACACAAGAGCATCGTAGCAGAGCGAGGATTAACAGAGATAAGGAGAGCTTTCACAAGTAAGTATATCATCCTTCTTCTCTTGTCCATTCAACACTTTAGAACTAGGGAAAGAGTAGTATTCTGTCACAGTTTGTTCCAGATCCGGGTGGATCTGTGGAGATTGGTCTGTGTCCGCACTCACGAATTTATCCTTGAACAAGGGTGGCAACAATGAAATTGTTGGATGATTCACTGTGGTGTTGACGTTGGTATATTCCAACAAAAAAATTGGGTGGAGTTCCAAGAAACCTTGTGAGGTCTGATATACATCTTAAGTTGAGGAATTGTTAGAGTTATTGAACACTCTAATCCTCTCTTTTGTGGACAATGCAGTCATCATTGACAAAACCACTCTATAGTCTGTTGTAACTTGCTTACAAGTTTCACTAGCCAAGGAAACACTACTGCAAACTCAAACTTGGCTTCTTCATGATGCACTTGAGTGAAAGAATCTTCGACAAAATTTTAAACTAGTTCTTTTTTAGAACAACTAACTTTTCGAAGAAGATGATGATGTCGATTCATATCAACAATTAGCGCAACAACAACTCAATGAGCTAGCTCCATATTCAAGTATAGGAAATGCATCTCAACTCTGCCTTCCAGTCTGCATGCCAATTTTTCTTGGGTGCACATCATCTGAACTCTAACACTGTGAATGATTCTCTTCTCCATCTTGCATTACATTCATTACTACTACAATTATACATTTCAATATTTCATGCCTCCTCACAATGCCTCTCTCTTCTCATACGTTTCTATCTCCACACATCATCGGTCTCCATCGCTAGTTGAAATTATTTTATCATTGGTTGGTATCTATCGTTGCAATACCATCCATTTTTGTAATGATGTTGTTGTGGAGGTTCCATTCTTTTCCTTAGAAAATTTCCTCTTAAAGCATATAACTGATAAACCCTAATACATGCAAACACTATGCTAATCTATAGTAACTCTCTAGTGCCTTCTTTTCCTCATCCAAAACCCTAGTTTTTGTGCGACACGTCTTTCCAATCTTTGCAATCTCCAGTCTTCCAATCATGCTCTTCTGAGAGCATCTATTGTACCTATGCAATGTCTCTAAACTATCGACGCTCCTCATTCTAATACCATTGTTAGACACATGAGATTAAAAACAAGTGTGTAGTACATTTGATTCATCAATATGATACATATATAAATACATAGTCTTGACCTTTTGGATTCGTATTCCAAGATCTCTTGGACTCCCAACGACCATTACACTATCACTTTACCTTTCATATTCCTACACAAGTGACTAATACCATAACCCTACGTAGATTAGGTTTCCAATAATTCTCCATCTTGTTGTGATGGTGCTTCCCATTTATTTTCTTCTTTTACTGTCTTTTAGGTTTTTTTTTTCTCTTGGGATGTGCTTTTGTCTTCCCCTTGTTCTCTTTACATGTATTCTTTGAAATGACATGGGAAAACTTTGACCTCTAGTGGACATTAATATCTAAATTAAATTAAATAAGGTTGGAATAAATACTAGGGGTCATCAGATTAGGTACCACCAACATATTGTAGTGAAAAAGACGAAAAGGTTGCATTTTTCAACACTAGTGCAGATGTGGTAAGTTTTATTTACTAAAGCATTGACTTTATTTTTGAATATTCTTTGATGGTCCAACCTCCACATTATGGTAGAAATCTCTAAATAATCCTCCCAATACAATAAATTCAATATAGTTTGAGTGATTTTTTGTAATACATATTTTATCGATTGACATTGATATTTATGGTATGAAAAAATACTTTGTAGAACCTACTTTGTAGAACCGGTCTACAAAACAACCCTTGCTAGCAAGTCATGACCTCACTATTAATTTGTAAACTTCGAATGGATAGGGATAATGAAACTACAAAGAGGCAAGTTCTAGGAAGTCATTATACTTGATAATCTAGAATGGTATTGGATAAGCACCATGTAGCGTCTGCACATATCTTAATGATGTCAGTGTATGTGTAGATATACATAGTTGGAAATATATACATATACATATCATGGTGTATAAAGACTCCCTGGTACTAACTCTTGGAGCGTAAACCATGACATGATGGTTCAGCATAATCCCCACTTATTTCTATCATAATTGCAATGGACAGTGGTATTGTTGATTCATAGATGCATAGGTAGATATTAATGTGTAGTTCAAGTTCGTAGACTACTACACAAACCATACTATCAAATGTTTTCCCTTGATGATGATAGTGGGTAGTCTTGTAAGAGATGAAGCTTGTTTAGATGTTATCCATAGATGTACCATTATTAAGTCGTGAATAGGATTTTTGGTTGAGTTACTAGATAGAGTTGAAAACTAACCTCTAGGAAGCTCCTCGCAAAAATTGATCATCATACTTGTGCTAACTTTGGAAAGGTGGTTGTATTGTAGTGATTTGCACAACATTTTCTACCTAGTTYGTAGAAAMAAATATTGATGTATACTAGTGAAACASATCCAATGAAGCACAACAATGCACATTAAGGGCCCAATGAAAACAATTTTTTTTTATGAACAACCTAGATTCATTTTGGAGGGRAAAARTAGGGTTTTTATAATCAWGTACACACAYAAAAATAGACATTGAAAGAAWAAWACTTGCAACATATTACATTGAAGGCATTTTTTGAGGGGGTGGCATYGGTTGAGAAAATTTTCATCAATACTAGTGGATWTTTACCAATGGTTTKAATARGGTATTTTTTAAGGGGGTGGGATCACTTGAGAAATAATTTGTCAAGACTAATGAATATTTACCAGTTTTTTTAGGTAAATTGTTGGCCACCTATCTCAATCCACATGTCCCATTCTCTTTGGGTTTGAGACTTTGGGTTGTGAGACTTTTGGCTTGACTTTGATCAATATTCTAGGTTGTTTCAAGTTGTACAGTCAAAGTCTCATTGTAATTCATTGTGTAGGGAAGTGAGGGAAACCAACAATGCATTGTTGCATAAGATTCAAGTCTTTTTTGGGATTTTCTAATCTATCTCAAGCTTCATGCCCTGCATAGTGGCCATGCATGTTACACATGAAATACTTGTTGCTTGTTATTTCCAATGAAATGGTAGTGACATGTATTTTTTTTTTAGATTATTCCATAACAAAATAAACATGTGATTGTTACATGTAAAAATTAGGTTGTGGTGTTTGAAAGGTTGTCGCAAATTATCATCTTGTACATGTAGTAGGTAGGCAAGTTGCTTTCACATAGTAGTTACTATATTGTCATAAAACATAATAACATTGAGACAAAATTACATCACAAATCAAACTGAAATAGGTTAGAACTATGTACTTCCTTCCAACAATGAAACTATTCAACATCCAAACTGAAAATGATGTAATGGGATACACTCATAGTTGTGTTGATCTCCCATGAGAAGGAAGATGAAGGTGAGGGATCATCATCAACTCTGGCATAATAATCACTCTCCTCCAAGACAACCTATGACACCTAGCACCTCCCTAGATCCAATGGAGTCCCCATCATCGATATACAATAATATCTCTTGAGTCGACAATTAGTGAGAGTTTCCAAAATGGGCTTTCATTTCTCCAATGGGGAGAGACCAATTCTCCTAGCCAAAACACATATGTCATCTTGCAACAATTCTCCAATGGTATTTTATTGTTTAGTGAGATCCTCGAAATCATATTCTATCATGCAGCAAACCCATAGGAGGTAATATGGTATGCCTTATTTTGCTAGGATCAGGTTCTTTTCGACATGGAAATAAATATCTATTGTTTGCATGTGCTTACTAGCACTCTATCTCTACATCAACATTGCTTGAATGAACCCCTTGGTGTGAAATCATAGCACCTTCTTCCTCCCAAAACCTTTGATGAATCCTACACATGTATGGATATAGGTGACAGTCATCAATATAATATAGTCTTGAGGGCAAGGGAAAACCTTGATATTTGGACACAAATATGATGGAATGTCATTGAACTCCCTACATGAATATTTGATGCATCTCTAAGAAGGGAATATTCTTCTAGGCAATTGAATGTAAACATTATAGTAGGCTTTCCTTTGTTGTTGACGTTAGCCCGCTATCCTCTTTGATGGTGATGCTAACCTCACGTGCTTGTCCAACCACCAATGATCTCAATCAATCCAGTTTTTGTTGTTCTTTGTAATCAAATTCATAAACTCAACTATTAAATTTTAACATCTATTTCATGACAACCTATGATCTCAAATCTTAAAGTAATATTAATGGTGGGTAATACAAATTTGTTGGAATTCATTGTTGAAATATTGTGTAACTGCAAAGAATATTCTTATCCCCTTTTGTGGATAAATTAAAAGATAAAGTATTCTATTTATTATTCATTAGATCAATCCCCTTTTGTGGATTGATCATGTTAGGAATTGTAATTGACCAAATCCCCTTTTGCATATTGGTCAAACCCTAATTGTAATATGCAAATTAAGAAGTCGGCCCCCAGGCAAATTAAGTGGTTCTAACCACCCAAAAAGACAAGTCAGCCCTGCCAGTGAAGAGACACCTCCTTTCAATGCTTTCCATTTTGTATAAATAAAGGAAGCCAACCACTAATTTGTTCACTCACTCAGCTCACTCATCTAGTGCGTAATTATTGAAGGAAGTTGCAGTTACCAGTTGCCTGAAGAAGGAAGAGAGAGAGGCGCATTGATTGGAGAGGATATTCGCTAGTGTTTGGTTTATTGTCTTGGCATTGTATTAGCTATCTATATTAAGAAATTTTTGCTGGGTTTTCTTCCCCATGAGGGTTTCCCAAGATAAATGTTGTGTATATTATGATTGTGTTTCTCTCAGTGATCCTATCTATGCTATGGTTATCTAGTAAATTGAAAAGAAACCTAATAATAGCTTAAACTTTAACATGGTATTAGAGCTAAGATGAAGAGAGCATCTTTCACAGGAAAAAGAAAAATGTCATTGTTGTCGTACAAGAAAATTAGGGTTTTTTATTAAAGAGGAATTTCAATCCGAAGATCATCTAGAAAAGTGCGCCCTAGATTAAGGAACTCATTGGCACCTTCAATGCACCTTTTCAATGGATAGAACTCCCAGAAAGTGAAACCCTAGTTTTTACCAGTACCAGAAAACCAGATGTACCAGGAAACCAGATGTACTAGGAAATTAGAAGTACTAGAAAACTAGAAGCACCAGTTTAGAAATCCGTTGGTCAAGTTTGAAGCGGAAAAATTTAGATTTTCCGAAATCTAATCACACCAGGCTACTCGCCTCAGCTAAGCGCGCCTCCTGGTAAGTTCAAAATTCAATTCTGAGCATTTTCATTTTTTGGTCATTTTCCTAGCTCCAAGTAAAAGATGTCTGCAAGTAGTAAGCTTGTTGACAAGCTAGAAGGTGTGGAAAACTTCTTTGTCTGGAAGTATAAGATTGCACTCATTCTTAAAGAGAATTTCCTAGCAATATTCATTAAAGAGAATGTACCAGAACTCATTGATGCTGCAGCTAAAACAAAACACCAAAAATACATAGTTAGGGCCAAAAGAATCATTGCAAATTCTATCAAAGATCACTTGATTCCTCAAGTGGCCTCAAAGAAGACTCCAAAGGAAATGTTTGATGCCCTAACCCGATTATATGAAGGAAGAAACATCAATCGGAAGATGAATCTAAGAACTCAATTCAAGAATACAAGGATGCAGAAAGGAGAAACAATTCAAGAATATTTCTCCAGAATATCACAATTCAAAGAACAAATAGAAGCTAAATCTATAAGAGTTCCAAATAAGAAGAAAGATGTTTCAAATATCAGATGCTACAATTTTCAAAAGTAGGGAAAATTTTCCTATGACTCTCCTCAAGGAAAAGGGAAAATAAAGCATCAAGCACATGTGGAAGAGGAAGAGGAATCTCCTCCCTCAAAGAAAGCTTTAGTAGAAATTGAGAAATATGTACTTTAAGTTGAAGATAGTTGATCTAAAGAAAGATAGAAAATGGTGGATTTCGTGGAGCCTCCCCACACATAAAACAAAATACAAGTATTCATGTTTATTTTTAGAATCTTGTTTACTTTAATACTTTATCATCACAAGTTAGATTTTTGTGAGAATGTTAATTAACCTCGTTTTATTTCAGTGTCTATGCAGACTTATCAAAGAAGACGATAAAGAAAGAGATAAAATATTTATTTCAGGTATGATCACTCATGAGAGTGACAAAGGTATGTGTTTAGCTATGATAATAAGGGAAAATTTGGTAATTTCATAGCTAGAGTGAAAAAGAGTTCAAAAGTCTTATTCATGATTAGGGTTTCAAATGTGTACATGGTTGAACAAGTTTTTCTTAAGAAAATATATGTACTACTCTGATATAAATCATGATAAGTTTTATTTGATTACTGCTTATTGTTACTGACTGATTGGCTAAGTGACATATCTCAGAAAGCATATTGTAAGTAATTTTATAGGTCTCAGAAGAAATAACATATGCCTTGACTTGCAGAAATTAGACAGCATGAGAAGGACTTATGATATTGTGATAGTCAGTAAAGACCAGACAATATACAGTATTTATATAGGAGCAGGAGGCTCCTAAAGATGCAGAACATAAATGTTCAAGATGAAGAGAAAGATGGATACTTAGATATAGTTGATGAGATGCAAGTAGCTGCAGGTTGTTCCATTACCGTTCTTATAGATGCAGAGGGAGCAAGTTGATCTAGTATGAAGTTGAAAAGAAATAAATGTTTGAACTCAAGAAGGCACCCAGGATATTACAGAAGAAAACTTCAAGGATGATGATTATAAGCTCTTAGTTTGGTGCAAGAGGGAGCTATGTCTCCGAGTTCGAAATGAAGGATCATGATTTGGTGCAGTTAGGAAAGAAGATGGATGGTGCCCAGATATTTTGATCAAGATGAAATTTATCCAGTAGATGGATGGTGCCCAGATATTTTGATCAAGATGAAATTTATCCAGTAGATGGATGGTGCCCAACAGATGGGTAGCATAGTATTATACCATGGAAATATTTTTTACCACAAGAGATTTTTTCCAGATCCCATAGCTAGACCTTCATAGAAAAGATAAGAGACCTTCATAGAGAATGAATGAGCAATCCCATAGGTAGACCTTCATAGAGAAGGAAAAGAGAAGATACCCTCATAGAGAAGGAAGAGACCTTCGTAGAGAAGGGGAATGAGAAATTTGCCAAGATTGGCCTCTGTACAAGTGTTGATTTTTGGATACTCTAGGGACATGCTAGAATACCCTCATATAGAAAGGTGTGACCACCCTCGTAGAGAGGAGTGTGGATGTTTCTTCAAGGGGCAATGAGCATATAATCTCCTCTGTCTAAGGATTGAGTAGCTTAGAACACAAACCTTGACCATGTGGAATGGTTAGTTGGCTCTTGAGGTTTGTGTCATGATCCTGCGTGGATCATGGAAAGGGAGTCTAGTCTTGCCTAGGCTAGCATATTAGCTTCTGTATTTCATGTGGGATGACTAGGAGTGAATTTATTGTAGTAGTCCTCCCTAGTGGATGGGTGAGATAGATGACTACAAGAGAAAGGAGAACATAAAAGGAATGAAAAAACTCATATAATATCTTATGTGTGAATATATGACATCTTCTGTGTGAAGATAAGATATGTTATGTGTGAAGATAAGAAATATTATCTTTTGCGTGAAGATGAAAGAAAGAAAGAGTATCTTCTGCATGAAGAAAAAGGGAAGAAAACTTCTGATGACTTATAGATATGCCAATCAATGTTCCAGATGATGTTATCCAGTTGATGTTGTTACCCAGTTGATGATATTGCCCAGTTGATGATATTGTTTAGTTGATGATGACATCCAGTGACCTGTCAAAAGATGAAGAATATCCTTGTTAAAAGGGAGTGTTGAAATATTGTGTAACTGCAAAGAATATTCTTATCCCCTTTTGTGGATAAAGTAAAAGATAAAGTATTCTATTTATTATTCATTTATTATTCATTAGATCAATCTCGTTTTATGGATTGATCACGTCGGGCATTGTAATTGACCAAATTCCCTTTTGCGGATTGGTCAAACCCTAATTGTAATATGCAAATTAAGAAGTCGGCCCCCAGGAAAATTAAGTGGTTATAACCACCCAGAAAGACAAGTCGTCCCTGCCAGTGAAGAGACACCTCCTTTCAGTGCTTTCCAGTTTGTATAAATAAAGGAATCCAACCACTCATGTGTTCACTCACTCAACTCACTCATCTAGTGCACAATTATTGAAGGAAGCTGCAGTTACCAGTTGCCGGAATAAGGAAGAGAGAGAGGTGCATTGCTTGGAGAGGATATTGTCTAGTGTTTGGTTTATTGTCTTGGCATTGTATTGGAAATCTATATTAAGGAAGTTTTGTTGGGTTTTCTTCCCCATGAGGGTTTCCTAGGATAAATGTTGTGTATCTTGTGATTGTGTTTCTCTCAGTGATCCTATCTATGCCATGGTTATCTAGTAAATTGAAAAGAAACCTAATAGTAGCTTAAACTTTAGCATTCATCATGTAATAGTGAAGGATGAAATTCTGAGTGAAATTAGTATAGAATATCAAACAGAGCATTAATTCTACAAAATAGTTGATTAATTGGTGAAGTTATGTTAGCAATTGATTGATCAAGAAGGTATCTCATTGGCATACTTGGACCTTTGATTCCTATTTTTTCCAATTGATTGAGATATGCATTAAAATGTTTGGATCAAGTGCCCAACAATTTGATTGATCAATAGTGGTATCAACCAAGGGTGGATCTATCTTCCAAAGACATTTGATTTGATTTGGAATTTCCTTGACATTGTTGTCCTATAGGAGAGTTTTTTTGTTATTGTTTTTGTTGTTATGTGTGTGTGAAGTTGTTTGAAGTATGTATACAATAGGTCTATTGGTTGCATTTCATGACAATGAGGGATTGACTTGGTATGATCGACTAATGGTGGATATTTTCCCTTTCTTACTATTTACTTCGATTGTTTAAATATTTCTTGTAGCTACTTGGCTAGAAGTATCATGACTAAGATTCAAACCCTTGGAGGATTGTTGTTGCAAATAAAACTAATATTATAGCTAGGATCGACTATTATTAGATCGAATCAGAAAATAATGAAATCTAATCCCTAAGTTATGTCTACAATAACTTAATGTAACCACTAATTAGTTATGAGAAGGACCTACCTGGTTTTGATGCTTGGTTGGAGAAAAATCCTTTTATTTGACCTTGTACCACCTGTCTTTGCTCCTATCCATGCCTTTCGACCTGCACACAAGTAAACAAGTACCTTTCTCAAATTTATTAGAATAAACAAACGATAAGAATGAAATAACTACCTTAACTAATTATCAAACAAGTTAGAACCTTACCAAAACACTGAAAGAGATCAATAATTGAATATTAATATAGATTTTGGGGGAGGGAAAGGAGAGAGATATCAATTTTAATTACAATGAAACAATGGTACACAAAGATATACCTAATCTATTGTTGACACCTTCTGTAACTGTCATCTGAATTCCTCCATCCTTAGGCTACTCAAGATCATTTTAGGACTCTAAAATCCCTTCCACGCAAGAATGAGGAAATTTGGGAGGTCTTAGGCCTCAAATCAGGAAAGGGAGAAAATACTCGAGGAAAAGGGGCTCCTTGAGGGATGAAAGTCAAGAAAACCACAAGGAGACAACAAACTTTGATATTTCTAAAAAGAGGATAAATATGTTATTGTATCAATGCTCTTAGTCGTTCCTTCCATTAGGCCTCATTTTATACCAATTCAAGTTTGTTGAGATAGTTAGTTTGTTGATTATGGTTTGAAGGATTTAATGTTTTCCTTATATATTATTGTATTGCATTGATATCCTATTGTTTTCAAGGGGGAATGCTCTTGATGTTTTGACAAAGTAAACCTAACTTGAGATGTCCAGTTGTTTGATAGACTAGGATTTCTTGTTAAGATTGACTAGATTGGGCTTGGTTGATTTTTTTACTAATGAGTGTTGGGGTATGTAGATAATAGTTGACCTATTGTTTTTTTTTTTTTAAACTAGGGAATTATTCGCATTAAAAAGGTGTGGTCAAGACCACTGAGTACATGAGAACAGTTTCAGAGTTTCACAAAAATTCCCCAAAACCGGCTGAACTATGCCTTCCACCCAAAAAAAGACTTTCCTTCCCCTAATATCTATCCATATCTTGACACTAATACTACACTAGAAAGTATAGATATGGTAATAAATACCGCTAATACCTATATTAGGACAAAACATAGATATAAATTACAATATTTAAAATCTAACTACCATTGCCGAGATAAATGAATCCCTCTCCCTGCTGGTCCATATCCTTCAATGCCACCACAGGTTCATTGAGATATGAAAATGGAGCCACTAAGACTACTAATATGACCCTCACATTGCCAACTGAAGAATTTTTCCCACTGATCTCCTCTCTCTCTGCCAACCAAAATTGCAGGTCCTCGTTTTGGCTCCTTAAGGCATATACTTCATCCTAGAGTTGGCCTATTCAAATTTTGTGCTAAGACAATGTTTCTAAAACATCAGTGAATATCGAAAAAAGGGCACAGATTCAAATGAATATACACTGATGATCCTCAAACTCTGCCACATCCAAGTCTCCCTTTGGATGTTGAACAACATCCCTAAGTTGCATGTTTTTTCTTTGCATTGAAGAATACTAATGCCCAATTAAAATTAGGTTTGGGAGAATCTCAGGCTCTGAGAAAGAGAAACTGGTAACTAAATAAGACCAATACAATTAAGAAAACACCTTTGAGCGATTGTATGACTTAAATTCTGAACATTGAATGGATTCTCAATGGCCTCTTGAAGTTTCCACTATGGAAATTGGGAAACCTCCCAACGAAAACACTGAAGAACCGAAAGAATCCCAAGGAAATGTGATGAAAATACTCTCGCAACAAACTTCCAATATGGCTCTCAAGATTACTTTAACCACAATACCTCCCAAACTACTCATAATGCTAATAAAAGATGAGCAGGCGTTGCTGCAATGATTAACTGAAATGGGAAGTACCTGAATTACCTAGAGCTGACAAATTTGTCCGGACACCATTTTTGAATTCATGCTCATGCTGATGACTACTCTTGATATTAGATTCTTTTAATGTACTTGTTGTGCATTCCCAATATCTATAACAGGTCCCAATGACTTGAGATCCATTGCATTTCCCTCGAGATTGATCTGACTTTGCTTTGCATCACCTGGAATGAACCACCACCAACGTGCTAAATTTATTCTTCGACCGCTCCAAAAACACCTATGTCTTATCCAAACTTTCATGACTAGACACTTGCAAGCCTCCCATTTACTACTCCCACTCATAAACCAACACACCACGTGGTGACTTAAGATTATTCCTAATTTCCTATGCATTAGGTCATGGGGGGTTGACTATCTTCTCCACTCCTTCATCCCCCATGAGACCAAGGGTCCTTAATAGAGTCCCCAACTACACTAAAGCTGGAATTTTTTCATTATTTCACCAATTGGATCCCTTGTAATAGTGCATAGGCTTCGACTATGTTGTTGGTGGCTATCCCTTGTTAAGATCTGATCCTAACCCCTCTCCATGGATCACTAGTTAGTAGGATATGTTTTATATGTAATAAAGGCAGACATTAGTTAATAAGGCCTAATAAATAAAGGAGAATAAGTCAATGTAAGAAGACCTAATAGAAGCTTCTGCTTCTAGAAAGATCTTCCTCTAGAAGTTTCCTTAGAAGATAGAATTAGTATAAATAAGAGTAGGAGGAATTGGATTTTTTTTTCTTGGATATTATTGTAATAGAGATTGGCTTTGTTGGAGGTTTCCCCCTCAAAGAGGCAAGTGAACATTGATATCATTAATAAAGGTGCTCTTTCTTGTGTTATTCTAGTATTATTCTGATATTGTTCTGGATATATCATTGTTGTTCTACTATTGCTTGCTCAATATGTTTGTTTTGCATATTATATTATATATGAAATATTTCAAGTGGTATCAAAGCACTTTCTAGGGCATGACTTGTGGGGTAATTTGTTTTAAGGGTAGAGACATATTCCAACGTCTTTAATCTACATAGATCTATCATTACGTGCATAAACCCGTGGTTAGGGAGCCATACACGTAGGAAATACAAGTGGTACTTAAGCACACATATGTTGGCCACCCTTGTAACCCATGTTGGTACCCCTTTGAGTGGTAGCACATCGGGAAACACCTATATATAGATCGACCTGGGAATTCTGAAGCCCTCCATAGATAAATAGATCGATTGCCTGACTGCTATAGTGTCACCGAGAAAAAAACTTCGGAAGATACTATCTAGCACCTGGGTAGTCAGGTAGTATGGCTAAGGGTATGGTCTAGCCTCCTTAGTTGGTTCCCTGAGATACTGGTCCGAGTACTACTATTGGACCCCGCATGTATATTAGAGAGTTATAGCACAGGGAAAACCATTGTCTATAGAACCCTTGAAGACCCTAACCCTTGGGACGGAAAAATAAATAGAACTGACAAAATCTATTGTCATGCAACTGTGTCTCTTGCATTTTGGTTGCGAAATTCCTACACATTTCTTCCTATTAATAATTTGGCAATTGAGTCACTGTAGTATTATTCATCTCAGATTATAAATCCGTGGGAGTTTAAAAAAGATGTTAGCACCCTTATTTGTAACCTAGTCCATTGCATTCCTCTCTTCATTATGATCGCAGTGGTACCCTTCACTTTTAAGCCTTTTTTTCTCCGCGGTCCCACCCCTTTATGATACACCCTTATTTGACACATGTCCCCTTGGACTCCCCCTCTTTGTCCTAGTCACCCTAGTACATCTCACTTTTTGTGGTCCCGATTTCCATCCTGACACCACATCTACTACATAAGTTGCTACCATTCCAACCACCCAATCTCAGACCCAAGAAGACAACGATACTAGGTTATCCAACTTATAATCATGAATGGACTCCATCCACAATACCATACAAACAACAATCAAGGACTCCCTCCTTCCAGCAATCCAAGCAACCCTCTGAGATGCCATGTCGTCATTCATGAAAGAAAAGTAGGTAGAGACCAATGCAGAGGACCCTGAGCATTCCCATAATGAACATACTCATTCCTCCCACTGCCCTCGGGGTTCTCCACACTCTTGGAATAAGGTGCCCAAAGTTGACATGCACAAATTTAAGGATCCAACCCCGTAGGGTGGGTCTCTCAAATGGAACAGTACTTCTCCCTCCATAATATTTGGGATGATGAGACCAAAATCCATGTAGGGGTTTTCTACCTGGATCAATAAATATGGAAGTGGTGGCAGTGGCATAAGAAATGTTATCCAAGAAATCTCACTTGTAACCTGTTCACTAAAGTAGTTTGTACCCATTTTGATAGGCAATCACATTTTTTGGGTAGACTCACCAAGTTGGGCCAAATTGGATCAATCACAGATTTCATCATGACATTTGAACAATTGGATATCCGGATTGAGGGCTTATCTGATGCATTTTACCTTGAATGATTTATTAGCGGCTTAAAGGAATCCATCTAGGCTCATGTGAGCATGCATCATCCTACTACATGGTTGCAGGCATGTTAATTAGCAAAGGAGGCAGAGACCATCCTTTAGGCCCCCACCCATGAGGGCTCCAATTCTCAACCTTCCTTGCGTTAGGGCTCACGCAGCGCCGACACAAACATTGAAGGTTCAAAAATTATCTCCAACTGAAATGGAGGAACGTCGCAAGCAAGGAATTTGCTACTATTGTGATGAAAATTATTCATCAAGGCATAAATGTCAAGAAAAAAATTTCTTCTAGATTAATGCATCTGCTTCATCTCCTTCTGATGAAATCCCATTTGATGAGGCTCCTGACTCACATGAGGCTCCACCAAGTGATCATGTCGAATCTCCTGTTGTAACCCATGTGGAACCAGAGGAACCCATCATATCGCTTCATGCACTCTCAGGTATTTCAGCCCTGCAGACATTGAAACTCAAGGGCTACATCAAACATTGGTCGATGGTGTTGTTGATTGATAGTGGTAGCACCCATAATTTTATTCATTGCAGGCTTGTTGATGAGATCCATTGCTTTTTCTGCCCTGTTTCTAATTTTCATATCCTCATCTCTAATGTTGGTACTATGAAGAGTGGGGGGCATTGTGAGAATGTCATACTCGAAATGGGTGATTATACTCTGAAAACCCACATGATATCTATTTCCATGGGCAGTTGTGATATTTTATTAGGCACGGAGTGGCTTCACACTCTGGGGCTAATCACAATGGAATATCAATAATTATATATGAGCTTCACCCAAGACACTCACTCCTATACCCTCTTCGGTGTCCAAGCGGGCTCTCTTGAAATTATCATCTCTCACAGGATGGAAAATTGTTGAAGAAGGAAACCATGGTGTGATTACTCAATTTAATGTCATATAGTTCACTAAACATGCCTCTCAGGTAGTTCCTCCTAGCCTGCAACTCATATTGGACAAGTACCCCAAGGTATTTGATATTCCCACAACCTTACCTCGCTCCAGGGGTGAGCATGATCATAGCATCCCTCTCCTTCTAGGCACTCAACCCCCAATGTACATCGCTATAGATATCCATTTTATTATAAAAATGAAATAGAAAATATGGTACAGTAATTACTGGAGGCGGAGGTAATTCACCCCAGTACCAACCCATATTCTTCACCAGTGGTGATGGTCTTAAATAAAGAAGGTACTTGGTGCATGTGCCCTGATTTTCATGCCCTGAATAAACTCACCATCAAAGATAAGTTTCCCATTCCTATCATTGATGATATGTTGGATGAACTCCAAGGTGCATGTGTCCTCACCAAATTAGACCTTCGCTCAGGCTATCATGAGATCCGCATGAAAGAGGTAGATATTCCAAAGAATGCTTTTAGAACTCATGAAGGAAATTATGAATTTTTGGTCATGAATTTTGGCCTTTTCAATTCCCCATACACCTTCCAAAGTATCATGAATAAATTATTGAAATCCTAAAACCAACCATGAACCCGAGCAAGTTTCTCTAGCTAGGCTTTAAGCTAAGAGGGTGTATGTCCTTACACTTCTCTTAGAAAACCCTTATTTAACCAATAACATGAAGCATAAAATGATGAAGACTATGGTGGGGGTGTATTCCCTTATACTTCCCACCAAGCGCCTATGTTATGAACCAAATATCAATATAGCATAGAAAAACCTCAGAAAAAGTACTCAACGCCTTGAAAAAGAGATCATTTCAGATAATAAGCCTCTTCGAGGGGGCAACCTTCTTTTACCCCACTTAAATGTTTAAGTACAAGATGATTCAAAATGAAAATATCTCCTTGGTATATATAGGAGACTAGGAGGTATAATTACAACTAATGGCCTAAGGTTGACATAAATAAAATAAAATTACTAATATAATATACCCCAATTAAGGGGTAATGAGCCAATATTAGGGCTTAACATGCCCCTCCCCTTGAGAAAAGTGTTGTCCACAACGCTTGAGTAACTCTGGATGCTTATGTATAAAAGACTCATCTTCCCAA
>JZKD02S0049731.1:300258-340495 GCA_000966675.3 Picea glauca
TGAGTGATATGGTTGTTTCAAATGAGGTCTCGGGGTCGAATCCCCAACCATATTTAAGGTCACGGCCAAGCCAGACACCAAATTGGTGTATGAGACCCCCTCCTCCCTACCTGGGTTGAATTCCCACAGATGACATGTTGAGCTCATAAGAAGTATATTGTTGTAATGGCTTTGAGCCATGTTGTTTATTGGTCTTGTGCCCTAAGGATCCTAGGGTTTATCCTAACTACCATCCTTGAAATGAGGGGAAGTAGTCAAGGGTTTTCCCTGAGCTTTGTAACCTGGAAAATAAAATTATATGTATGTATTTAGATATTTAGTTTTTCCTAATTATGTTTTATGTTTTATTTTTAATTTTAAATGTTTGTTTTCAAAAAAAATTATTTTTATTTTTATTTTTTTTTGTTTGGTGTTTTTCTTATCTTTTTCTTTTTTTCTCTTATTTTATTTTATTTGTTTTTCATTTTTTTTCTTTTTTATGATTTTGTTTGAAATAGTGTTGGACTTTCATGCATGGTGTCTAAAATGTTACAATTTTAACCCCCAAAAAAGAGGGTGCTACTGATAGTACCTCTTTTCAATTTCGTGGTTGGTTTTAAGATTTTAGTTCCAAGGGTCCCTGGATAGGGTGATAGGGAGGCAACCACTACCAAGCACCTGGACAACGCTGTCCATGCATAGATATCACCTGTTGTCTGAAGCACCATGTAAAGGGACGCTTGGGCACATCCCACATGCTCAAAATTAATATGATAGGAAACGCCATCAACGAGGTTCATTTCACAATTACAAATTAGGTTAATGCCACCCGATGGAGGAAAAGGTTTGGACTGGATGATGGTTTAATTTGGGTGAAGTTTGGGCTTGGTCATATTCACAACAGGCTTCATATGGAAGTTGTTGAACCTTATGAGGTTCCCTCCCCTCCGGGGATTGAAAATGGAGCAATTAGTAAGGCATCCAACAAATTAATGTGATGCAATGGAAGAGGGATTGTTACATGGGCCGGAATATTGAGATTTGTTTGCAGTTGTAGGGGCTTTAAATCCTGGTGGAAATCCATCCTCCACCATAATCTGCCCTTCTCGATTAGCTCCTTTGTCTCCTAGCTCAATCACCCCTTGCTATATTGGAATGACACTCTTCTCTATAGCATAAGTTCTCTTCACCTTTGCATGATGATGGTTTGAGGAGGATTAGGTTGGAGGGGTTGGAACCAACATAGAAGACTACCTTTACTGAGGGCCCATCAAAAGGCCATGGCTTTTGCAAAGACCTTCAGATTTAATACACCTCCCCCCCAAAAAAAAATGCATTGAGCTGGAGCTAATGGATGCAAATGTCCATTAGATAGAATTATGGTATCAGATGGGGACATTGATGCAGACCTCACCACCTGGATCCTCGACACAAGTTCCTCATGTTCCCAAGAAACAAAATACTATCACACCGTTGATATTTATTATCATATCAAGGTCCTAATGGGAAAAGTAATGAGAGACAAGAACTCAGTCGCTGATGAAATGTTGTTGCAATTCGAATACCTTTGGTTGTAAACTAAAGTGGTGTACCGAAAAATTTCTCTTCTAGCCGAAAACACAATTGGACTGAACCTCAATGAACCAAGCGAAGGAAATATTAGGTTTTGGCAGACAATTCCCCCTCTCCTCAAGATTAATTTCTTCATGCTTTGTCTTAAAGTTTCACATCTTTATCATATTGACTCTATTCAGATAGCCCAACACCAATTAACATACAGACTGTTGTAGATAGGGATTTTATCTTTTGTTATCTAGCAGATAGAGACATGTTGTTTTTTTATAGGGACAAAACTTTTAGCCTCAAGAAACAATTATTTTGTTGTTGGTTTGGATTCCCAAGCAGCAGACCAACCGATGGAAATATTTAATTTTAACGATGTAAATATAATATAGTTACAGATAGCTTACAAAAAAATTATTTTGGTTCCAAGGGTAATGGTTGTCAAGGCCATGATTCCAAAAAACTCACAATTTTATCAGTAGAAAAAAAGTGGTAATTCTAAGAGCACCAATATTTTGTTCGAGAGTTGATTTTAAGGTTGTGGTTGCAACGGTACCAATTGTCAAGTCTAGAGGTTTTACAAAATTTGTAGCTTTAACCTTGAAAATAAATAAAAATGGTGATGTTGTTAGCACCACTTTTTGATTCGGCAGTTGATTTTAAGGTTTTTGTCAACAACATTGCAATGTTGTTAAGTCCATGGTTACAAAATATGTTAACTTTAACCCCCCCTAAAAAAGGTGCTACTAGTAGCACCACTTTTTGAAATGGGGTTGATTTTGGTGTTTTGACGAAAAAATATGGGTTTTTAGGGCTATAGTTCTCATTTTCAAGACATAGTTCTCATCAAGTTGGTAATAGTGTTGAGTATGAATAGTTCTTGCAAGATGCACTTGGGAAAAAAGCTCTCTATCATTTTCATGAGTGACATAGATATCATGGCTAATTACTTGATGAAAATTAGAGAGTTGATAGATCAATTGGCTACTATAGGGCCATAAGTTGAAGATGGGGAGCTAATGCTCATTGTTTTCAATGGGTTTTCTTCATCTTGCAAACCCTTTCTCTAGGATATTTGTGCTCATGAGAATATGTAGTCATATGGAAATATTTGGGATGACTTTGTGAAGGAAGAGACAAGGATATAATCCAATTCAATCAAGGAAGGTGAAGTAGGAGACCTTTCCCTTGTCCGGAGGTAAGAAAAGAATACCTAGGAAGGGTAATAAAGATGAGTCTTCAAGGAAAAGTAAGGACTCAAGTCATGATAAATGTTTTAGGTTTCATCATAAGGGACATTACTCCAACCAATGTCTAGAGAAGAATAAAGGGAAGGCCAAGCAACACCATAAACAAATTGCAGGGAGTGTAGAGATCATAGTTGGGTTGGATGATTAGAGTTGAATCTTGAGATCGCCTTCTCCTTGGTCTCATCTTACAACCAACACTATGTTCAGTGTTGGATGGTATGTGGAGAATGAGGCATTGAGACATATGAATTGTGATGGGAATATCTTCAATAAGTTTCACAAACAAGAGGGAGGAATGCAAGTAGAAGTGGGTGATGATGCCACTTATCTTGTGAAGGGATTCAACTCCATCTCTTTCTTAATGCATTCACTGAATGTTTTTGTATTGAATGATGTTCTGATTGTTCCTAGTTTGAAGAAGAATCTTATTTTAGTTTCTTGTATTACATATTTTCAATGTAGATTTTCATTTGAAGGAAAACAATCCATTATCAATGATTTTAGTCTATCAAGTTTGAAGACTTTGACTAGAGGTGTGCGGGATGGTGGCCTATACAAGTTACTAGTTGTTCATGTGGAAATTATACATGGCAGTGAGTGTTAGAATATAATGGATGTGCTCATTTTACCATTGACAATATCACTATTATCACCCAACCATAGGTCAAAGCCACCCTCTGAGCACCTTAACCTTGACAAAGAATCACTCTGGAAGCAAACCCTAAGCTATATAGCCAAACAAGGGGTAGTGCACCTTTCCCCAAAGATAGCAAACCAATAAGAGCTGATCAGATATTCCAAACCCTAACCAAGAGATAGTCCAAGACAAACATGATCTGCTAGCTGCAACAACTACAATGGTAGCTCTCCTCCAAACCTGCGCACAAAACTGGGCACTGCAGTGCACACAAGTGTTGCTCTGCAATTCTAATACTGTCCTGCCAGAATGAAGACTGGCCTCCTATATTTATAGTAATTATGGCTAACTGCCTGGGTGGACTTCTCATTCTGGGTATCTTTATTTTGATTATATATTTTTTCTTCTGACCGACTTCTTCTCTTGGAGGCTAATAACCTAATACAAGTTATCTTCTTTAGACGAGATGTCTTCTAGGGTTATTAGCCAACTCATTAGGGTTTCTTCTTGCTTCCTGGAATATTCTATTCTCGTCAGGTTTACATGTGGAGGAAAATACCTCCGACAACTACCATAATATCAACACTCCCTCCTAGCTAGGAAGGTATTACAAATAATGGTCTTGAAAACAAACATACCATTCACCTGGTAGCATCAACATAGTTGTGTAAACTATCTTATGACTAGATCATGAGCACCATCATCATCATCAGTGTCATCAACTGCATCATCTCTCGAAACCATACTCTATCTAAGTAATCAGACATGATGCTCACTCCATAGAGTAACACAAGAGACATTCTTCTAATCTAGAAGAGCAAATGTTCTGAACCATTTTCTATTTGGGAAATCTTTGTTCATTGATCATTCATCTGGCTGATAATTATTTTTAACACTGTTGATAGTCTTCAAGGAAATCATAACAATATCATTCAATAGAACACAATTGTGTCTATCCATAGTAGTACACAACTACAATCTAGTGGTATACTACCACACCAAGTACCACATAGATACTTGATCAAACAGTGAAACACATCCACCACAGTAGTATACATCTACTATCTAGAAACATACGATCTTCATAACAATCATTTGATATCAATCTGCACAGAAACAATGCTATGATATAAATGAATCATCTGGGCCATTCTTCCACTCACATCTATGAGATCTTGGAAGAGCATCTGCCCTCAGAAGGTCAAATATCAATGATGAGCTATCTGGACTATTCTTCTCAAGAAAGGAAGAATAACTGTCCTGATTTCTGAGACTGGACCATTCCCCACCCTGGGCCATTCCTATGACACTAGACAAAGTGTAACCTGGAGAGAATGAGTCTTCCCTAAGGAATGTTTGTCCCTGATTGCTGAACCTGGACCATTCCCCACCCTGGGCCATTCTTCCAGCACTAAAAAAGTGTAGCCTGGAGAGAATGAATCCGCCCTAAGGAATGACTGTCCTGCACCAACCTCCAAAACAGACCATTCCCCATGTTAACCACAATGGGAAATCATTGTTCGACGAGGTGGGCCAGTCTTCTTGAGTAACCCTTAATAAGAGAGATTTCCCTAGACCACTTCCCATGTTAACCACAATGGGAATTTGCTATGTATGGTACTTCAACAATCTGAACCATTTTCCGAACTAGAAAATGTCTGTCTGTCAAAAATCTCAATCTACTTTTTGAACTGGAAAGAAACTTCTCATCCTGGACCATTTTTAGAACTAAAAAAAATGATTGCCCATCAATCAATAATACATCAATTCTCCCTCCCAACCTAGGAGTCATCTCTTCATTTTTCAATAAGGAATTTGTCTCCATGAGCTCCAGCTTGAGTACGCAAACTCTTTCATCTTGGACATAAGATTTACCAAAATGTTTGCTTATCTACTCATCTATGGAGATATGTATTGAAGAACCACTTTCTCCTTTCTGAACTTTATCACAGATAATGTAATGCTTTATTTCAAATGTACTTCGGTCTGGAACATTGGTTTTCTCTGAAGGTGGCTTCATGTATCTTTGATCAATAAAGTATATCATTGTTGGAAAACTGGAACATATCCATGTGGCACTTCTTTTGTCATCATGAGATATGATCTTATGAGTAATCATCTTGATACAATATTTTTGTTATACAAAATCTTAACCATGCTTCTGATGTGCACTAGAGGTTATCCACCAAGTTATCTTCTTCCATATGCTTACAAGGGTCTCTTTCTAGTATGCTTCAAAGTCTTGAGGTTGCTCTTCATACACTCTTTGTTCAATTTCTCTTGGAGAATAGTCTTTGCATTCATCTGATGTAGAAATCCAACCCATGGATGTTGCAGATGATATAATGACTCATGTAGAGGTATGTCTGATTTACTGGAACAAGTAATCGTCATAGTCTTATCCCTCCATCTGGGAGAATCTCTAGTTTTGTATCTTGCAATGCTTGCATATATACACACTATTCTTCATCATAACTTTCATTACCTCTGCTTGATTTCTTTTAGTGAGTTCATATCAGGCTAGTAATATTTTGATTCTTAATACAATGACTGGTTGTTCTGGCTTCTCTTTCTTTCTTGGGTTCTTTCATGTTATTCCTCATGTTTTTCTTTAGCTCTTGGGTCCATGGATTTTCTTATAGATTCCATGCTCTAAATATTCCATTTCTTTCTTTCATCATAGGATCACGGATGTGGATGGACAACCAAGGATACTTTAAGGATTCTCTTCGAAGAAGACTTCTTTTGAGGTTGAACTGAACACGTACTACCTTTCATGGCTACTACCATGGATATATACTTCATCATCTTCAATGGATCATAGGATTAGCTCGCTCCTAATCCTTGCTTCATGTATGAGTGCATATAATCGGCTCCCTCCATCTAACAGAGTCCATGCTTTCATCTTATTGTCTTCTGGAAAATGTCATAATTTTTTCTCCAATTTCCTCTTGATTGTTGACTTCTTTTTGTATTTGCTTCTTCTAAGTCTCTTCATGATTGATTATGATTTCGGCTTATCTTGTAATAGCTTCCACATGATTTGTTTGATGTATTTCATCCTTTCATGTGTATTATCTAAATTGTATATCAATCCTTATATTGTTGTTCTTCCATAGGTATAGTTCTTCTTGGAACACATTATCTTCCACGAGATAGATATACAAGATATGTAAAGAGACGGAGCAAACAAGATATGTACAAGAACTAAGAAGAGTATTGTTACCTTCAAAAGAAGAAGTCTCTTTCATCCTGCTTAGTCTTCTTTGTAGGTTCCTTTTCTTCGGAGACTGATGCTTCATGTTTAGCCTTCCTTTTTTTTATCTCAGGACAATGATTCTTGTAGTGACCATACTTTCGACAGTTGAAGTATTGTATTTCTGAAATATCTTTCTCTTGATTTGGATTCCTCCTTGAACCAAGCTTCCTTTTGTTCCTGAAATTCTTGAATCTTGCTATGAAGTCTTGATCATCGTACTTCTTTTGGGGTTTCTCTTTTGCACTGATCCTGGATTCTTCTTGAGCATAGCAAGTCCAAAGTTCTTCAAATGTAGGATACTCCTTCCTTGTGTTCATGCTTGCGGAAAATGCATCCCATGTCTTGGGAAGACCATTGAGTGCTATGTTTACCAATTCCTTCTCTGAAATGATCTCTTCAATAGCTTGTAGTTGATCTCTTAAATGGGAGATCCTCACAAAGTATGATGTTATGCTATCATCATCATTCATCTTCATGTCATGGAGCTCATTCTTTAGCCTCGTTATTTGTCCAATGTTTCTGACTGAGAAGAGGTTTGTTAGGGCATCATACATCTTCTTCGATGAGTCAATATGGGAGATGTAGGGTATCAAGTGGTATTTTATAGATTCCACTATGATACTCATGGAATTGATGTCACCGTCTTTGAACTTCTCCATAACTGCAACGTTCTGTGGTTCCTTCTCTTTTCCTTCTTCAAAATCTGGTTCCACAATCTTTCCTTTCACGATATTCAACACTTTATTCTTGGCAAGGATGAGGTAAATCCTTGTCTTCCACGCTCTAAAGTTAGAATCTCCATCTAACTTGTTTTCTGACTTCATAGAGTAAGTCATGGTTGCTTTGACTTGGTCAACCCTAGATTTGACCAAAAACGCAAACTTGATGTCTTGGCTTGCTGAGAGTACCAGGAGATGCGCTAGGCTAGGGCACACTAATCTATCCAGAAATTAGGTTAATCCCTTCACTTAAGGTTCCTCGACGAGAGGATTAGTGTTTATGCAACTGCACCTGCCAATAACCCAAGCGACAATGCTTTGGTGACTGCTCCTGCTAGAAACCCTAGCGACAGTTCTTCGACGAGCTTAATATCCTTATGGCTATGTTTCCTTCCAGCGGTTAGAATGAATGAAGGAGGTGTGGGCCCATAACCTATTAGAATATAATGGATGTGCTCATTTTACCATTGACAATATCACTATTATCACGCAACCATAGGCCGAAGCCACCCTCCGAGCACCTTAACCTTGACAGAGAATCACTCTGGAAGCAAACCCTAGGCTAGATAGCCAAACAAAGGGTAGTGCACCTTTCCCCAAAGATAGCTCACCAACAAGAGCTGATCAGATAGTCCAAACCCTAAACAAGAGATAGTCCAAGCCAAACGTGTTCTGCTAGCTGCTGCAGCTGCAATGGAAGCTCTCCTCCAAACTTGCACACAAAACTGGGCACTGCAGTGCACACAAGTGTTGCTCTTCAATTCTGAGACTGCCTTGTGAGAATGAAGACTGACCTTCTGTATTTATAGTAATTTTGGCTAACTACCTGGGCTGAATTCTCATTCTGGGTATTTGTCTGTTCATTATATATTATTTCTTCTGGCTGACTTCTTCTCTTTGAGGCTAATAATCTAATACAAGCTATCTTCTTTAGACGACATGTCTTCTAGGGTTATTAGCCAACTCATTAGGGTTTCTTCCTGCTTCCCAGAATATTCTATTCTCGTCAGGTTTACACATGGAGGTAAATACCTCCCGCAGCTACCATAATATCAACAATGAGATGCTAAGAAAGCCATATAGTTTTGAGAAGGACTATGAGAAGAATGAATGGTGGGATGCCATGACTGAGAAGTTTAACTCAAACTTAAAAAATGATGTTTGGGAGATTGCATTGAGATTTGTGGGGGAATTAGTGATTGATTCTAGAAGGTTGTAGTTGACGGGAGTATTGAGGAGTACCATGACAAGGTTGTTGGGTTATCTCAGAAGGAGGAGTTGGCCTTGTTGAGGTTGGTGCTTCAGTGGTCATAGTTCTTGAGATGCATGGGAAAGATACCCCTTTTTATAGGTTAATGGAGGGAATGTGTGGGTTGTTTCATGTACCATGATCTTGGTATTTTAGGATTTATGAAATTTTTACAAAGTTTTATCTTTGGGGTTTTGATAGATCTGATCCTCTTGGCTTGGTCCTATGTGTGGATGTCGTTATCTTTGTAGAGAATTTTATAAACTCATGATGTGGTGCAAATATTTTGGCCTATGAAGTTGACTTGAGGGGTGATGGAGTTTGACAGGTTGTTGTTGGTGTTGGTTACTCTCCTCTATTCTAATCTGAGCTTCTTATTGACCCAAGTTTCATGTCTTTCAGGTTTCCAACAAAGCCTCTAAAACTATCGGCCCTCCTGGTAAACCAGAAGGCAACACAATGCATAGAATGCACTGCGCAGTCTCACCCAAGATAGATTTAATGGGTGGTTGTAAGACTCATGTGTTTATAGCCTAGGATTGAGCGTGAGATATGGGATCTATATTCTAAACCATTTATTATAACTAGTGATTACAACCTACTATTATTCACGACTATGCAATAACTCTACTAGCGTAGTCCCTCAATATCACAACAACATTTAAACAAGAAATATAATAATGCATTCATTCATTAAGTACAACAACGAACTACTAAAAACAGGATAAATATATGCATGCATTCATCACATTACATGGCTATTACTGTGGTTCACCCCCTCATGGGATACATCCACAAATATTTGGCTCTTGGCTCTTTTATGATGGTAGTTCTGCATCTCCAGCGCCGCGTGCTTACAATTCTCCTCAGATAGCTAAGATCTATATGAGGCGAACTATATCGCACTAGTCTCCTCAGCCTGTGATCTAATCCTCAAGATCTACCTTTTATCCTCTCCTCTATCTCTAAAGATTAAAAAATAGCTCATACAACAAAATATTACCTATCGGAACAACAACTACTACAAAATCCGTGAACAACCTTAACAACTACTACAACTAACGAACAACAAACGACGAACCCTCTATAATACCTCAATATCGGTATTTATACATCTTTGGCTCTTCATCCATTACAATACATTACCAAAACCCTAACCCTACTGTCATTAGGTATTCCTTTCGTTCACGTGTTGTTCTTCCTTCTAGCTATCGATTTCCTTGTGCATGCGCGCATGTTGTGCTTTTTTCTAGCTATCGCTTTCCTTATGCATGATTTCTTTCCCCACAATCATCCTTATTTCTACTTTGGTCCACTTCCAACAGGTCCCCAACACTGACATGTGGCTCGTCCCGAGCCACCTAATCCTTCTGAGCTTCCTGAATCTACTTGGTGATCATCTGGAACTTCTCCTTGAGCTATGTTGCTTGTGTTAGCACCTGCGCGGTCTTCTCCTTGATTCTGTCCACTACCTGGACTGCAACTTTGTCGTTGATCAATCCTGCACATTCTTTCTGGGTATGTGCTACTTGTGTCTTAGCTTCCTTTTCCTGTGCTAGGACTTCTTCTACCTTCTCCTGCAGTGGTTCCATTTCAGCCTGACGCTCTTAATTATGTGTTTGCACAGAGATTAGCTCTTCCTGCAATCTCTTCATGTTTTGCATCCCTTTGACACATTCTGGGATTGGTATTTTATTCTGCCTCTGCTTGAGTTCTAGGATCATTGTGTTGATCCTTTCTTCTTCCTTGCCCACCGTTGGACCTGTTGATCCTCCTCCAACCTGGTCCAAAGCTACGCTGCTTTATCGAACAAGTCAGATGTTGTGCTGACTTTCTTCTCTATCTCTTGCAGTTGTGTTGTTGCTTCCTTCTTCCTTTGCTCCTTCACTGCTGGTGGCGTGGTTGGTATGAGCTACTCCGAGAGATTCTTGATCTACTTATGGTATTGCTCGATTTCCTATGCAATCTGATCAATATTTTCCACTACTGCAAGTTCATTCCCCTACGCGGTGTTTGGAAGCTTCTCAAAAATTCCTCCTACTCTTCGTTCTAGTTTATTTCTACATTCTCTTTCCTCTTGAGTTTCGGACTTGGCATGCTCACAGAATTTTGCCTCCCATTTCTCTATTGCTCGTTGTAATTTGACTAAGTCTTTGTATGCACGAGACTGTACCTCGTGGTCAACGCTAACCTGCAACTTGTGTAGTGCCCTGGATGGAATCCACGTCAAGACCAATTCGATGTGGTTTAAATATTTCAATGGTGTCTACCCCATGATTTCATCCATGCACAACATACTAGGTGTGATGTAGACCGTTGCGTTTGCATGCTGTAATGAGTGGACTGGATCTCATTCCTCTACCTCCACTCTTTCCTCGTTCTGTCGTGACGACGGTTCTATGCCCCTGCTACTGCTTTCTATCCGTACTTCCTCGAATTTCTTAAGGAACTGCCCCATTTTTGCCAACTCTTTTTGAAGTTTGTCCCTGTGATGTGTTGCATGGTCGAAGTCCTCAGATAGGAAATCCTAGACCATTCGAGCTATCATCTCCACATCATCATCTGTAATCGTATATTCGAGAGGCGGTCTTTGTGCCTTCATTTTCTTGTGCGATCCTCCGGTCTGTGTGGTTGGTCTCTTGCTTCCCCCTGTTTCCTAGGAATTGGGACTTGTTGCGGTCTCTTGCGCGGCCTCGACCTGCTTCTACTTCTCTTTGGCCGACTGTGTATTCTACTTCTCCCCCTTTTGGGTTCCCATTTTCTTTGGTCCTTCGTCTACCTGTGATGTCTCTTCTTGGCCCGTTCTTGGTTTCTTGGGCACTTGGATTTCTAGAGGCTACGTTTCTCCCTGCTCTGCCTCTTCCTCTGCTGTTCTTTCTGGCACTTTCTGGGTAATGGCTGGAATCCTCCATTCCTCAGGCCATTCGCTAATGACCATGTCAATATCACCCTCTATGATGTAGTAGCACATTGGAGCCACTATTTCTCTAGATCATTCTTTGTCTGTATCCACATTGTTTGTCATGTCACCTGGAATTTGGCGATGTATGCATATCGCGCGAAAAATTCTAGTGTAACTCTCCACATCTTGGAGATGGCTTCCTGTAGGTCGAGGAGGTACCCCTCTAAGATGGATCCATTCGCCTTCTTGTTCCTCGAGTCTGGCTTGGCTTTGAGAAAAAAATACCTCACTCCCGTACAGAAAACTACATAACTTGGTTCTCGCCATCCCATGAAGGCTATTAGTGTGATCAACCATGAGTAGTGAAACTATGTGCCTAGGTCCTATGCATCCTTGCAATCCTCTAGGAACAATTTCAATAAGTATGGTGCCCAGCTCATTGAGGTGCCTTTTGTGCATTGGGCTGCAACTGCAACAACTCCAGCCGAGACTTCCTCCCTGCGGCAGTTCCTTAGCAGCTTGCATGTTAGGATTTCATGCCCAGTTATGTGGTTGCATTGTTGATTTGTTTGATTATGATGCCTCTTATCCCCCTATCAGTTCCATACTTCTTATTCATCTCTTACACTAGCGCTTTCTCCTTGGTTTTGTCATCCAGAAACAACGCAGTATCCATACCCCGAATTGGTAACCCTATTATTTGTGCAATAAGCTCAACAATTATGGGGACAGGTTTTTCCATCCATATGTCCCCTCCATGTGTGACTACTAACAACTATTTGCTGCATTTTGTTGTGTATTGGTCTCGGCCAAAATGTGGTAGGTCCAGAAGACCTAGAATTCTTGTTTTCTCTAGCCTAGTTGCCCACTAGTATGGTTGGTTGATCGGTTCTCCAACTCAATTTTTTCCCGTGGTATGTATAAAGACCCTCTACGCAAGTTCTGGGAAATTGGATTCGGTTGCTATGTCATGGTTTGAATATTTGATCTTCCTGACATGGACCAATAGATCTGGTCATACCTATACCCCAGCTGGTATGCGCAGTAGAACAATTTTTGCTGCAGGTTTCTTGCGAGGTGACCTGGGTATCTATATTTTATCTTTATGTTGTAGTGGCTGGCTTGAAGTTCCAGCGGCTTCCGGTTTCTCCTCCGTAATGCATTCCGGCCAAGCCGAGACATCTTCAACAGTCTCCCCTATTGGGTGTTCTGAGATGGTTGTTTGAGACTCATCTGGCTCCACTGTTGCTTCTGGATTCAGTGTTGTGCCATTGACTCTCAGAGCTGCCTCTGCATGCTATGGCTACGTCTCCTTCAGGGTTTATGTTCCCTGGTTATGTGGATCCTGTACTTCCGCTGGTATTTCTTGGCTTGTTCCCTCCAGTGCTGGCTGTTGGATTTCTTCCAGGATAGGTGTGGATTGTACTGGTATCGTCTCTAGGGATGGGATTTCGTCAACATTGATGATCTTCAACTGGTGTTGTTCATCCTCTACCAACGGTCCTCGTGACCTAGTGTTAACCCTGGTTGGTCTGGCACTCTGGCTTACTTCTTTTGGCTTCAGTGGTATCATGGCAGTGACTGTCGAATGTTTTCTGGGTTCAAATAACTTTTGTGATCTCTGTAGCCTCGCTCTATGCGTTCTACCTGCTATTGCTCTCTCTCTGTTCTCTTTTGTGAATAGACTAGTTTCTCCCATGCTCATGTGTTGTATCGACTTCCCATGAAGCTTTTCGAGGATGCTTCCTCCATTATGGGTTTAATGCACCATAGTTATGGGTTCAATGCATCTTTGGTGGTTTCATACTTTCCATTACTCTTGCTTTGCCATCTCTAGTTCATGCAATTAATGTGATGTCCCATCGGTCCTTTTCGTCATTCAATTCCACCTAATGTTGTCTTGTTGTACTTCTTTTTATCGACTTTACTTTTCCCACTTGTTTCCCTTTTGATGTGACCATTATACTTTTCCTAATTTGTGTTTCTAAACTCGTGTGGCCTTTCTACCTCTGGCATACTATGCCCTCTTTAGTTTTGTTTCCTTTTTGTTCCATTTTGATTTTTTTTTAATTTTTTTTTTACTGTGCGGTGGATGGTCCATTTTCCTTATACATCTTCAGTCAGATCCCATTGATCATTCCTCTAAGTTCTATGCCTGATAAATCCCTTAACTATACAGATCCTCCATCTGTGACAGATTTTACCTCATATGGTCCTAACCAATGCATTCTGAGTTTTCCTGGGTGCTGAAATGATTTGTTGTCATACATTAGTACTAGATCTCCTTCCTTGAACATTTTCTTCTTGATGTGTCTATCATGCCAAGCTTTGTCTCTTGCTTTTTGGACTTTTTGGTGGAATCCTACCAAGATTCGGTCTTCCTCCATGGTTAGTAACTAATTCAGTCTCTCCTGTATTGCACCTCGTTCTGTCATTTGTATGATTGCTACTACACGCAAGCTTGGTACTATAAATTCTAGTGGCATCACTGCTTCTTGGCCCTAAACCAATTTAAATGGTGTGTGCCTTGTCAACATTTTTCATGTAGTCCTATATGCCCATAACACTCCTGGTACTTTGAGGAACCAGTCATCTCTATTGACATTGCAAATCTTTGTCAAGGCGTTCTCAAGAATTTTGTTGAATGCTTCTACTGTGCCATTTGCCTATGGATGATATGGTGTGCTCTTCTGATGATGGACTTCAAATTATTCAGTCATAGCACTGATGGTATTGTTTATGAAGTGTGTGCCGTGTTCGCTCATCAAAACTCTTGGGCACCCAAATATAGTGATTACTTGTTCAAATAGAAAATGCGTTGTTGTTTCTGCGCTGTAATCTTTTACTGGTGCATCTTCTGCCCATCTTTTTAAGTATTTCGTCGCGGTGATAATGTACCTTGCTCCTGTTATTTTTGCTGGTGAGTTGATTGCTCCCACAAAGTCTATTGCCCACTTGTCAAATTCCTGTAATGTTACTTGTGGTCATAATGGCATCTCGTCCCTTCTGTTGGGTTTTCCTACCCTTTGACAAACATCGCATGTTTGACAGTATTCCTTTGAATATATATGAATCTTTGGCCACCATAGTCATGCGCGCAATACCTTCTGTGTGGTATCTTTACTTGCATAATGCCCTCCTGCCATTCCCTCATGGGCTTCTGCTAAAACTCTTGGTCTTTCATGCTCTAACACGTATCTTCGCAAGATGCTATCTATGCCCATTTTGTATAAATGTTCTTCAATCAGTTGATAGTCGACAACACGAACTACCAAGTTTTTCTTCTGTGCGGTGCTATATTCTTGCATATCGGTACCTGTACTCAAGTACTGAATGATATATGTGAATTATTCATCGGCAATCTATACTGAAAATAACTATGCATCCAAAAAGTTGTCTTCTAAATTCGTAGGTTCCTCTCCATTCGTGACCCTTGATAGGTGATTAGGTCCTGCATTTAATTTTTCTGGTTTAACTATTACTTCAAAGTCAAATTCTTGAAATAGCAGTAACCATCGATAGATTATCCCCCCCAACACTAGCTTGTTGACTAGGTATTTCAGGGTTGAGCGATCTGTGAAAGTCTTAAAGTGTTTTCCCAATAAGTAATGCCTAGACTTTTGCAGTGCATAGACCATAGATAGGCCTTCTCTTTTAGTCATGTTATAGTTCTGCTTCAATTCTGATAACTTTATAATCGTGAATTCTATTAGGTGATCCAAGTCTCCCACTCCTAGCTATGTCAATATAGCTCCAAGTGCTATCATGGATGCATCTACATGCATGTGGAATGTCTTCTCCCAGTCTGGAAATACTAATATCGGCGTGATAACCATCTTTTCCTTCAAGGTATCCAAACCATGTTGACACTCGTCGTTCCAATGAAACTTTGTATCCTTTCTTAGCATATTTTCCATCGGTGCAATGATCTGTGCATACCCTTTGATAAATTTCCTATAATAACCTGTGTGTCCCAACATTGCTCTTAGATGACAGGCTGTTTTTGGTGGTGGTAAATTAACAATTACTGCGATCTTTGTTGGATCTACTAATAAACCTTGTTCGCATACTATGTGGCCCAATAGTACCCCAAACGGGGTTTCGAATATCCATTTCTTTATATTTAGTGATATCTGACACTTCCTACATCTTTCTAACATCAGTCATAAAACTTCCACATGGTTTTTCAACAAACTATAGACTATCCAATCATCCAGGTATACTTCAAGAAATTGATGGATGAATTCTTTAAATGCTGCGATGACCACTCTGGAGAATATTGTTGGTGCATTCTTCAGTCCAAACGACATGACTGTGTATTGGTAGGATCCCCATTCTGTCGCAAACGTGGTCTTGTATCTGTCCTCTTGTGATATCTTAATCTGATGGTAGCCTGAGAATCCATCACTGAATGAGTAAGCTTCATGTCCTCCAACATTCTCTAACACTTCATCCATGAACAGTGTATGGAATGGGTCGTGTAGGCATGCATCGTTCAACTTCCTCAAGTCATCGCATATCATGATCCCTCCTTGTTTCTTGTCTTGTACTACCATTGGACTTATCCATCCTGACTCCTCAACCGGTTCTATGATGCAAACTTCGAGCATCTTGTCGATCTCATCTTTGACTTTCTGCTGGTATATAGGGTTTAGTCTATATGGTCATTGTCTAATAGGTCACGCTTCAGGTCTGAGTGGTATCTTCATCTCTCCTAATTCTCCTACTATACCCTTCATATCTGTAAAGGTTGTGGGAAACAAGTCGTTGTATTCGTGCAACAACTTTGTGATGCTTTCCACTGTTTGCTCATCCCAATAGTCTCCAATGTTGGCCATTTTGGGATGCTTGGTTGTCCCAATGTTGACTTTCTTTACTTTGATCAGTGCGGAAATGACTTTCGATTCTATGGGTGGACCTTCCATGTCTCTTTCACCTTCTGCCTCTTCTATCTAAATATCGCGTGGATCCTCTTCATCTGGTGCTTCCTCTTGCACATGATAGCATGACATCAGTTCCTTAACTGTTTGTTTATTCTGCTATTGCTCTTCTGTGATAAATTCTATATTTGGTTTTTTGATAAAGATTACTCCTCTTATTTGTTTTAGAGCTGCATCTATGTCGGGGTTTTCATCATCGAATGAAAATGTCATGGTAAAATTCCGTTGCAATGTTTTCCATGTTGCAATTCCTTTGCGCAAATCCTGGTATGTATACAAGTTTGTTGGTATGCCTTCTAGGGTGTGTATGAAGTGATGAGGCCATTCCTTCGGGGGTGTCATTTTCCATAATTTTCTACACGCTTCCAAGTGTTCTGCTGGTGCCCTGTGTCCATCGTACTTCTATTGCTTATTGTTTTTATGTTTTGCGCCGAACCTTATGCACATTAACTGCTTACATTGATACCAGTATGTGATTGTCTCTTTGTGTGCACCCCACCATCTTGCGGGTGTGGACTTGAGTGCTAAGTCAAGTGCTAACAGTCTCTGGTTTTCTAACACTTCATCTTTGTATTCCATCAAGAATGTTTCCAAATCATTGATTCCATGCAAGCTAGGTGGTTCTATTACTTCTGTGCCTACCCATCATACTGCACGATCTATTCTTGCACATCATCTTGTAGAGACTTTGTGTAGCCTATGATGCTAGTTTTCTAAACCGGTGTATGAATCTATCGAACATGAAGTAATGCTTCGCCAACTGAGCACCCCATCTGCAGTTGGTTTATGTAATCCTCATCGTGTGCAGTTGTTCTGTACAACTAGTCGATTTCCTCTAAGTCTAGGCAAGTAGGTTCTACAAACCTCTCCCCTTCTGATGGGTCTAATGGTGCGATGACCCTATATTCGCCAGACTCAAATGTCATTTTCCTGGTCTTCAAATTGATTATGGCTTGATTGTCAAACACCTAATCCAAACCAAGAAACGTTGGATACAGTGTTGTGTCATCTACTATTTCAATGGTTTCAAAGTCTACTTTAGTGCACACTCCATCGAGATCTATTGTCACTCCTTTCAGTCTACCGATTTGTAAGACTCTGTGTTGGTTTGCCAATTTTAATTGAACAGGTGAATATCCTAATGTTGGCTCTCCCATGCATTGCCATGTCTTCTTTGGTAATACATTCACTTTGGATCCTAGATCTAGTATAATGTCTCCCATATTGAAATCCCCAATGTTATCATTCAGTCTAAATTCCCTACTTTTTCTTCTTCTTATGTGTAGGTGATTAACTATTTTTGGTTCTAGCTTTTCTTCTGTCTCCCTGCTACATTTTTCTAGTATATTTTGCAAAATTTTCAAAGATGAGGGATCATTTAAGACCTTTACACATGATTGCAGAAAGCCTTTGATTGTACTTAATTGTCCCGTGGACTGCATTTCGTTGGTATGATCCAATGATGGTGGCAAATCATACTTTGGTGCTTCCTTGTTCTGCTACGCAGTTGAAGTCGACGCTATGTCCCCCTTCTGAAATTCTTGTCTGGCTTCCTTGAATATATCCTTCTCCTTCTGTGCATCGAACTGCTTCTTTGATTCAGTGTTCTTCCTCACCCACTGATTTTGTTCTGGTTATTGCCGGGCTGCGTCGTTTCCTGTTTTCGCTCCTCCATGAGTAATGATATTGATATTCCTTCCTTCATCTCTTGCTTCGATTGAGATCCACTGAACATTCTGGTTGTTTTGGTTTCTCTTTTCCTAAATATTTACTAGTAATGTCAGACATTCCTCTGTGTCATGATCTGATGCATGATAGTACATACAAGTCACTGGTGGAAGTGGACATTCCCTTGCATAATGTCTTAGTTGTTGAAAATTGTGACATGTGACTGGTCCTCTTCCTCATACAAAAACTCCTTTGGCTTGTCCTCCTCCTCTGTAGCCTGCACGATCTCCTCGCGGCACATTATACTAAGGTGCCTGATTATATTGCGCGGTATTGTACTGAGGTTGTGCCGTATTGTACTGTAGCTGCACGTTATTGTATGCTTTTTGCACAGTATTATACTGTTGTTGTGCACTATTGTATGGAGCTGGGACTGAATTGAACTGTGGCGTTGCTTGCCCCGTCATCATTTCGGTCTGTACTCTATATGCATCTGATGTCCTTTCTCGCATCAAATTCATAGCTCCACAATATTTGTCATCATGGCCCACTAACTTACAAAAGGTGCAATATGAACTCTTTGGGACTGTCTGGTATTTTTGCATCATCGTACAGTGATAAGGTTCGTGACCCGGTTTCTTGTAGATTTCGCACCGTAGTTGATCCGAATTATTTTCAGCACGAAATGAGATCGGAGATATAATAAATAAATGCATAGAGATATCGCATATATTCAATAATATAACAGAAATGTATCAGATATGCGACCATAAACAAAGATATACAGTAATACAATATTTCTATTAATGAAAGAAATGTACAGAGACTGTAAAAATACAGAGTGAAAGACTCGCTAGAATGGTGGCAACTTATCTCTGAGAAGAGATGTGATGGCTACTCGCATTCACAAGAAGATGGTTACAATGAGGCTCTGAAGGAATTTTTACAATAAGAAGGAATGCCAAAAACACTAGGCATCCAAAAACCTAACCCTATTAGATGAAGCACAAAAAGTCATGTGGGTCCTGTTTGGGTAAGTTAGTACATCAACTTCTCGGGGTTGTAACTTTTGCATACGATCTCCGTTTTAGGCATATGATACCTAGTTGGAAAGGTATCATCGAGGAGATTCATTTTGGGGGCTCAATCCTGCCTTTGGCTACCATTGAGGACCTCAATCTTGAAAAACCTTCATTTAGGCCCTCAAAATGGCCCCGGAAGTTAAAACCTGCTGAAAATAGTAAATTGCCAAAATTTCCAGAAAACTGTTTTGATTCAGTTGGAAAAGGTGGGTGGCCACCGATATCCACCTGGATCAATCCTCCCTCCTTAGGAAGCAATGGTATCCATTGCGTTGAGTTCCCGGGGAAGAGAGAAAAGTTTTTTTTGAATCTGCATCTTGGTGAGTTGCTTGTCTCGCTGGAGATGTCGCGTTGCTCAGTTTGTGGAAGTATGTCACAAACCTGTTGAGGTTGAGGCTATTCAACAAGTCAAGATACATGAGAGGACGGTGTGCAGAAAAAATCTTTGCTCTTTGCTGCAACCTTGTCAATCTACTTTTGTTGGATAGAAGGTGCTTGGGGCAAGGCTATAGTGGTTACAGTGTCCTTTTGTTCTCCTTTTGAACAGATTGTGAAGAAGTTGAATTTTGCAGTATGAGATACTACCTTGTGACATGTTTTAGGTGGAACAGTAGTCAAAACTACCTCTGGTATTCTGTAGATATGATCCCCCAAAGTAACAATGACAGTACGGGGTCGAGACTCATAAACAACATGGCGCTTCCACATATATGGTTGGCCCAAGAGAACATCACAGACATCCAGTGGGGAAACATCACATAATACCTCATCCTTGAAGGGCTGGATACTGTATGACGATCGAAACTACTGGCTGACACGAAGATCTCGTCCTTGGTGAAGCTACCCAATGTTGTATGGCTACGGGTGTGGTGTTGTCGACAATCCCAATTGTTTGATGACCTCTACTAAGATGAGGTTCTTCTGGCTTCCGCTATCAACAATAAAATGCAACCATGTCCCCTTCACCCACTTCTATGAATGAAAAAGGTGCTCCCCCTCTTCAGGATCTATTGGTTCTTCTGGTTGAATTGTTGTGGTAGCGATAATAGCAGTGGGTTCTGTGTCAATGATCTTTCCTTTACCAGTATTTTCATAATCAGATTCTGAATAAGGTTCAGCTCCTTGTCTTTGCTCTCAGCCACCAATGACTGTTTTGAGTGACATTCATCAGTGTTGTGCTAAGGGATTTTGTGGAAATCGCACCATTTTCCAGTGTCCTTCTTTGTCTTCCCGTAACCTTTCTTTTCCTGTGTCTTGGACTAGTTTTCGGGAGACTGTTTGTTAGGGACATCTTTGTCATACTTTGGTTGTTGCGGATTTGCAGAACCAAAATCTCGTTTGTTCTGGTGCTTAAATTTTTTCTCAATTTTAACAACATTTCGATAGGCAGCACCGAGTGATGAGATGTCTAGAAAATCCATTTTAGTTTGGATGTATCTGTGTAGAGCCCCACAGTATTTCAGAACCAAATGTTGTTCCGAGTCTTTGATACCCATCTTGGTGTGCAAGGTATGGAAGGTATTGGTGAAATCCAGAATTGCTTGGCCCCTCTTGCCGTAGTGTGGTCCATCTCATATACTGGTCCTCATAGTTTCCAATAGGGTAATATTGTTCCTTTACCGCATCCACAAAACAATCCCAAGTGGGATCGACCCCATATATTTGAGACTCCTCTATGGAACTCTTCTCCCAATAAGTTTCCCACCAATGTTTGACATAGAGGAGAGATTTAGGGAGTGCGAAGGTGATATTTTCTTTGTCAGAAAATTTGTGAATAGAGAAATAACCTTCTAGAATATTTAACCATTTGTCTAAGGCTTTTGCATCTATCTGTCCTTCAAATATAGGAATATCAAAATTAACTTGTAATTTGAAAGGTGAGGTGCCTCCAAAGTGCCCACTTGATGAATATGCGCTTGTTTCTATCGGCAGGTGTTGAAGGATGTGGGAAAACTTCTCCATCATTTCGTCCCTCTGTCGCGTGAGAGCTTGCTCAAGCAACATACTGATAGGATCATCTACTATGTCATTTTTCTTTTCTTCCGCCATTGAGGGTTTCTTGGGTGTGCGAGAGTGATTGTATTCAAGAGAGAAAATCTCAAGACCCAACTTTCTATACTCGAACCTCATTGGGGTCATGCACTGAAAAAATGATCAAGAGCAGCCTGCTCTGATACCACTGATCCAGATTATTTTCGGCACAAAATGAGATCAAAGATATAGTAAATAAATGCACAGAGATATCGCAGATATTCAATGATATAATAGAAATCTATAAGAGATGAAACCATAAACACAGATATACAGTAATACATGATTTCTATTAATGAAAGAAATGTACATAGACTGTAAAAATACAGAGTGAAAGAATCGCTAGAATGGTGGCAGCTTATCTCTGAGAAGAGATGTGACGGCTACTCGCATTCACCAGAAGATGGTTACAATAAGGTTCTGAAGGCCTTATTACAATAAAAAGGAATTCCAAAAACCCTAGGCATCAAAAAACCTAACCCTAGGAGATGAAGCGCCAAAAGTCATGTGGGCCCCGTTTGGGTAAGTTAGTACATCAACTTCCCGGGGTCGTAACTTTTGCATACAATCTCCATTTTAGGCGAATGATAGCTCATTGGAAAGGTATCGTTGAGGAGATTAATTTTGGGGGCCCAATCATGCATTTATATATCATTGATAACCTCAATCTCAAAAAACCTTCATTTAGGCCCTCAAAATGGCCCCGGAAGTTAAAACCTGCTAAAAATAGTAAATTTCCAAAATTGCCAAAAAATTGTTTTGGGCCAGTTGGAAAAGGTGGGTGGCCACCGATATCCACTTGGATCAATCCTCCCTCCTTAGGAAGAAATGGTATCCATTTCATTGTGTTCCCAGAGGAGAGGGAAAAAAGTTTGTTGAATCTGCATCTTGGTGAGTTGCTTGTCTTGCTGGAGACATCGCGCTGCTCAGTTTGTGGAAGTATGCCACGAACCTATTGAGGTTGAGGTTGTTCAAAAAGTTGATATACATGAGAGGATGGTGTGCATAAGGAATATTTATGCTTTGCTGCAACCTTGTTGATCTTCTTCTATTGGATAGAAGGTGCTTGGGGCAAGGCTATAGTGGTTGCAGTGTCCTTTTGCTCTCCTTTTGAACAGATTGTGAAGAAGTTGAATTTTGCAGTATGAGATACTACCTTGCGACACTTTTTAGGTGGAATAGTAGATGGAACTACCTCTGGTATTCTGTATAGATGACCCCCCAAAGTAAAAATGACACTACAGGGTCGAGACTCATAAACAACATGGTGCTTTCACATATATGGTTGGCCCAAGAGAACATCACAGACATCTGGTGGGGCAACATCACATAATACCTCATCCTTGAAGGGTTGGATACCGTATGAAAATCGACACTGCTGACTGACACGAAGATCTCATCCTTAAGAAGCCACCTGATGTTCTATGGCTGCAGGTGTGTTGTTGTCGATAATACCAACTATTTGACGACCTCTACTGAGATGAGGTTCTTCTGGCTTCCGCTATCAAAAATAAAATGTAGCGGGGTACCCTTCACCCACATTTGTGAATGTAAAAGGTGCTCCCCCTCTTCAGGATCTGTTGGTTCTTCTTGTTGAATTGTTGTGGTCATGACAATAGAAGTGGGGTCTGCGTCAATGATCTGTCCTTTACCAGTATTTTTAGAATCAGATTTTGAATTAGGGTTCAACTCGTCTTTGATCTCGGCCACCAATGACTATTTTGAGCGACATTCATCGGTGTTGTGCCAAGGGATTTTGTGGAAATCGCACCCTTTTTTGGTGTCCTTCCTTGTCTTCCCGTGACCCTTCTTTTCATGTGTCTTGGACTGGTTTTCGGGAGACTGTTTGTTAGGGACGTCTTTGTCATACTTTGGTTGTTGTGGATTTGTAGAACCAAAATCCCGTTTGTTCTGGTGCTTAAATTTCTTCTCGATGTTAACATCATATCGATAGGTAGCACCAAGTGATGAGATGTCTAGAAAATCCATTTTAGTTTGGATGTATCTATGTAGAGCCCCATGGTATTTCAGAACCAAATGTCGTTCGGAGTCTTTGATACCCAGCTTAGTGTGCAAGATATGGAAGGTATTGGTGAACTCTGTAACATATTGGCACCTCTCTTTCAATACTGTGGTCCATCTCATGTACTGGTCCTCATAGTTTCCAATAGGGTAATATTGTTCCTTTACCGCATCCACAAAAAAATCCCAAGTGGGATCGACCCCATATATTTCAAACTCCTATGTGGAACTCTGCTCCCAATAAGTTTCCCACCAATGTTTGACATGGGGGAGAGATTTAAGGAGTGCGAAGGTGATATTTACTTTGTCGAAAAATTTGTGAACAGAGAAATAACCTTCTAGTAGATTTAACCATTTGTCTAGGGCTTCTGCATCTATCTGTCCTTCAAATATAGGAATATCAAAATTAACTTGTACCTTGAAAGGAGAGGTGCCTCCAAAGTGGTCGCTTGATGAATATGCATTTTTTTCTATCAGCAGGCGTTGAAGGATGTGGGAAAAATTCTCCATCATTTCGTCCCTCTGTCACGTGAGAGCTTGCTCAAGCAATAGACTGATAGGATCGTTTGCTCCGTCATTTTTCTTTTCTTCTTCCATTGATGGTTTCTTGGGTGTTCGAGAGCGATTATATTCAAGAGAGACAAGCTCGAGACCCAACTTGCTATACTTGGACCTCGTCGGGGATATGCACTGAAAAAACGATCAAGAGCAGCCTGCTCTAATACCACTGATCTGGATTATTTTCGGCACGAAATGAGATCGGAGATATAATAAAGAAATGCACAAATATATCATAGATATTCAATAATATAACAGAAATGTATCATAGATGCAACCATAAACACATATATACAGTAATACACAATTTCTATTAATGCAAGAAATGTACAAAGACTATAAAAATACAGAGTGAAAGACCTGCTAGAATGGTGGCAGCTTATCTCTGAGAAGAGATGTGACGACTACTCGCATTCGCCAGAAGATGGTTACAATGAGGCTCTAAAGGAATTTTACAATAAGAAGGAATTCCAAAAACCTTAGGCATCCAAAAACCTAACCCTAGGAGATGAAGCGCCAAAAGTCATGTGGGCCTCATTTGGGTAAGTTAGTACATCAACTTCCCGAGGTCGTAACTTTTGCATACGATATTTGTTTTAGGCATATGATAGATCGTTGGAAGGGTATTGTCAAGGAGATTCATTTTGGGTCTCATTCATGCCTTTGACTATCATTGATAACCTCAATCTTGAAAACCTTCATTTAGGCCCTTAAAATGGCCCCGGAAGTTAAAACGTGCTAAAAATAGTAAATTGCCAAAATTGCCAAAAAATTGTTTTGAGCCAGTTGAAAAAGGTGGGTGGCCACTGATATTCACCTAGATCAATCCTCCCTCCTTAGGAAGAAATGGTCTCCATTGCGTTGAGTTCCCGGGGGAGAGGGAAAATCGTTTGTTGAATATGCATCTTGGTGAGTTGCTTGTCTTGTTGGAGACGTCGCGCTGCTCAGTTTGTGGAAGTATGTCACGAACCTGTTGAGGTTGAGGTTGTTCAACAAGTTGAGATACATGAGAGGATGGTTTGCAGAAGGAATCTTTGCACTTTGCTGCAAACTTGTCGATCTGCTTCTTAGGGCAAGGTTGTAGTGGTTGCAGTGTCCTTTTGTTCTCCTTTTGAACAGATTGTGAAGACGTTGAATTTTGCAGTATGAAATACTACCTTGTGACACTTTTTAGGTGGAAAAGTAGGTGGAACTACCTTTGGTATTCTATAGAGATGACCCCCCAAAGTAACAATGATAGTACGGGGTCGAGACTCATAAAAAACATGGCGCTTCCACATATATTGTTGGCCCAAGAGAACATCACAGACATCCATTGGGGCAACATCACATAATACCTCATTCTTGAAGGGTTGGATACCGTATGACAATCGACACTGCTGGCTTACACAAATATTTTCTCTTTGGCAAAGCCACCCGATGTTGTATGGTTGCAGGTGTTGTGTTGTCGACAATCCCAATTGTTTGACGACCTCTGCTGAGATGAGGTTCTTCTGGCTTCCGCTATCAACAATAAAATGTAGCGGGGTCCCCTTCATGCACATATGTGAATGAAAAAGGCGCTCCCCCTCTTCAGGATCTGTTGGTTCTTTTGGTTGAATTGTTGTGGTCGCGACAATAGCAGTGGGGTCTGCGTTAATGATCTGTCCTTTACTAGTATTTTCAGAATCAGATTCTGAATCAGGGTTCGGCTCCTTGTCTTTGATCTCGGCCACCAATGACTATTTTGAGCAACATTCATCGGTGTTGTGCCAAGGTATTTTGTGGAAATCACACCATTTTCCGATGTCCTTCTTTGTCTTCCCGTGACCATTTGTTTCGTATGTCTTGGACTGGTTTTTGAGACACTGTTTGTTAGGGACGTCTTTGTCATACTTTGGTTGTTGTGGATTTGCAGAACCAAAATCTCGTTTGTTCTGGTGCTTAAATTTATGCTCTATTTTAACAGCATATCGGTAAGCAACATTGAGTGATGAGATGTCCAGAAAATCCATTTCAATTTGGATGTATCTATGTAGAATCCCACAGTATTTCAGAACCAAATGTCGTTTGGAGTATTTGATACCCAGCTTGGTGTGCAAGGTATGAAAGGTATTGGTGAACTCCCAAAATCCTTGGCCCCTCTCTTGCTGCAGTGTGGTCCATCTCATGTACTGGTCCTCATAGTTTCAAATAGGGTAATATTGCTCCTTTACCGCATCCACAAGAAAATCCCAAGTGGGATCGGCCCCATATATTTCAGACTCCTTTGTGGAGCTCTGCTCCCAATAAGTTTCCCACCAATGTTTGACATGGGGGAGAGATTTAAGGAGTGTGAAGGTGATATTTTCTTTATCGGAAAATTTGTGAATAGAGAAATAACCTTCTAGCAGATTTAACCATTTGTCTAGGGCTTCTGCATCTATCTGTCCTTCAAATATAGGAATATCAAAATTAACTTGTACCTTGAAAGGCGAGGTGCCTCCAAAGTGGTCGCTTGATGAATATGCGCTTGTTTCTATCAGCAGGCGTTGAAGGATGTGGGAAAAATTCTCCATCATTTCATTCCTCTATCACATGAGAGCTTTCTCAGGCAACAGACTGATAAGATTGTCTACTCCATCATTTTTATTTTCTTCTTCCATTGAGGGTTTCTTGGGTGTGCGAGAGAGATTGTCTTCAAGAGAGACAAGATCGAGACCCAACTTGCTATACTAGGACCTCGTCGGGGACATGCACTGAAAAATAGATCAAGAGTAGCCTGCTCTGATACCACTGATCCAGATTATTTTCGACATGAAATGAGATCAAAGATATAATAAATAAATGCATAGAGATATCACAACTATTCAATAATGTAACAAAAATGTATTAGAGATGCAACCATAAACATAGATATACAGTAATACACGATTTCTATTGATGAGAGAAATGTACAGAGACTGTAAAGATACAGAGTGAAAGACTCGCTAGAATGGTGGCAGCTTATCTCTGAGAAGAGATGTGATGACTACTCACATTTGCAAGAAGATGGTTACAATGAGGCTCTGAAGGCATTTTTACAATAAGCAGGAATGAAAAAAACCCTAGGCATCCAAAAACCTAACCCTAGGAGTTGAAGTGCCAAAAGTCATGTGGGCCCTATTTGGGTAAGTTAGTACATCAACTTCCCGGGGTTGTAACATTTGCATACGATATTCGTTTTAGGCGTATGATAGCTCATTGGAAAGGTATCATCGAGGAGATTAATTTTGGGGGATCAATCATGCCTTCATATATCATTAAGAACCTAGATCTCAAAAAACCTTCATTTAGGCCCTCAAAATGGCACCATAAATTAAAACCTACTAAAAATAGTAAATTGACAAAATTGCCAGAAAACTATTTTGAGCCAGTTGGAAAAGGTGGGTGGCCACCAATATCCACCTGGATCATTAGTTCTCCTGGCGGTAATAGATTTGTAATTCTTGTTTCCATGTACTGTGCGAGCATTGGACATTCGTTCTTGTGGTGTCTTTCTGTCTTGCATGTGGTACACCAAACAACTTCTTGTTTGTCCTTGTTCTTATTCTGGTTTAGCTAAAATGTTAGATTCTTCAAATGCTCCTTCAAGTCCTCGATAGTTGGGTCCGTCTACTGGTACTTATTCTCTTCTAGTTACAAGAATGCCTATAGAGCCTCTGCCTACGTCTAAAATTTTTGTTTTAGTAAAGGGTATTTTAAGTGTGGGAGTAGTGAATTGACAAACAGGTGTCAATGTTGCATCTCGGTCATGAGATATTTCAATTTTCCCTTTAGTCACTTGAATCTCTAATCAATCTCCCATTCAAAATCTCCTGGTTTCTGTCTTATTTTGATCATCTTGTTCATGTACTAATCTTCTGAGCTCGTCTTCTGGAACTCATTTATTAGTAACATCTTAATTTCGATCAGTATCCTTGTCATCCCAGGGGCACTTTTTGTGTCTAGACTCATGTACCAGTCTAATGCACAGTCTATGAGTGTAATTGCTAGCTGTGCAAGTTTGGTATCTTCATCAGTGATCTGTTTTTCTTCCCAAATCTTTTCACAAATGAACAAGTGCTTTTCAGGGTCTTTTGTTGCTTCTCCTCGAAATTATGGTAACCTGATGGTGGGATCATGTCTTGCCATTATGAATGTTGAACTACTACCTCCTCGCAGTGTATATACCTAACTAGTGTTACCTGAACTGGCTCCTCCAGTTGTTGTGCCTTGTGTATATGTACTTCCTACTGTCTGACTGCTTCCAAACTTTGGTTGTCTAAACGGTGGTGTTCTATTTGGTGTATTATTTGCACATGGGTTTATGGGTTCCACACTGACATTAATATGGATAGGATGGCTGCCTTCTCTTCCCATTCTTGGACCTCTTGTCTTCCTCTCATATTTTTCACGCAGGATTTCCTCAATCTGCTCCACAGACCAGAGATCCTCTACCTCTTCCTCATCACTCGCCAAGCCTTCCCTTGCAACTATGGCTCTCTTCTTGGTATTCACCTTGTATTGGTAGGGTGCTCCGCTACGCATATTTCCTTTTGATGCCAAGATCCACTTGATCTGGTCGTCGTACATCATAATTAGGTCCAAGGGTTCCTCCTTCTTGCCCTTATCCTTTCTTCCTTCCATCTCTCCTGTGTCTGTCATTGCTTCCTCCCTTCCCCCATGCACGCAAGGAAATTTAGTTGGATGACTCCATTGTCATTACACCTTTGTTATATAGAAGTATATTAATAGAAGTATGCAGGGATCGAATGTACCTTCCTCGAGGTCCTTGTAAAAACTCTTTCTCGCTGCGCTATACGACTTCGTTGTGTTGACTGCAAACTCTGTTATAAACCTTGCCACGATATTGTCCAGCCAAAAGTTTACTGTGCGGGTGAACTTGTTGTTCACCTATTATAACTGCTCAATCTGTATTGGGGTCCACTCTAGCTGTCGAACCCAATTCATCATGTGGTTATCCTTCAACCTTAGTATCCACTCCTGCAATAAGTGTGGAAAATTGTAGAAAAATACTTCGTGCAAATCAGTAAACATGTATTTGTCCAGATATTTGTGGGGTGTTATTCTAGGGTTTCTATTGTGTTTATGTGCAAACTCTAGCTCTTTTGTTCTCAACCAACTTTCGATCTCTTCTTTTGTGGGATTCCACGGTCTCAACATTCCCTTATAATGGATCATTTGTTTCTGCCCTAACTTTTTCTTGATCTGCCTCTGACAAATCTTCGATTTATTTCATCTACTCAATCCTCTCTTGTTCCTACCAGTGGCAACAGAACCATTTGTTGGTTACTCTCCTCTATTCTACTCTAAGATTTTTATTGACCTAGTGTTCATGTATTTCATGTTTCCAACAAAGCCTCTAAAACTATCGACCCTTCTGGTAAACCAGAAGGCAACACAACACACAGAATGCACTGGGCAGTCTCACCCGAGATAGCTTTAATGGGTGGTTGTAAGACTCATGTGTTTACAGCCTAGGATTGAGAATGAGATATGGGATCTATATTCTGAACCATTTATTGTAACTGGTGATTGCAACCTACTGTTATTCACAACTATGCAATAACTCTACTAGCATAGTCCCTCAATATCGCAACAACATTTAAACAAGCAATATAATAATGCATTCATTAATTAAGTACAACAATGAACTACTGAAAACAGGATAAAGATATGCATGCATTCCTCACATTACACAGATATTACCATGGTTCACCCCCTCCTGAGCTACGTCCACAAATATTTGGCTCTTGTCTCTTTTATTATGGTAGTTCTGCAACTCCAACACCACACACTAACAATTCTCCTAACATGGGTAAGATCTATATGAGGCGAACTAGATCACACTAGGCTCCTCAGCCTGTGATCTAATCCTCGAGATATACCTTTTCTCCTCTCATCTAGCTCTACAACTTAAAAAATATCTCATACAAAAAAATATTACCTATCAGAACAACAACTACTACAAAATCCGTGAACAACCTCAACAACTACTACAACCGACGAACAATGAAAGATGAACACTCTATAATACCTTAATATTGGTATTTATACATCTTTGGCTCTTCATCCATTACAATGCATTACCAAAACCCTAACCCTATCGTCGTTAGGTCTTCCTCTCGTTCACGTGTTTTTCTTCCTTCCAGCTGTCACTTTCCTTGTGCATGCTTTCCTGCATGCGTGTGTGTTGTGCTTCCTTCTAGCTGTCGCTTTCCTTCTGCATGCTTTCTTTCCCCACAATCATCCTTATTTCCACTTCGGTCCACTGCCAACAATTGGTCTACTGTTATGATCCTTTAGATTCAAAAAAGGTCAATGTACTTTGAAGGTTTGAGAAGTGGTGATAGTAATTTGGTTTTTTCTAGAACCTTTGGTAGAACCAATGATTGATTTCGAGACTACATCAAATTTAGATTTGTAGAAGGCAAGTTCAATTGAGATTCAGAACAAGAATACTAGTGTTGGTGAAAACACTTTCCTTGCAAAGAGGGAGTGTTACATTTTTTATACTTAGGACTAATGGAAGAAGAGTTGTGAGGCTTCACTAATGTAAATGCAACTATATTGACATTATTCATGCTTGATTCTCATACTACATCATTCATATATAGAATTAATTAATGAGGGGTTTTGAGGGATCACAATAGGTTGCTTCTCCAAACTCTTTAACATGATTTTCTCTCAAATCTTGGGAATCACATAATGCATATTTCATTTTGATAGTGCCCCTACTTCTTTAACTTTCTTTTCTTTTAAAGCGTCAGAATACTATAATGCTCATCAAAAAAATCTGGTGTTTCCCTAGTAGCATCTTCGATAGAGTCCATTGCATCTAATTAGGAATTCAATTGTTTCTTGGAATCATAAATTCTTTTTCTTAGACATCTAGGATACCTTTTGGTTAGATTACCTTGCCTATCATTTACACTCAAGGACTTGGTTGTTGTATTAATGTGTAGTCAAACATTTTTCTATAGACAAAACACATGAATACATCATAGAATCCAATTTTCCTTGTAATCCAATACAATTATTAAGATACGAAGGAGCTTGAATTTGATTGTTAAGCTATGGAGAGAGCTTGAATTTGATATATTGTTTGAGAATGGCTTGTGTATATAATTTGTATAGTTGAACATATATCCAATTATAATGAATTGTTTCCAAATATATATTGACATGCATATTTCTTATCAAGTTTTTGAGCAATAATGCAATGCTCCTTGAATTCATTTAAAATTCTAATTGCACTGTATGAAATGTTATACCATATACGATTTTGATGGAGAATAATCATAGGGTAGATACTATCGACTAATTTGTGTAATTGGAGAAAATTTAATTGTAAGAAACCACAACACCACAAGGCTTAATTGTGCTAACATTTAGGTCTCCAACATATACAAGACCAATAACTCAACATTACAAGGGCTTATAAACAACACGCATCGTTGTATAAACTAGAGTTTTGCAATAATGCAACTATTGTGAGAGTACATTGTGGAATATGAAGAGTTTTAATGCCATTGTGGAAATAAATATAAATGTACATGGCCATTGACTTTTAATATCTATGATGGTTAAGATTCTAGTAACCAATCAAACTCACGAATACAAGTATAACTTGTAATAGTACTTATCTTTTTAATGTACTTGTCTTGTAGTCCTTGTGCTTTTGTGATGCAAGAGTTGAAAGGCTTAGGTGAAATTGTGAGATAAATTCTAGAGAAGAGTTGGAGTGCTAGGGTTGAAGTCTTGGTGTGAGTAAGACCTACGGTTTGTGGCATGAAACCGTATAGAATAATTCGAATGCTTGATTCTAGTGGGGCTTGTGTAACACAGGCTTGTGAATCTCTTTGAAGACTTGTGTGATACGTGTGGGAGATCCAAGGGTGTACTTGTTAGTGTGATTCTAACTTGTTGTAGAGAATTTGGTGCAGCTAGGAGAGCTTGGGGAGATGCCTTGCTAGGACATAGTATGGTTGGTTAGGGTTTTCTAATGATAGTGAATGCCCTAAATAGGGTTTGACAACAATTGGAGTGTCCTTTCTTGGATGAACTAAAAGGACTTGTTGTATCAAATTCGGATGGCCTGAGGTATTGCATTGTATCTTCGTTTATAATTTAATTTGAATTATACCATTGTTGTCCTAAATTTAGTTGTTGCAGATCTGAAAATCGGACTTTGGTTTCTAATTGTTTACAAGTAGTTTCATGGTGGTTTTAATGAGCATATTTGTTGGAAAACTAGGCTAAATTGTTATGTGTTTTTGCATGCCTAGATGAAGTTAGAAATTGCATTTAGTGTTGTAATAAATTTGTGGTAACTAAAGTGATTTTAAATTTAACTGATAAAGGATATGATGCCCTAAGGGTTGCGAATCTTCTCTCCTTAAAGTACATTTTTTTGTGTGTCTATTTTTTTTAACTTTCCAAGTGATTTGGTTGGACATAAGTGCAGTATATTGTTGTTGTAATTTATATTTATATTCAAAATACACTAAAAGTTTTAGGAAATAGATAAGGGGAACCTCAAGTATATGAGGTCGATTTTCTAAAGTGTTCCAAAGCACATATTTTATAAATTCCCATAACTTGCATTCTAAAGTTGCAAAGGGGTGCAAACTCAAAGCATAGATTTGTAGTGATAGCTTTTGGGATTACTCCAAAAGTGTTTTCACCTAGCTATGAGAGAACTAAGGATGTTATTCCATTGGTGATGCTTGATGGGAATATAGATGGCTTAGTTTGAGTGGATTCTTGACCTTGGATAAAGTTATAGCATAGCCCATTACTTAGGAGGTTTTTATTTTGATTGGCATGATGACTAACCTATTGGTGCACACAATAGGAGAGGTACCTACCTAGGAGGATGAACTCTAGGCACTTGGAAGAAATATGAGTTGTTCATCTAGGTGGTAATAATGGGTTATGGGAGAGGCTCTGGAGTGGGATGAGGGGGGTGGATGGGGGATGATAAGGGGTGGAAGGATGGGACAATTGCATGAATCTTTACCCCCTACACAAGTTTTTTTTTAAATTAATTATTTTTTATTTGTTTGATTGTTTTTTTTTTGTTTTTTTAATATATTTAATTATAGTTGTTGATGTTTTTACTATTTTTTTCAATATATATTTTTTAAAAATTGTATTTATACTTGGTTTGTGTGTCATCGGTGGTTCTTTTCTTGAGAAAGAGAACTATACTAGTTTTGTTTGTAGTTGGAGCATTTTGAACATTATTTAAGCATTATCTAAGTGGGCAAGAGGAGGTGGGAGGTGTACCTAGCTCGACAGGGGTACTAAGGCCCAATATTGACCTTAACAATTGATTGGAAGAACTACATTGTTGGAGGTATTGTAGTACCAAGAGCATGAGTGGAAGTGTTCTTTCAAACCAGGAATATGAGAGGTATGGTGTTGTAGTAAGCCATTGGCCTCTCCACCACACAATTGTTATGTATAGTTGGATTTTGACTCATTAATGTTATTTGTTAAGAAAGGTGATTTAGTTTGAGTATAGGATTGAGGGAGTGTTACCATATATTCTTGTTGATCGTACATGATACTCAAGGGGAAAGACCTATTACTAGGTGTTGCCTTGGTAGGGAGGAAACATGACCTCTAGGTGTGATTTCCCCTACACCGATAGTTCCACATTGGAGGATAGGTTCAGATTAAAGTGAGGAAACCCGTGTATGTATTAATAATTCTACTAATTTATTGTAAATTTATTCCTGAATTATCTTTAAGCTATTTGGAGGGATATTTTTATCAAACAACAACCCTCTCAGCCAATTCATGTTGGTTTTGGATTTTGCAGAGTGATATCAGAGCACTTAGGTTCTCAAAACTGAGTTCCTTTGAGGCGTAGATGTCTCCAGAAATTAGGTAAAGTTTAATGAATGTCAACCTTAGTTATGAGGAAGAACCTAGAAGACTTGTGCAAATTACACTTAGGAAGGGTTTTCGAAAAACAAATTACTATTCTTTACTTGTTATTTATTTATGTATTATTATTATTTGTTTAAAATCATTTGCATTCTACAATGACTATTATTACACTTACCTTCTTTTATTAATTGCATATTTGGAATTACTATTGACTCATTGATGTGATAGTTGTTAGACCTAGATAGACATGATAGGTTTGAAAGTTTATTTTGTGAGTTATCATGCTAACTTTTAACCATTTCGAGTAATAAAATGGTTTATTAATTATAGGGCCTAAGTAGACTAAGATTGAAAACATGCACACTTTTATTCCATGTTTCTTGGTGATTGGTTGAGATTTATTCCACTCTTGATGTGATTGGTTAAGAAGGTTCACTTTTTTTCAAACCTTCTATGAACTCATGTGTGGGTAGTTACACTTCATTCACGAGGGTGCACTTCATTAGGAGGTTTTGTTGATATTTTTGAGGGTGCCTCTTGTGTTTACCCGTGGTTTTACTAGAGCACCTATGTTGAGGTTGTATTGGATCGTGATTTTGTATCCAACACATGGTTTAGTGAGGCACCTTATCTATATAAGAAGGGCTCATCTTTATTTATAACTAGTTGGAGTATAAGAGAACAAAACATGTGTTTCACTTGTGCTTGTATTGTTTTCTATCTTGGTTTATTTCTTGAGAGTTTTTTTTTCTTATCTAGGACTATCAAGAGTGTTTGTATGCAATAGGTTTCCTTGGATCAAGGAGCTATAAAAGGCCACATGAGGAGCATCTTGATACAAATAAAGGAGCTTGTAAGATAATCACTTAGTGATTTCTTACATTCTTTAGTCATTTATTTCTAAATCTAGGGCATTGAGTCTAGAAAGTCTTTGTTTAATTTTTAATTCTTACTCTAGGATAAAATAGGGGGTACCCTTTGATACTTAGGAGAGCTTTGAAAAACAAAGTCATCTCCCCACTAACAATTTGAAGCATCCAAGTATTTCTTGGGGAATTTACTAAGTACACCTAGAATGGTTGCGTGGAATCCAAAAGTCTAATACAAGGATATAGTTTCAAGAGAGGGCAAGTGTGACCCCACAACCCAAGTGGAAGTTAAGCATTGAAATGCTTATTTATTTCTTTCTCACCCACTTTTAAATTTTAATTTTCCTTTAGTTTGTTTTAAAGGCATTCTAGGGTTTGAAGCTAAATTAGTTGATCTAGGTTCCAATTGTTTTCAAATCTTTAGGCTAATATTTCAGATCTAGTTAGACTTGATGTTTCTTTGCAATGGACGGTGAGGGTTTGATGTATTTGGGACACTTATATATTAGATGTTTCACATGATTCAATCTTTGATAACTCGCTTGTACTAAATAAACCTTCAAAGATTCACTCATTAACCTTAATGCTGCACTTTTGGAATCTATTGTTGAACAAGGGTTACATAATTTTGCTTATTTATATCATCATTACATCATGGTTTAGAGTAGGTCTAGTGTTCTTTTCTTAAAACCTAAATCAAATCCCTAGTTAAAACATATCTACATGCTAAATTGATGCACAAAATGGGTCAACAACTTGATCATTTAGTCCATGATTAGCCTCACCTTACTAGTTTAATTTCATGATCTAGAAGCTTAGTTTTTTGTATTTGAATTTCTTCTTCCAATGGTGCTATACTTCAAATTTAATTAGTTTACAAAAAGCTATTTTTCTTCATAATCACACTTTAATTTGAATTTCTGCTTCCAATAGTGTTATACTTCATATTTAATTAATTTACAAAAAGTGGTTTTTCTTCATAACCACACTTTAATTTCCTACTTTTCCAATTAAATGGTTTAACGTGAAATCCACTTGAATTCTTTAACCATACAAACATCATTTCTATCTTGGTAATTTCACATTGCCATAAAATGCTTCACTTTATCACCAAATTACTCTCTGGTTTACACCTAAAAGAATGAGGAATATGACAATATGTTGATGATGGATCTGCTCATATGTTAAACATATTTTTCATGCTCGAAATACTAACAAACATGTGGATGCTATTGGACATTTATTGAATTAAATATAATACTTCCAAGATGGTTTCATTGTGACATGACCTCATTCACAAATCTGTATTCTTTTCCTTCTTTAACTAAACTTTCACACATCATTTAATCTAATCGAATCTGACCTCATTTCCATGGATAATGGTAAATCTCATTCAGTTGCACTGGAGTTTAAATTGTACTTGCGAAATTTTCAATGGAAATAGATCTGGAACTTCTTCCTAAATTCACAAGTTTAACATAAATAGTTCATAATTTGTGACCAACAAAATTGGATGGAAAATAATACTATGTTGTCATGGAAAATAACATCTTAAACACACATGTGGAGATGGAGTTAGCATTTACAGTCCCTTTTAAACTCATGCTACATTTAATTTGCTGAGGCAAATTATGGTATAAATGGTCATTTTCTGATTTAATCTATAAGTTTTAAGCAACGATTTTCTAAAACTCATTCTCGAATATATTTATTTTGAGCAACGACTTCTCATATATATTTTTTTTGAGCAACGATTTTCTAAAACTCATTCTCGAATTGTTTTCTACATTGATGGTTAATGAATTATCATATCCAGCATTGATTATCTTCTCATGATTGCAGTATTCCATTTACAAGTCTTTGTGTGTTTGGAAAATGTCTGATCATTTGGCACGGCACATCTTGAACTTGCACATTTTGGTTTATCTCTAATAAATTAAACTATTATTCTTTTCATCACATCTAACTCACAATTATTAAGATTAAAATTGATTGTTGGGGTAAGAATACTAAAAACCATTTATTTCACCTCTCACTTATACAACCAGTTTAGCAAGATTGACTATAGGGATTCCCTCCAAACTAGGATACCTCCTTTCTTTAGTGTGAATAGTGAGGCAAGGCAACCAGGTGAGAGTGGGTGGCTTGCTTAAAGGTTGTCTTTAGATTTTCTCGTTGAAATTGGGACTTTTCTTTTTAGGTGAGAGTTTGAGCAATAACATATATATAAGAAATAATCAAAATATGAGAAGGGGAGTCACATTATTTTCATTTCCATTATAGTCCATAAAATAAGTCATATAACCTTCTTATGTCTCCTATGATACTCATAAGGAATTTCAAGCTCTAATTTCTTCTTCTTCCATACAAAATATTAATATATAATACCCAACCTTAACATGTACCCAACCCCAACACTCATAATCTCAATCAAATATTAATACCATGGAGTTGTTACATTACAATTTCAAATAGTTACAGCTATCTACAACTTGGCTCATCTCAATGAGCTAACACATTGGTTTGAGGGTGCGTTGGCATGGACTTCGTGTGCATACCTAAAATCCTGCAAAATAGGGTCCTTTAAAAGAGTCTTAGAATAAATGTTAACAAATGAAAACAAAAAATATGCAACATTTAAAAATAAAATTAATATTTACTTTTTACATTTTTACATTAATTTAGATGAGAAGATTGTATCTAGTAATAAGAAAAATAAATGACTCTTAAAATTATTATAATTTGACATCAGATTTGAATATACATCTGATTTGATTGAATAAATTTAGAAATAATAAATTAATTTTTTTTACACATTATTTTTAAAAGAGATATTTTTTTTATTAATTTAAAAAAAAGTAGTATGAAACATTGAGAAAAATAAGAAACCATCAATCTACAAAGGAAAGTGATATTTACGTTTAGCATCCGAATAAAGTGTTTAATGAAATTTGGGGAAGAATAAATGGCCTTCACCAACCGAATTTTGCTTTAACGTAAAAATGTACATAGTTTAGGTAAATATTCTTAGAGTTATTATTATATTTCAGTGCCCTTTAAAGGGATATAGAAGCCATCTGTAAAGAATCCTCCGAGCACTGCAATACACACTTTAGGCTTGACGTCATTTGCAAATATTCCTTTCATCTTTATGGAACTACAAAAGGCCCTTTCTCGCGAGACATTATGAAAGTTACAAATGTGGCATTGATTCCGATCAGAATTGCGTTGGAATCCCAACGGAAATGGGACCACATTGATACTAACGTGGAATGATTGGCATCCAGACCTCTTAACTAGAGTCCAGTCAAATTCTAAGAAAAACAAGATGGGGCCATTTTGGAGGGACACATACTTTGCTTGCACCCACCTAAAGTTAAGTCAAGTTGCTTGCCACTTGTTGAGTACGAATGGACTAGAACCAGAAAATAAATTATGGGGCCATTAGAAATAGAAATAGTGAATTATGATAATAGAAAAATACAGTAAAATATTGTTTGTTGTTTTCAATTGAGGACGAATCATTATCTACATGAATTGAAACTAGAAAATAAATTTATTTAAAAAAAGAATCCTAAGAGTCTAAGTGCTAAGCCTAGCCTTGACCCAATTTGAGTGAACAGGAATTACAATCTTGTTGTGAGAGGATGAATCTTAATTTTCATCATTTGAGGAAATAATGTTTATCACCAAAAATATTTACCATTATGAAGAATATTAACTATTTTATTTTTTTAAATATTATATCCCCATAAATTTTTATTTTTAGAAATTATTATAATTATTATTTTCAATTACTCTTTAAATTGTAAATCTCTTCACATCATTTGGTGACCAAATAGTCTTCAATAACCAAAACCTTATTAGTCAAAATGTCATTGTTACTATTTATTGTTAGACAAAACAACATAGAAATTGACTATAATCATCTACTTGGTGACTCCACATTCAAATAATCCACTGGAGGAAGGATCTTGCTGACCAAAAGATGACCATATGAAAGGGAAAACCCAAGTATCATTTCATGAGTCTTCTCCATGAACTCTTGTTTTTCTTTATCAGTTCATTTCTCTCTTTCCCTTTACGTATAAAGAGGATTATCTTATGTTTTGTCTATTCAAATGATCACAAGTCTTCTTTATATATCCATCCTTGGAAGAATAAGATCTGCATATTATTTGTGTTGTAGATGTTGATCATGTCTTCTCACATCAGCCTATTCAGAAAGATGATGTATGTATTCAAGTCCTTCATAATCTGATCAGCCTTGTAACTGAGGATGATGAAACTGATTTCTCTCCTTCTCAGATCTTATTACCTTCTGCTATTACTGTTGAGCCTTGTCTTCAGTTTGTTAAATCTCATTTTCAGCCCATTGTTGTCCAAACTAGAATCAGAGACAAAATGTTTAAACATTTAAAGATTCCATCTTATCTTCATCCTTACCCTCTTGACTTTTTCAAGTATCTTCCCTGGTTTTCTGGAGAGGATCATCTTACAACCAAGAGACATTTGAGAGCCTTTGAGAGCTTTGTTTATCAGTTTGAGGTAGTACATGAACATGTTACAATGAGGTTGTTCTCCAAATCTTTGTTTGGAGATGCTGCTATGTGGTTTAAAGGTTTGGGAGTCGATTCTATTGGTTCTTGGATCGAGCTATACAATGCCTTTTTAAAGTGTTGGGGTGAGAACAAGTCCCTTGATCAGTACTTGGCTGATTGTAATGCTTTGAGGAGAGGGGAAGAAGAAGGTTTGGTTGTATTCAACAGGAATTTTTATAGTGTTTATCATAGCATGCCATTGGAAATCTGACCTTTCGAGACTACTGCCATAGTATACTATGTAATGGTTCAACATCCAGATCTTGTCCTTCTCTTGAGAGAAAGGAAATCTTCATCTTCAAGACGTTTGTTTGAGGATGTTAAAGAAGCCAAGGAGAACATTTGAGCTTGCAAGAGGATTCAAGATCAAGCATACGTTGAAAATCTGCACACACATGAACAACAAGACTATGAGTATATTTTAGATTTGGAGTAGCAAGAATGTAAGTACGAATCTGATTTGGGACAACATTTGGCAGTTTCTTCAAAGTATTCATATTTTTCTATGGATCGGGATGAACATTATGCTTATAATCAGTTTCGAAAACATTTTGAGCATACAGTAACAAATGATTGTATAGATAATTACATGTTCTTAGTTGATCATTTTCAATACGTTTTAAATCATGTTGTACAATTATCTTATGATCATTATTCTGGAGAAGAAATTGTCTCTCTCGGTGATCAAGAGTTGATCTTGAAAGGAAAAGAAGGTTGTTTATTTTCAAGCAAAGGAGAATTTATGCATGAGCAGTTGTCTTTTCTAAATCAACACATTTCGAATTATGGATTTGAGGATCCAGTTGCATCTCTATTGGAGTCATATTTTTTAGATTCTCTAAAGGTTTTAGATTTCATTATTTCACCAACATTCGTGAGTGAGTATGGATTTATGAAAGAGTCTATATCATTGTTGTTATGTTCTTGTTATTATTTATTAATTAGTAGCAGAGACGAGATCATTTCAGTCTAAAAATTACTTTAATGGTTGATGTTAAATTCTTCCTT
>JZKD02S0049731.1:344947-362914 GCA_000966675.3 Picea glauca
AGGGGTCGTGGCAGAGTGGATGAGAACACCAGGAGGGAGCTGAGAAGGAAGCAACTTTGCTTCACCTGCAAAGAACCATGGAACCCAGCACACAAATACATGGGCCGTGGTCAAGTGCACTACATAGAGGTCACTTCTGACAACGAGGAGGAGGAGGAGACTGGATAGATATAGAACATTGAGGCTGAAACTATTGAGACAGTAGAAGAGATCACAGGATAGGAAGGACAGGACTGTATGGCTACTTTAGCATATATCAATGGAGTGCCCAAGTATAACACCTTTCGGATGAGGGGGGTCTTGCAAGGATAGAAGGTATAGGTTCTGATTGATGGGGGAGACTCTCATAACTTCATTGATTCAACATTGCTGAAAAGGAGGCACATACCCACAGTAGAGTTTGAAGGTTTCAAGGTGGAGGTAGCAGGTGGAGGCACTATGCCTTGTGACAAATACATCCCTGGCATGAAGCTTACCTTGGGTAGGCATGAGCTGGTACAAGACGTCTATGTTATGGACCTTCCGGATAACAACATCATCCTTGGTGTTCAATGGCTGAGCACGTTGGGACCTATCACCACCAACTACAAGACCATGGAGATGTCATTCACAGAGGAAGGTGGATGAAATATAGTGCTCTGGGGCATGACAGGGAATCCTGCAAAGGTGGTCATGGCCAAGAGGATGGAGGCAATCTTCCGAAGAGATGAGATAGTGTACACAATAGAATGCAGGATTTCAACACGTATGGATGAGAAGGGCAAGGTTCACTACACCCCAGAGATCAAAGAAATCCTTGACAAGCACCACAAGGTGTTTGGACCGATTCCCCCAGGGGTACCACCAAACAAGGGGTTTGAGCACATTATTGAGCTAGAGGAAGGAGCCAAACCAATCATTACCACACCATATAGACATCCAAAGAAGTACAAAGACGAGATAGAGAAGGCGATCAATGAACTTTTGAATATGGGGCACATCAAACCAAGCACTATCCCTTTTGCCTCTTCAGTAGTGCTGGTGAAGAAGAAAGATGGCACTATGAGGATGTGCATTGACTTCAGGGCCTTGAATAAAAAGACCATCAAAAACAGGTACCCGATACCAAGGATTGATGAGCTGCTAGACGAGTTGCATGGAGCTGTCTACTTCAGAAAGATTGACCTTCATTTTGGCTATCATCAGATCAAGATGAGGGAGGAGGACATCTCAAAAATAGCCTTCAGATGTCATTACGGACACTATGAGTTTTTGGTGATGCCCTTTGGGTTAAACAATGCCCCTGCCACGTTCCAATCTTGTATGAACCATGTGTTCAACAGACAGTTGAGGAAGCATTTGCTAGTATTTTTTGATGACTTGCTCATTTATAGAAAGACGTGGGAGGAGCATCTCAAACATGTGGATTAGATTTTGACAATCATGGAGGAACAATCACTATATGCTAAGGAGTCCAAATGTGAGTTTGGAATGACAGAGGTGCTTTAATTGGGGCACATTATTGGAGCCAAGGGGGTACAGGTACATCAGGAGAAAATAAAATCCATCATGGAATGGCCTACTCCTAAGACACTCACAGAATTGAGGATTTATGGGCATGTGCACGTACTACAGGAAATTTTTCAAGGGATTTTCTCAGCTATGTGCACCTTTGACTGATTTGACTAAGAAAGGAGCCTTCAAGGGGAATGAGGAGGCTCAAATGACGATGGACAAGATGAAGAAGGTAATGAGTACATGCCCAGTCCCAGCCCTTCCAGATTTCAGCCTACCTTTTACCTTGGAGTGTGATGCTTCAGGAGAAGGGATAGGGGCCGTACTGATGTAGAATAGGCATCCTCTTGCCTATGAGAGTCGAAAACTCAGGGGTCCCGAGCTACTCTACAACATTTATGAAAAAGAAATGTTGGCTATCATGCACAAACTAGCCAAATTCCAACAATATTTGGTAGGTACATAGTTTTTGGTCAAGTCAGATCATAACAGTCTCAAATACCTATTGGAGCAGAAGGACTTGAATGCGAGACAACAGAAATGGGTAAGCAGAATACAGGCCTACAAATTTGACATTTAATTTGTCAAAGGGAAGAACAATGTGGTGGTTGATGCATTATCCAGGGGGCTATCCATCGTTTCCATGACAGGGGTATCAGTTGACTGGAAAGACCATCTGGTAATGGAATATGCAAAGGATCAGTTCAAGTGTTAGCTATTGTATGGGTAGGTACAAGTTGATAATTTCAGGGTTATAAATGACCTCATCTACTACAAGGACCACATCTTTTTGGTTCCTGGATAGGCCTTCAAAGCCAAGATATTGCAGGCGTACCATGACTCACCGATGGCAGAACACCAGGGGATCAGCAAGACATACAGGCAGGTGAGGGAAATGTTCTCATGGAATGGCCTCAAGGAGAACGTGATAAATCATGTCAAGGAGTGTACTACATGTCAGGAGAACAAGGATGATCACACGCACCCAGCAGGACTACTGCAACACTTACCCATTCTGGAGCACAAGTGGGAAATCATATCCATGGATTTCATCACTGGGTTGCCAAAGATGCAAGGGAAGGACTGCATTTTTGTAGTAGTGGACAGGTTTACGAAGTTTGCACAGTTATTCGCCATAGCTACCAACTTCAGTGCAACACAGGTGGTCGAACTGTTTCTTAGGGAGATTTTTAGGTTGCACGGACTACCCAAGACCATTGTTAGTGACAGGGATAGTAGGTTCATGAATTCATTTTGGCAAGAGTTATTCAGATTGGTTGGTATGGCCTTGACTCCTAGTACTAGCTATCATCCTCAGATGGATGGACAGACTGAGATAGTCAACAAGTGGGTGGAAGGCTACCTCAGAAATTATGTGGTAGGGCAACAAAAAGCGTGGGCTAGATGGTTGCACTTGGGAGAGTATTGCTACAACACCACCCAACATATGTCCATAGGCATGTCACCATTCAGGGCCTTGTATAGCTATGATCCTTTATCTTTTGTGGAGATTTCTTTCGGTGACATCTGGGCACCCATGGTACAAGATTGGATACATCAGAGCCAAGATATTCTTAGGGAGCTGAAGGATCATCTACAGAGAGCATAGAACCAACAAAATATCCAAGCAGACAAGCACAGAGTTGATTGTACTTTTGAGGTTGGTGACTTAGTCTATCTAAGGCTCCAACCATACAAGCAGGATTCCATAAAAAGAAGCGGAGTAGAGAAGCTGCAACCACACTTCTTTGGGCCCTACAGAGTCAACAGGAAGATAGGGGTCATAGCTTATGATCTAGAGCTTCCACAGGGTAGTAGGATACACAACGTCTTCCATGTCTCTTGCCTCAAGAAATCCATAGGCCAGCACATCACACCCATTAAGGTATTACCTCCCATGGATGAAGAAGGAAAGCTTGTTTTGATTCCAGAGGAGATATTGGAGGTCCGAGAGAAGAGGCTCAGGAATAGAAGCATCAAGGAGTACCTGATCAGATGGAAGGATCTACCCATTGAGGATGCTACATGGGAAAGTGAACAAGTGGTGAGAGAAATAGGTTTGGAATTTCTTGAGGACAAGCAATTTCTAGCAGGGGATATTGTAATGTCCCCCACCTCTTGATAAAGAGGTATTGAAGAGACTCAGTGGCTTAGGCATCCCCACTAGGCCATAGTCTCACACTAAGGGGAAAGGTCAACTAGACTAAGGTTATATTCTTAAGTTGACTTGAGGAAAAAGGTAAGAAAGGAGTAAAAGATAACTCAATGAAAGAATAGAAGAGTTGGAAGAGTTAACCCTGGGAGTTAATCTAAATCAACAGAGAAATAGAAGAAAAAGTATAAATAGAAGGCTAGGGCACACCTATGAGGCATTCTGGATTTTGGTATTTGCTTGTTATTTCTCTTGAGCATACAGTTTGGGGGTTTTGTTGTTACAAACCCTTGTGAGAAAATCTGTGGTGAAATATCCACTCACCTTGTTCCAAAGCTTGACCTCGGGGATGAAATACTCCACCCACACCATTCTACACTCATCACATATCCACCAATAGATTTAGAAAAGTAACAGGGCCATACTGTTCAGGAGTTTCTAGCAAGGGTGCATCATCATCTAGAGGAGAGTTCAATCCAGCTGATCAAGAGAGACGTTGGGAATTCCAACACTTGGGTTTTACTTGTAGGTGCTCAACCATCACTTTGAGGGTTTCTTTGAAGAGTTATCACCATCATATCTTCAACTACAGTTTGGGACGACTTGGAGACTAGGAGGATGTCCTGTGATTCAGTATTTTTTATATCTAGGGAGATCTACCTAGAATCTGGATCTGAAACTTCTCCCACGGGGTTTCCATAGCCCGATCTATATTCCTGGAGAGTTTCAGAGCATTTGAAGTCCTCCTTCATCTGGGCCAAGTTATCTAGGGTTCTAGGCATCAAGGAGGGTGCAGCTTCATTATAGGATTCAGTATTTGGAGGGGTTGGCCTTATCATTTCAGCCTGAGATTTTAGGAGGGAGATCCTATCACCCTGATCTATCAGTTGGCAGAGTTTGGGCTCATTTGGAGTCTTCCTTCATCGGGGCCGATTTATTGAGGGTTTCAGCCTTCTACTGGAGTGTGGAATCTTCAGCTAGAGGAGTTGGCATCCATAAGGCTCATATCTATTGTATTGACCTTCATTTATTATCCATCCTTTGGAGGCTTGTTTTGTATCAGAGGGAGCATTTTGTAGCATCTCATATCTATTATCTATTGGGGCCATCTGAGGATTATTCCAGATTTGCTCTTTCTATTATATCTGATTCATGCTTCTTATAATAAAGGTTAAATCTATGCTTGTGTTTTCTATATCTTGAATATGTTGTGATCTTGCATATGTTTGATGAATATTGTATAAACACCACCTAAATAATTGGAACACTTCAATAACCACCTGCACATCAATCATGTCAGTGGTAGTTAGTGATTCCAAGAAAAAAATTGGCTTGGGATCATTACAGAGTTCGAAATGGTGAGCTAGAAAGGACCTATAGTGCTATATATTTCATATGTTGGATGAATATTGTATAAACACCACCTAAATAATTGGAACACTTCAATAACCACCTGCACATCAAACACGTCAGTGGTAGTTAGTGATTCCAAGAAAAAAATTGTTTTGGGATCATTACAGAGTTCGAAATGGTGAGATAGAAAGGACCTATAGTGCTATATATTTCATGGTACAAGAGTATAGAAGGTTTGGAATGAGCTAAGAGGGGGGTATTTCGACCCAAAGGAACTCGCAGTGGTTATCACTATGTATTTTTCTTTCTCTGTATCTTTTTCAGACTTGTGATTCCCTATTAATAAAGATCAGTATCTTTTATTTTCCATACTCTTGTCAATGCTTTGATAGTAGTCAATGAATGATTGATTCTTTTAAATTTTTTTCCTCATGAAATGATCAAATGAAGGATTCATTATTGTGTTTATGGGTCAAGGTCTATCAAAGCAGTGATCTCTTTACTGTGTATTGAATACCAACGATATTCTGATGTATTTCTAATTAATTCCTTCACATTTTTATTTCTTTCTATACTTTCATATAGCCTATTTGTTGATCTGAAGTTACTAGGGCCACTTTTGTTGAAGGATATAGTTGGGAATGTGTATGGTAGATGAATCTGATTGTCCTTATGGTCTGATCCATATAACTTTAAAGTTTATCTTTAAAGTTTTTAATTTAAATTCTTTGTATGTTACCAAGCTCACATGATCTACAGTCTAGGGTGACTCTTGAAGTGTTAATACCTTCAATAGTAACTCTTTTTACATCATTTGGGTAAACATATTTTGGTGACCATATGACCCCTAATAAGTGTACAACTGAAATTTGGAAGTGGACAGCTGCCAATGGTTGAATGTGCTCTCTAAATCTGGTGGTTTTGGGATGACCACAAACCAAATGCATAACAAAAGATGATGTGTTCTATTAAATGGTAGTGATGGTTTAAGGAAGACCACAAACCAATCTGGTGGTTTATGGATGACCATAAACTTTGGAACTTGGCTCTAGGGCTCAAAGGTTTCTGAAATGTTTCCTAAGTTAGCTAAAATCTAGAAGTTGATGTCTTCTACTAATTGGAAGTGCTCTCAAATGTTGGTTTAAAGATGACCCTAAAATGTTTTGTAGCAGAAGCTGTAAGTATTCTACTAAGTGGAGGTTTAAGTAAAAACACTAACCATTTTCTAGCATAAGTTGAAGGTCCTCTACTAAGTGGTGGTTTAAGGAAAACCACAAACTGATCACGCTCACTTATCACGCTTCATTGTTACTGCTCGATTGATGGGACTTCGAAACTTGAATCCTGAATTTCAATCGATGATGTTGTTCCCCTTGTCAAATACAAGGTGAGAAGACAAAAATCCTTTCACTACAATATGTGTCAATACTCAATAATGGATTCATTGGTATGAATGACATATATTCTTGACTATTGATGATCATTGCCAAGAAGTGCTCCACCCAAAGTGGTTCTTTACTCTTGCATATTTCTTGTTGTTAAAATAAATTTCTAAATGATGATTATTGATCCAGTGGATATCAGTGGCCACCCACCTATTCCATGGACTTGAAAAACAAATTTCCATCTTGGTAGTTTTTCGACAGTTTTTCGGATTCCAAACTTTTGGGGTCGTTTTGAGGCCCTAAACGATGTTTTTTGGGGATTTGGGGCCCAATTGAATGAAAAAGGTACTAACCTAGACCAATCGAAAAACATTCTTCTCAGTTAGACCTTTCCAACGATGTATCAAGCACCCCAGACAGAGATCGTATGCAAACGTTATGCCCCTGGGAAGTTGACGTATCAACTACCCCCGTCGGGGGCCCGCAAACCTTTTGGATTTTCATCTTCCTGGGTTAGGGTTTTGGATTTTACTTATGTTAAAAAGGCCTTTGGACCTCATTGTAAGAATCATCTTCTTGTGAATGCAAGTATATTTCACATATCTTCTAAGAGATAAGTTGCCACCATTCTAGTGAATCTTTCACTATGTATTTTTACAGTTTTGTACATTTTGCACATTAATAGAAATTGTGTATTATTATATCTCTGTGTTTATGGTTGCATCTCTATTACATTTCTGTTATATCATTGGATATCTGAGATATCTCTATACATTTCACACATTAATGGAAATTTTGTATTATTGTATCTCTGTGTTTATGGTTGCATCTCCGATACATTTTTGTTATATCATTGGATATCCGAGATATCTCTGTACATTTCTTTATTATATCTTCACTCTCATTTCATGTGGAAAATAATCTGGATCAATGGTATCATAGCAGGTTTCTCTTGATCGTTTTTCAGTGCATGTCCCCAACAAGGTCTGAGTATAGAAAGTTGGGTCTCGAGCTTGTCTCTCTTGAGGAAAATCACTCGTGCATGCCCAAGAAACCATCCAGGGTAGAAGAAAAGAAAAAAAACAGAGCAGAAGATTCTATTAATCTGTTTCTTGAGTAAGATCTCATGCGACAGAGGGACACAATGATGGAGAATTTTTCCCACATTCTTCAACATCTGTCAATAACAACAGGCGCATCTTCATCAAGTGGCCACTTTGGAGGAACCTTGCCTTTCAAGGTACAGGTTAATTTTGATATTCCTGTATTTGAAGGTCATAGATGTGGATGGCCTTGACAAATGGTTAAATCTGCTAGAAGGTTATTTCTTTGTTCACTATTTTTCTGACAGGCAAAAGATCACCTTCGCACTCCTTAAGGCTCTCCCCTATGTCAAACATTGGTGGGAAACTTACTAGGAGAAAAGTTCCACAGAGGAGTCTAAAATATATGGGGTCAATCCCACTTGGGATTTTTTTGTGGATGCAGTCAAGGAACAGTATTACCCTGTTGGAAACTGTAAAATCCAGTACATGAGATGGACCACACTGTGGCAAGAGAGTGGCCAAGTAGTGTCAGAGTTCACCAATACCTTCCATAACTTGCACACCAAGTTGGGTATCAAAGACTCCGAGAGACATTTGGTTTTGATATACCATGGGGCTCTACATAGAAACATCCAAATCAAAATGGATTTTTTGGATATCTCATCACTTGGTGCTTCGTATCGATATGTTGTTAAAATCGAGAATAAATTTAGGCACCAGAACAAACGGGAATTCAGATCTGCAAATCTGCAATAACCAAAGTATGAGAAAGACGGCCCTAACAAACAGCTTCTTGAAAACCAATCTAAGCCACAGGAAAAGAAGGGTCACAGGAAGACGAAGAAGGACACTGGAAAATGGTGCGATTTCCTCAAAATCCCCTAGCACAACACCAATGAATGTCGCTCAAAACAATCATTGGTGGTCGAGATCAAAGACAAGGAGCCGAACCCTGATTCAGAATGTGATTATGAAAACACTGGTAAAAGATAGATCATCGACGCAGACCCCACTACTATTGTCATGACCGTAGCAAGTCAACCAAAAGAACCAACATATCCTAAAGAGGGGGAGCACCTTTTTTAATCACATATGTGGGTGAAGGGGACCTCGTTGCATTTTATTGTTGATAGTGGAAGCCAGAAGAACCTCATCTCAGTAGAGGTCGTCAAACAGTTGGTATTGTCGACAAAACCTCACCCACAGGCATACAACATTGGGTGGCTTCTCCAGGGATGAGATCTTCGTGTCAGCCAGCAGTGTCAATTTTCATACGGCATCCAACCCTTCAAGGATGAGGTATTATGTGATGTTTCCCCTCTAGATGTTTGTGATGTTCTCTTGGGCCAACCATATATGTGGAAGCGCCATGTTATTTATGAGTCTCAACCTCGTAGTGTCATTGTTACTCTGAGGGGTCATCTCTAAATAATACCATAGGTAATTCTGACTACTTTCCCACCTAAATAGTGTCGCAAGGTAGTATTTCATACTACAAAATTCATATTCTTCACAATTTGTTCAAAAGGTGAATAGAAGGATACTGCAACCACTACAACCTCGACCCAAGCATCTTCTAGCCAACATAAGTGGGTCGAAAAAATTGCAGCAAAGAGAAAAGATTCCTTCTACAGATATACATATTATGTACCCTGATTGGTTCAATAGATTCAACCCCTCCAACAACCTTCCACAAACCAAGTAGCGTGACGTCTCTAGAAAGGCAAGCAACTCACCAAGATTTAGATTCAGCAAACGCTTCCCCCTCTCCCCTGGGAAATCAACACAATGGAGACCATTGCTTCCTAAGGAGGTAGGATTGATCCATGTGGATATCGATGGCCACCCACTTATTCCATGAGCTTGAAAAAGAATTTTCCATCTTGGTCGTTTTTCGACAGTTTTTTAGGTTCCAAACTTTCGGGGTCATTTTGAGACCCTAAACGACATTTTTTGCGGATTTGAGGCCCAAGTGACTGACAACGACACTAACCCAAGCCATTTGAAAATCATTATTCTCAATTAGATATTTTCAAAGATGTATCGAGTGCCCCAAATAGAGATTGTATGCAAAAGTTATGCCCCTGAGAAGTTGACGTATCTACTACCCCCATCGAGGGCCTGCAAACCTTTTGGATTTTCATCTTCCGAGATTAGGGTTTTGGATTTTAATTATGTTAAAAATTCCTTTAGAGCCTCATTGTAAGAATCATCTTCTTACGAATGCGAGTATCTTCCACATCTCTTCTCAGAGATAACCTGCCACCATCCTAGCGAGTCTTTCACTCTATATTTTTACAGTTATGTACATTTCGCACATTAATAGAAATTGTGTATTACTGTATCTTTGTGTTTATGGTTGCATCTCTGATACATTTATGTTATATCATTGGATATCTAAGATATCTCTGTACATTTCTTTATTATATCTTCGCTCTCATTTCATGTCGAAAATAATCTGGATCAATTCTTCTTTCTACAATGCTTACAAGGATGAAGATCGAAGTACTTATCTTTCAGGTGGCCAACTCCCTGACAATGTTGGCATTTCAGAATCTTCTCTTGAATTGGAGCAAGTGAATGTGAACATCTTGTAGCAATCCAACACTTTGAAACTGAATTGGTTTCGTGTAATCTGAATTTTGAAAGGTGACATCCTTTTCATATTCGATACTGGTTATGTTCTTGTTATTTTTTATTTCTTCCAAAGGTCTAATGACTGGCTTTGAAAGACGAATTTGATCTTCATTTGTACTTGAATATGGATTTGCCTCACTGAGTTGTTGTTGCACTGGTTGTTGATTTGAATAGACATCATCATCATTTCCACTATATGGATTAAAAACAACATATTCATGGTCACCAGTCAAAAAGAGGAGGTTGTTTTATGTTACTTTGGTATTTTTACTAACAATTTCTTCAAGCAACAATGCACTTTATTGGATAAACATAAGTTTTCCACCCATTCCCTTCCCGCACATTCTTTAGAACCAACATCATCCAAAGGCAACCCCAGATGGATTTTCACATGCCTTTTTGTTGGGGCTCTCTCCATCGGTTAATGGATCTGACGAGGACAATCACTCGCTTCTAAAATAACAGTTGGGATTGTGAATTCCTTTGACAAGAAGACTGCTCGGTCCACTATTTTCTCTACTACCATTGATGAGAAAGCCATTACGCTAGTTTTTCTATCCAACATTCTTCTACTTTGTGACTCCAGGAATTCACAACATTTGCATTGATTAAGAAGGTGTGACAATATCGAATTTGGGACCACGAAGACAATAAGATGACTAACCCTCGATTAGGGTTTAGCTCCTTGACATCATACTTCATGATGGTGTACCATATCTCTTAGCTGAATGTAGAATGACGACCATACTTTCTCTTGTGTATTCAAAAGCTCAGTGGGACTTCTTCTTTGTTGGATCTTGATTAAAAACCACTTTGGCATATGACTCAACACCTACACTCTCCTCCATTCTTCACATCCTACTGAATATATTGACGTTGCCATTTTTTTGTTTGACTAATTGTTTTAGGAATGGTAGAACACTTTGTGATGTTTAAACAATGGTTTTTCTCTGGGATTCGTGCAAAGTGAATTAGTTACAATCTTTGTGCACATGCATCTATGCTTTCTTCTTATGAAGTGGCATTCAATGTAGACAAATTGATACACCTTCTCCCTATAATTGTCTTTTCAAATTTATGAAATAACCATCAATGTTTGATTTTAGAATCCGGTCATGGATAACGAGAGAGAGTTCCCTAGTCAAGGATGAGGTCATAGAATGTGCTCTCATAGTGTCAAGAGTTTCCATAAGATCAATCCTTCCAAGGTTAATCTCAATGTGCACTTAAATAAGGATTTAGGGTTGGACAATGAGTTGTACAATTTGGAGTGATGGTTCTCGATGGTTCATCCATAATAGAGATTCCAGAGACAAACTAGTGTCATCTTCTACCATTAAACACAAGTGACTTCAAGAGAAGCTTCGATATCATTTTGAACTTTGCAGACTTATCTAGAAGAGTAGATTTCTCCTCTTCCTCCTCTGGTTGTCAAGGAGTATTTCAAGTCCATTCTATCTATCTATTCACTATTGATGAGGTAGACCCAGAGATAACAACCATTAAGGATGGAAACAATGAAATTGTTGGATGATTCACTGTGGTGTTGATGTTGGTATCTTCCAACAAAAAAATTGGGTGGAGTTGCAAGAAACCTTGTGAGTTCTGATCTACGGCTTGAGTTGAGGAAATGTTAGAGTTATTGAACACTCTAATCCTCTCTTTTTTGGACAATACAATCATCATTGACAAAACCACTCTATAGTCTGTTGTAACTTGCTTGCAAGTTTCACAAGCCAAGGAAACACTACTCCAAACTCAGACTCGACTTCTTCATGATGAACTTGAGTGAAAGAATCTTCGACAACAATTTAAACTAGTTCTTTTTTAGAACAAACAAATTTTCGAAGAAGATGATGATGTCAATTCATATCAAAAGTTAGAGCAGCAACAACTCAATGAGCTAGCTCCATATTCAAGTATAGGAAATGCATCTCAACTCTTCCTTCTAGTCTGCATGCCAATTTGTCTTGGGTGCACATCATCTGACCTCTATCACTCTGAATGATTCTCTTCTCCATTATGCATTACATTTTACACTGCTACAATTATACATTTGAATATTTAATGCCTCCTCACCATTCCTCTCTCTTCTCATAAGTTTCTATTTCCGCACATTGTTGGTCCCTATCGCTAGTTGAAATTCTTTTATCATTGGTTGGTATCTATCGTTGCATTACCATCCATTTTTGTAATGATGTTGTTGTGGAGGTTCCATTATTTTCCTTAGAAAATTTCCTCTTAAAGCATATAACTCATAAACCCTATTACATGCAAACACTATGCTAATCTAGAGTAACTCTCTAGTGCCTTATTTTCCTCATCCAAAACCCTAATTTTTGTGCGACACGTCTTTCCAATATATGCAATCTCCAGTATTCTAGTCGTGCTCTTTTGAGAGAATCTATTGCACCTCTACAATCTCTTTAAACTATCAACGCTCCTCATCCTAATACCACTGTTAGACACACGAGATTAAAAACAAGTATGTAGTGCATTTGATTCATCAATATGATACATGTATAAATACATAGTCTTGAACTTTTGGATTCATATTCCAAGGTCTCTTGGACTCCCAATGACCGTTGCACTATCACTTGACCTTTCACATTCCTACGCAAGTGACTAATTCCATAACCCTAAGAAGGTTAGGTTTCCAACAGTTCTCCACCTTGTTGTGATGTTGCTTCCCATTTATTTTCTTCTTTTACCTTCTTTTAGGTTTTTTTTCTCTTGGGATGTGCTTTTGTCTTCCCCTTTTTTTCTTTACATGTATTCCTTGAAATGACATGGGAAAATTTTCACCTCTATTAGACATTGATATCTAAATTAAATTAAATAAGGTTGTAATAAATACTAGGGGCCATCGTATTAGGTACCACAAACATAATGTAKTGAAAAAGAYGAAAAGGTTGCATTGTTCAACACTAGTGCAGATGTGGTAAGTTTTATTTACTAAAGCATTGACTTTATTTTTGAAGATTATTTKATGGTCCAACCTMCACATTATGGTATACGTCTCTAAAGAATCCTCCCAATACAATAAATTCAATATGGTTTGAGTGATTTTTTGTAATACATATTTTATCGCTTGACATTGATATTTATGGTATGAAAAAATACTTTGTAGAACTGGGCTACAAAAAAACCCTTGCTATCAAATCATGACCTCACTATTAATTTGTAAACTTCTAATGGATAAGGATAATGAACCTACAAAGAGGCAATTTCTAGGAAGTCATTATACTTGATAATCTAGAATGGTAAGGGATAAGCACCATGTAGCGTCTGCACATGTCTTAATGATGTTAGTGTATGTGTAGATATACATAGTTGGACATCTGTACATATACAATTGATGGTTTATAAAGTCTCCCTAGTACTTATGTCTCATACTAACTCTTGGAGCGTAAACCATGACATGATGGTTTAGCATAATCCCCACTTGTTTCTATCATAATTGCAATGGAAAGTGGTATTGTTGATTCATAGATGCATAGGTAGATATTAATGTGTAGTTCAAGTTCGTAGACTACTACAAAAACCATACTATCACTCTTTCTCCCTTGATGATGATAGTGGGTAGTCTTGTAAGAGATGAAGCTTGTTTAGATGTTATCCATAGATGTACCATTATTAAGTTGTGAATAGGATTTTTGGTTGAGTTACTAGACAAAGTTGAAAACTAACCTCTAGGAAGCTCCTCGCAAAAATTGATCGTCATACTTGTGCTAACTTTGGAAAGGTGGTTGTATTGTAGTGATTTGCACAATCTTTTCTACCTAGTTCATAGAAAAAAATATTGATGTATACTAGTGAAATACATCCAATGAAGCACAACAATGCACATTAAGGGCCCAATGAAAACAAAACAAAATTATGAACAACCTAGATTCATTTTGGAGGGAAAAAGTAGGGTTTTTATAATCATGTACACACATAAAAATAGACATTGAAAGAATAATACTTGCAACATATTACATTTAAGGAATTTTTTGAAGGGGTGGCATCAGTTGAGAAAATTTCCGTCAATACTAGTGGATATTTACCAATAGTTTGAAGAAGGAATTTTTTAAGGGGGTGCGATCACTTGAGAAATCATTTGTCAAGACTAATCAATATTTACCCGTTGTTTTAGGTAAATTTTTGGCTACCTATCTCAGTCCACATGCCCCATTCTCTTTGGGTTTGAGAATTTGGGTTGTGAGACTTTTGGCTTGAATTTGATCAAGTGTCTAGGTTGTTTCAAGTTGTACACTCAAAGTCTTATTGTAATCCATTGTGTAGGGAAGTGAGGGAAACCAACAATGCATTGTTGCATAAGATTCAAGTCTTTTTTGGGATTTTCTGATCAATCTCAAGCTTCATACCTTGCATATTGGCCATGCATGTTACACATGAAATACTTGTTGCTTGTGCTTTCCAATGAAATGTCAGTGACATGTCTTTTGTTTTAGATTTTTCCATAACAAAATAAACATGTGATTGTTACATGTAAAAATTAGGTTGTGGTATTTGTAAGGTTGTCGGAATTTATCATCATGTACATGTAGTAGGTAGGCAAGTTGTTTTCACGTAGTAGTTACTGTATTGTCATAAAACACAATAACATTGAGACAAAATTACATCACAAATTGTACTAAAATAGGTTATAAATATGTACTTCCTTCCAACAATGAAATTATTCAACATCCAAACTGAAAACAATGTAATGGGATACCCTCATAGTTGTGTTGATATCCCATGACGAGGAAGATGAAGGTGAGGGATCATCATCAACTTTGGAATAATAATCACTCTCCTCGAAGCCAACCTATGACACCTAGCACCTCCCTAGAGCCAATGGAGTCCCCATCATCAATATACACTAAGATCTCTTGAGTCGACAATTGGTGAGAATTTCCAACATGGGCTTTCATTTCTCCAATGGGGAGAGCTCAATTCTCCTAGCCAAAAATCATATGTCATCATGCAAAAATTATCCAATGGTATTTTATTGTTTAGTGAGATCCTAGCAAGCATATGATATCATGCAGCAAATCCACAAGAGGTAATATGGTATGCCTTCTTTTGCTAGGATCAATTTCTTTTCGACATGGAAATAAATCTCTATTTTTTGCATGTGCTTACTAGCACTCTATCTCTACAACAACATTGCTTGAATGACCCCCTTTGTGTGAAATCATAGCACCTTGTTCCTTCCAAAACCTTTGATGAATCCTACACCTGTATGGCTATAGGTGATAGTCATCAATAGAATATAGTCTTAAGGGTAAGGGAAAACCTTGATATTTGGACACAAATATAATGGAATGTCATTGACCTCCCTACACGAATATTTGATGCATCACTAAGAAGTGAATATTCTTTTGGGCGATTGAAGGTAAACATTATAGTAGGATTTCCTTTGTTATTGACGTCATCTTGCTATCCTCTTTGATGGTGATTCTAACCTCTTGTGCTTGTCCAACCACCAATGATCTCAATCAATCCAGTTTTTGTTGTTCTTTGTAATCAAATTCATAAACTCAACTATTAAATTTTAACATCTATTTCATGACAACCTATGATCTCAAATCTTAAAGTAAGATTAATGGTGGGTAATAAAAATTTGTTGGAATACATCATGTAATAGTGAAGGATGAAATTCTAAGTGAAATTATTATAGAATATCAAACAAAGCATTAATTCTACAAAATAGTTGATTAACTGGTGAAGTTATGTTAGCAATTGATTGATCAAGAAGGTATCTCATTGACATAATTGGACCTTTGATTCTTATTTTTTTTCAATTGATTGAGATATGCATTAAAATGTTTGGATAAAGTGCTCAACAATGTGATTGATCAATAGTGGTATCAACCAAGGGTGGACCCATCTTCCAAAGACATTTGATTTCATTTGGAATTTTCTTGACATTGTTGTCCTATAGGAGAGTTCTTTTGTTATTGTTTTGTGTGTGTGTGTGTGTGTGTGTGAAGTTGTTTGAAGTATGTAGAACATGGGTATATTGGTTGCATTGCATGACAATGAGGGCTTGACTTGGTATAATCGACAAATGGTGGATATTTTCCCTTGCTTATTATTTACTTCAATTATTTAAATATTTCCTGTAGCTACTTGGCTAGAAGTATCATGGCTAAGATTCAAACCCTTGGAGGATTGTTGTTGCAAATAAAACTAATCTTATAGCTAGGATCAACTATTATTAGATCGAATCAGAAAACAATGAAATCTAAACCCTAAGTTATGTCTAAAATAACTTAATGTAACCACCAATCGATTATGAGAAGGACCTACCTGGTTCTGATGCTTGGTTGGAGACAAATATTTTGATTTGATTTTGTACCACTTGTCTTTTCTCCTATCCATGCCTTTGGACCTGCACACAAGGAAACAAGTACCTTTCTCAAATTTTTTAGAAGAAACAAACGATACGCATGAAATAACTACCTTAACTAACTATCAAGCAAGTTAGAACCTTACCAAAACACTGAAAGAGAGAAATAATTGAACATTAACATAGATTTTGGGGGAGGGAAAGGAGAGATATCTTGATTTTAATTAGAATGAAACAATGGTACACAAAGATATACCTGATCCATTGTTGACACCTTCTGTAACTTTCATCTGGATTCCTCCATCCGCGGGCCACTCAATATCGCTTTAGGACTTTGAAATCCCGTCCACACAAGAATGAGGAAATTTGGGAGGTCTTAGGCCTCAAACCAAGAAAGGGAGAAAATTCTCGAGGAACAGGGGCTGCTTGAGGGATGAAAGTAAAAAAAAAACACAAGAAGACAACAACCTTTTATCTTTCTAAAAAGAGGATAAATATGTTATTGTATCAGTGCTCTTAGTCGTTCCTTCCATCAGGCCTCATTTTATACCAATTCAAGTTTGTTGAGACAGTTAGTTTGTTGATTATGGTTTCAAGGATTTAATGTTTTTCTTACAGTTTATTGTATTGCATTGATATCCTGTTGTTTTTAAGGGGGAATACTCTTGATGTTTTGACAAAGTAAACCTAACTTGAGATGTCCAGATGTTTGATAGACTAGGATTTTTTGTTAAGATTGACTAGATTGGGCTTGGCTTATTTGTTTACTAATGAGTGTTGGGGTATGTAGAGAATAATTGACTTATTGTCTTTTTTTACAAAAACTAGGGAATTGTTCACATTAAAAAGGTGTGTTCAAGACCACTGAGTACATGAGAATAGTTTTAGAGTTTCAAAAAAAATCGCCAAAACCGGTTGAACTATGCCTTCCACCCAACAAAAGACTTGCCTTCCCCTAATATCTATCCATATCTTGACACTACTACTTCACTAGAAAGTATAGATCTGGTAATAAATACCGCTAATACATATATTGAGACAAAACATAGATATAAATTACAATATTTAAAATCTAACTACCATTGCCAAGCTAAATGACTCCCTTTCCCTACTGGTCCCAATCCTTCAATGCCACCACAGGTTCATTGAGATCTGGAATTGGATCCACTAAGACTGCTGAGACGACCCTCACATTGCCAGATGAAGAATTTTTCCCACTGATCTCCTCTCTCTCTGCCAACCAAAATTAGTATATATTATTGTATTAATTTAATTTGTTTTTCTCATTTTCTTTTTTTTACTTTTTGACCAGTGTAGATTTTCCGAGCAATTCTAATAATAAATTAGCTTTTGTTCACACATTTTTTAGTGATATTATTACTTTTTATTAATTTAAATAAAGAATGGTTCAAAACATTGAGAAGATTAAAAACCTCTAGTTTCATAGCAAAAGGATATTTATGATTAGCATGGAACAAATCTATAACCCATATCTCATTAATATTAATCACAATTAACCAATTTATTAAGATGTTGAATAATCCACTTCGTACAATACTT
>JZKD02S0049731.1:364062-375635 GCA_000966675.3 Picea glauca
GTCTTTCAACCAGCTTGAGGTGAAAGTTTATAAAAAGTGGCACGGGGAAAAAACATGTTGAAGCTGCTAAAGGAATCTGAGAGAGTTGTCGAAGTGAAAAGAAGAAAAGAGTGAGCCTGATAATTAGATAGTTTATCCATCTTTCATATCAAGAAATCCCACTGAGGTTGGAGGATAAGACTGATCTTATTGCAGGGATAGAAAGAGGGGAGGGCCCTCATGTCCTTCTATCCAAAGCTTGTATGATATGACTCCCACTATTTTCTGAAGTGTTGTCTTTGATAGATGATCCACAAATTTGTTGTGTTCCCGATGTATATGGATGTAGCTATGTTTTTTGAAGGTGGACTGTAAATGCCTAATTCTATCTTTCCAGGCTAGTAGGGAGACTACTTGGAGGTCACCCCCATTGCTCAGCCACTCAATGACAATTATGGAATCCCCAAGAACCTGGAGGGCATCTATGTGGAGTCTAGAGGCCAAAAATAGTTTGGCCCAAGCACCCAAAAGTTCTGCCCTGGTGTTGGTTCCCGAGCCACAGTTGAAAGTCCAGTTGTAGAAAGTGTTTTGTGAGATTTTTATTAGTCCTCCAGCTCCACTCTAAGATCCATTTGTGATCGTTGCGCCATTGAACCAGCCTGTAGTAATAGCTTCAAGCTCAGGAATCTTCTTGTATCAGTGTAGTTTTGTCTTGTTGTCAAGTGAATCATTCCAAGAAAGGTAAAGACCAAGAGCTTTGGAGACTGTTGCACTTGTTGATGGAGTTGAATTTTCAAAAATGGTAGAATTTCTTACCAACCACACAGTCCAATAGATTAATGGTGGGAGGTGGATGTGGATGCACTCTTTTTGTGTCCATGATACAAAGCAGTCTACAAGCTTTGTCCCATCCCAGGTGGTGTGTATATTGAGAACCAGAGCAATTTTTAGCCAAACCTATTTGGTGAAGTGGCAGTTGATAAAAAGATGGTCGGCAGTTTCTGAGTCATAATGATAGAGATGGCAATAATTTGGGCCAGAACAACCCTTTCTAAGGAGATTATCCCAAGTATTTAACTTATTTTTGTTAGCAGCCAAGTAAACAATTTAATCTTGTGCGAGATGCACCAAGACCAGATGCGATTTTTCCATCCACTGATGTTTGTGGGCCATATCATGTTAGAAATTGTAGCATATACATTTTGGGTTGTGAGATTACCTGAGTGATCACCCCCCGATCAATGAAGGATATCTTCTGAATTTGTGAGGTGTATGCCTAGATGTGTGAGGGTCAGGAAGAAATTGTTCCAGTCGCACGCTACATCTGAGCTGAGGCCAAGTGTAGTGCTGGAGATCCAAGAATCAGGTAGAGCATCCAATCTGTAGGAAGCCCGAATTTGGTATAACTATTAGATGTTCTTTGAATGTAGAAGAGATAACAGTTGTGTAGAAAGTGTTGTTGAGATGTCCAACCCTAGAATGCAATCTCACCCAAGAATAATGTTGTGCCTTGAGCCTCGGCGCCAGCAGAGCCAAGAGGTGATTAGATGTTTTTCTTTTATTAAGTTCCTCCAGAAATGTGAGGCCGCATTGGTGATATTCATCTCCGCCAATAGCCAACTTTTAACTGTGTGGTGTCTGAGATATTTTTCTAAAATTACAAAATTCCATATGTCCGGTCTAGTCAGGGCACACCAAAGAGAAGTGGCCGCAAGGGCTTGGCTAAAGAGGAGAGGATTCTGAATCCCCCAGCTGCCCTTTTTTTTTGGTTTAGCCAGGGTTTGCCAGCTGCAGAGATGTTGTCGAGGGTAGTCAGAACAATTAGACTAGAGGAAGTTGAACATCATCTTGAAAATTTTTGTGAGGACTGAGGTAGGGATGGAAGCCAGGGCCATCCAATACACTGCCTGTCCTTCGAGGACAACTTTTAATAGGGTAAAATTCCCTCCAAGAGATAGCCACCTTGTGCACTAGTGCCCAATTCTTGTTTCCACTTTGACAAGGAGCTAGTTCCAGTCTGATGGCTTTTAGAAATCAGGTTGTAGATGATATCCCAGATAGGTGAGGCCAATGGAAAGAGGTAAAAAGGAGTGGGGGAAGATGTCTTTAATCTGGTCCAGAGATGAGCAATGAATGTTTGCAAAATGGAAGGAGGATTTGTCCCAGTTTATAGTCAAGCCTGTGGCACTACAAAATTTTTGAAGAATCTCCTTTATTTCCAACCATTCCTATAGGGTGCCCTTAGTCAAGATGAGGACGTCATAAAAAAAAGGGAGGTGGAGGATCTTGATGTTCCTGGATACCTTTAATCCATAAATTTTTCCTTCAGTTTGGGCAGTTTTGAGGAGCAGGCTCAAAGCTTCCATCGCCAAAATGAAGAGTAGAGGGGAGAGTGGGAAACCCTACCTCAGACCTCTGCCCATGCAGAAAAAAGTTGAGGATTCTCCATTGACCAAGATGGCGAGGTTTTCACTGGTTACACAACTCATTATCCACTTTATCATTTTTTGACTGAAGCCTGTTTGCACTAGGATCAATCTGAGAAAGTCCCAGTCGATGCAGTCGAATGCCTTTTTGAGATCTAATTTGAGGACAAGTGCTTTTAATTTTTTGGTTTTGATACTGTGTAGGCACTCTTGGGCCATGCCTATAGCATCTATTATCTGCCGGCCTTTTAAAAACCCCAACTGCTCATTCAAAAGGAAACGAGAGAGGATAGGCTTGATCCTGATGTCAATGATTTTGGAGATGAGTTTGTAGAAAAGATTGCAGAGGGAAATGGGTCTATAATCTCCAAAAGTGGAGGGGGAATCTTCTTTAGGGATAAGGGTGAGTAAAGTCGATTTCAAGGTGCCAATCACTTTTCCACGAAGTTTGTTTTCCTCCACTAGCTCCAAGAGATCTAGGCCAACCAAGTCGAAAAAGTGCAAGTAAAATTCTACCGTCTAGTCATCTGGGCCTGAATTCTCGTCTTTGGAGAAATATTTTAGTGCAAAAGAGATCTCCTAAAGTGTACAAGTTCTGTCTAGAGATAGAGTATCATCTTCCGATACTGTGTGGTCGAAGAGACTAGCCACCAAAACTGAGCTTTGCAGATTTGCAGAGTGGTTTTGTTCGAAGAATGGTTTGTAAAAGTTGACTGCTGCAAATTTTATAGCTTGTTGTCCTTTGTGTAGTGTTCCATCCCCATATAGTATTTCCCATATGTGTTTTTTATTTCTGCAAAAGATGGAAATTTTATGGAAATGCTTAGTGTTGAGATCTCCACATTTTAGTCATGTGGATCTACTACGTTGTCTCCAGGTGGATTCATTTTTTAGAAGTGAGTTCCTTTCCAATTCAATAACTTTTAAGATGTGACTACCAACAACAATGGTCCCCACATTGGATTCATATAGAATGTGGTCCCGGATAGTAGTTTCAAGTTCCAGAAGACGAAGTGCATTCTAATGTTGGTAAGTAGCAACCCACAATTTTATACGAGCTTTGAGGCTTCTGAGTTTCCAAGAAAATCGGTTTTGTACCCATGATTAAGATAAAAAGTTATTATCCTTCCAAACATCTGCAACTATGTTATTGAACTCAGCTTCAAGAATTCAGTTCACATTAAGCTTGAATGGATAGGAAATCTTGCAGGAAGTTGATTCCAAATGCAGGACGATAGGAGCATGATCAGAAAGGTAAGGGAAGCTTTCCCAGGAGTGGATCTTGTCCTCCATGGAGATGAGGTTCTCTGATAAGAAGAAGTGATCTAGCCTCTTAGATATGGAGTTTGTGCCCAAGCACCCATTACGCCAAGTAGGAGAAAGAGTGTCTGGCACAAGATCCACCAAGTGATGAGTCATGAAGAGAGTAGTGAAGAAATGAGCCAGAGTATCTGAAGTGGCAGAGTCCCTCCAAACTTCTCCAAAAGATGTTGTGAGATTTAAATCTCCATCAATGATAAAGTTGTGGAGTTCAAGTAGCCCCCTAGTTTCTATCTTCTCCCAAAAATGTTGTCTATTGGAGCATGGACCATAGATGTTGATGAGGTTGAGCCTTTTATTTGTGGAGCGACATATGCCATTCAATAGAATGTCTCCACAAAAAATATAGGGAAGAAAATAAAAATGGTTTGGATTCCAAGCCACTACCAACCCTCCAAAGGTGCCAAGAGAGTTAACTAAGCAGGTGTGCCAGCTGGGTTGGACCTAATTTAGAAATAGTCTGGCCTTTTTATTGTCTACCATAGTTTCCTGTAGAAAAAATATGTCCGAAGAGATGCGAGAAAGAAGTATTCTGAAAGAGGTGGATTTTAGGTGGCCCCCAACCCCTCTGATGTTGAGGGAGAGCAAGATCATGGATTTGCTCTTGCTAGGTCTTTCATGCCTCTAAGTGCCCCAATATCAGTAGATGTGTGTGGATAGTCCACAGAGTGAGTAGGTGGAATTCCCTCCCTACAGTGGGCGTTGCGAGTTTTGATCGGGCAGTGTTCAAACCCATGACCTCTAGACCAAGTGTGGTCTTTTCCCTAGGACTTAGAAGTTGTATCAGTTGATATTTGACTAACTCTAGTCTCTGATGGATGCATAGATGAACCTCTGTAAGTAGGCAATGGAGCAGGTGTTGTTACTTCTTTGTAGGAGGGAAGAGGAGAGTTTAATACATCTCCAAGGGTATTTTCTCCAATTTCAGTCTCACTCAGTCCCAGAAGGTGAGGGAGATCCTCCTACATGATAGTATGTTCACCAGAATTATCGATCATCTGAAACTGTGAAGTATTAAGTGATATGTCTGGGGCGTGATTCCGCAGGGCCAGTGGGTGCGTTTTGGAGGGACTGTGAGAAGGAAAAGTCGGTAGAGGGATCAACACAGTAGAAGGAGAGTTGTTTTGTGAGAGTGTGGGATGTATAGGCATTGTGTAGTGTTCCCTCACCTCTAGAGGATCGAAAGAGGGAGTGATTAGGGAGGGAGTGGTCGGGTGGAAGGTCAACGCAGAGGAGTATGGTGTGTTTAGAGTGTGTCGAGGAACTGATGTTGGCTGAGTGCTAGTCAGAGTCACACTAATGAGATCATATTTGGTAAGAGGAGGGGGTTCAATAGGTGGTATAGAATCTGAAAGAGTGTTTGATAGTCAAGGGGATGAGGAAGCCAAACTCCAGTTAAGAAGGAGTGAGTTTTCAATGAGGTCTAGTTCTAGGGAGGAGAGTGAGGAAAAAAGAGTCGGGCATATAGATTTGAGCTTACCAGTAATGGTGTTCAGTCCAGGAGTGAGGCCATCGTCTGGAAAATCTGGAAGATGCATGTGACTGTGTGCATGAGTTCAGTCCATATTTGTAGCAAGCTCAAGCATAGTTTCTTCAGATGTGTCTTCTTCAGGTGCATCAGTGTAGGACTTTCTCAAGTGGCTAGTCTTCCTGCAGAGAGTGCATCTGAAAGGGATTCCAAGATAATCTAGCTTCTGGCGTGTGATGTGTCCTCGCCAGTCTATATCTAGAGATTCAAAAAGTCCCTCATGTATATCCAGCTCGACTAGAATCCTCTCCATTTTCTTGTCTGGTCCAGTGAGGGTCTCGGATTCAATATTAATGAAGTGGCCCAGAGAGTTTCCAATAGCCATAAGAGATTTTTCATTCCAAATATGAAGAGTTAGACCAGGGAGAAGTACGCACAAATGTCGGAGGCGAAAGTAATGTTGAGAAGGATCAAAGCTCACTCTTCACTGTTTTAGCATGAGGTTGTTGTTGTCCAGAATCCAGAGTCGTTCCAAGATTTTTGTGGCATCCTCAGGATTTTTAAAGTGAAAGTAAATCCATCCCCTCCCCAGATGTGAGAGAGAAGGGACATACCCCAAGATGGGCCTCCAAGATTTTGACAACCAGGTATCCAAGTCCGAATGGTAGAGGTGTCTATAGGATATCCTTCCCACAAGGCTACAAAGGGCCATAGAGATAGACTCTGCTAGTCCAATGTCGGTGCCAAGAATTATTTTTTTCTTATATGTTTTTGAGGCCCAAGGTCGAGATGAAGATGTCTTGCCTCCATGAGAATGAGGGCGAGTCTTTTGAGCAGTTCCTATGTTAGTAGCAGGTCCAAGAGGAGTCGTTCAAGTCTGTGTGCATCGAGTTCTTTGTAATGACCCTTGGCAAGTAGCAGGGTTGGGTGTGTAGAATCTAGTGGCAGGGACTGTGTTTGTAGGTATACAGTTCGGAAGGGTAGGAGAGTCAGCATCTGGGGAAGGAGGTAAGTGGGGAGGCTTCAGGGTGTTGTGGTTGGGTATATTAGATGGAGTAGTGAAGGGGAGAGTGGTTCGGGATGTGGAAGGAGAGTCAGAAGGAGAAAAGTTCTTGGGTGGATTTGTGGAGGCAAAATGGGGCAGAGGTGTAGTGGAACGCTTGGTAAGCTCACCAACCAATGAAAAGAGGCCTGCATTGTTCCAAAGTGCCTCATCAGAAACACTCATTAGTGCTTTGACTTCTACCTCCATCAGGGGGGAGTCTCATGAAGGAGAAGATCTAAAAAAGGTTTTAAATAAGAATAAATAGTAGTGAGATAGATAAACTAGGTCAGGGGATTGTCTGTAGTTCATGTGTTCAACGTAGGTAGGTGAAAAGTGATGGGGTCAAGTTCACAAAGGTCAGGCTCACCAGCAAAGAGGACTTGCAGGAGAGCAGTCTCACCCTGAAATTCAAGAGGGAATTCTAAAAACCTAAAGAGTCTCAAACTTCCAAGATGTCTACCCAAGTTGCAGATCTCAGAGTTCATTATCTAGATCCTCCAAACAGTCTGTCATGGTTACGATTCTCTATGCTCAAAGTCTGGGAAATAGTGGGGCCGAGTCTGTCATAGGATGGGTTGAGTCAATCAAGGAGGCCGCCAAAACAATATTTTTTCTATAGGTTGTACGTCTTAGTCTGCGTAGATTCCTATTCAGATAAGCACACAAATATGGAAGATGAACTATGGCTCTTGGGCCAAAGCGTGAATACTGTGATCGTTGGGGGTGGGTTCCCACTTCCACCCTTCTCTCAATGAATGTCCCATCTGTGACATTTCCAGTTCCACACGGTGAAGGCCTGAGAGCATTCTGATGGATCCATCCTTATAGACAAATCAGTATCTACATGAATTGAAACTAGAAAATAAATTTATTTTAAAAAAGGAACCCTAAGAGTCGAAGTGCTAAGCCTAGCCTTGACCCAATTTGAGTGAAGAGGAATTTTAATCTTGTTGTGAGAAGATGAATCTTAATTTTCACCATTTGAGGCCATAATGTTTATCACCAAAAATATTTACTATTATCAAGAATATTAACTATTTAATTTTTTTAAATATTATATCCCCATAAATTTTTATTTTTAGAAATTATTGTAACTTATAAACTTTGGGAACAAATTTATGAGTTGTCTTCAACAATATCATTATTATTTTATATTACCCCTTAAATTGTAAATCTCTTCGCATCATTTGGTAAATATTATTTGGTGACGAAATGGCCCTCAATAACCAAAACCTTATTGATCAAAACGCTATTGTTATTATTTTCAATTACTCCTTCAATAATAACTCTTTTCACATCATTTGGGTAAACATCGTTAGATGACCATATGACCCCCAATAACCAAAACCTCACTAGTGAGAATGTTATACGGGACATTAAGAAGAAAGTTATATGAGACATTAAGAAGTATGAGTTACCTTTAATTATATGATATGTAAAAAAATTAAAAGTCATAGTTATGCTTTTAAATTGAAGTGTTTAAACTATAGTAAAAGGCTAAATTCAAATTAAATTTTCTATATCTCATTAGCATAATTACTTTGTACTTCAAGTCAATTGAGTGTAGCTTGGATGGTTGTGAGGAATGATTGTTATCCTCCCCACCCAGGTTCAATTATCATAATGACATGAATAAATCTCATAATGAGTATGTTGTAATGACTTCAAGCCTATATGTATTAGAAAGTTTCTTTTGATTCTTAATTAAATAGCAGGGCAATTGCTATTTCCAGGGGAAAATATTGCTTCTCATGAAAAAAAAAATACTTTGTACTTTAAGGGTTCCTCTAGTTTAATTTAGAGTTTTCTCCCATCAACATCGTATTGACATAGATCACCATGTTTCTCAAAAGTACCGTATTTTCTAGATCTACACCTCAAAGCATGAGATTGAGGATTGTTTTTATATCCAAATTCCATCCATATTATGAAATTAAAGGATATTTCTTTTTCTTTTTCACAAATTCACTTGGTTCTCTCAAGGCACTCGTGGCTTACGAGGACCAGAGATTCTTAGCCCTCTTCCTTAGAGAGATGTTTAGCCTTCATCGACAACTAACAAGAGGCCAATTTCCCCAACTAACATGCATCAAGTTGATTACCTCTTATTTCCAAGACACTAACACTAGTAGGAAGAGGGCCCATGGCCAAATTCCAAGCTCAAATGATAAACCTACGAAACATTGTAGACCTAATGACTTCCATGGTCTCGCACCATCACACATTTCTTTGCAACCATGAATGTTAAAATCGCTTCTCTAGAGATAAATGTTTGGACGAAGGAACCTCTTTCGTCTTGAGTTTATTCATTGTTCTTGTTGGAAAAATGAGATTAAATATAAGCATGTAGTGCATTCTATTCATCAATATGATACATGAATAAATACGTAGTCTTGACCTTTAGATTCATATTCCAAGGTCTCTTGGACTCCCAATGACCATTACACTGTCATTTGACTTTTCATATTCCTACACAAGTGACTAATACCATAACCCTAAGCGGATTAGGTTTCCAACATCACCCCCCTTAATCTAAAGGGGTGTATATGAGTCCAAGAAGAGATTAAAAGTATGGAAGTGTTGTCTAGTAGAAGTTGAAGGTCTTCTACTAAGTGGTGGTTTAAGTAAAACCACAAACCAATCATGCTCACTTGTCATACTTCCTTGTTACTGCTCAATTGTTGGGACTTCGAAACTTGAATCATGACTATCAATCATTGATGTTGTCCCCCCCTATCAAGGACAAGGTGAGAAGACGAAAATCCTTTCACTACAAGTTGCATCAATACTCGAGAATGGATTCGTTGGTATGAATGACATGTCTTCTTGACTATTGATGATCATCACCAAGAAGTGATCCAACCATACTGGTTCTTTACTCTTACAGATGTCCTATTGTTAAAACATTTGTTTGAATGATGATTATGCTTTTTGTAATGCTTACAAGGATGAATATCAAAGCACTTCTCTTTCATGTGGCCAACTCGCTGACAATGTTGACATTTCTAAATCTTCTCTTGAACTGGAGCAGGTGAATGTGAACCATCTTGTAGCAATCCAACACTCTAAAATTGGATCAGTTTGGTGTAATCCATATTGTGAAAGGTGACATCCTTTTCATATTTGATATCAATTTTGTGCTTATTATTTATGATTTGTTCCCAAGGTCTGATGGCTGGCTTGGAAAGAGAAAGTTGATCTTCATTTGTACTTGAATTTGAAGCTAGCTCATTGAGTTGTTTTTGTGTTGGTTGTTGATATGAATCGGAATCATCATCATCATTGCCGCTATATGGATGAAAAAAATCATACTCATGGTCCCCATTCTAAAAGATGAGGTTGTTTTATGTTTCTTTGGTCTTTTTAGTAACAGTTTCTTCAAGCAATAATGCACTTTGTTGGATAAACATAAGTGTGCCACTCATTCCCTTCTTGCACGTTCTTTAGATTCAATGTCATCCAAAGGTGACCCCAGATGGATTTTCATGTGTCTTACAATTCCCTAGTGTTGGGGCTCTCTTTGTTGGTTAATGGAGCTCACGAGGACATTTGCTCGCTTATAAAACAACAACTGGGATTGTGAATGCCTATGACAAGAAGATCACTCAAGCCATTGTCTGCTTCCCTACTATTGATGAGAAAGCCATTACACTAGTTGTTTTATCCAACATTATTCTGGGACCATGAAGATAATGAGATAACTGACCCTCGATTAGGTTTTAGCTCCTTGACATCATACCTCAAGATGTTGTACCATATCTCTTAACCGAATGCAGAATGGCAACCATACTTTATTTGATATATTAAAAAGCTTAGTGTGACTTCTTATTTGTTTGATCTTGTAGAAAAACCACTTTGGCATATGACTCAACACCTAAACTCTCCTCCATTCTTCACATCCTACTGAATATATCAATGCTTCCATTTTCCCATTTGACCAATTTTTTTGGGAATGGCAGAATGCTTTGTGATGTTTAAACAGTGTTTTTTCTATGGGATTTGTGCAAAGTGAATCAGTTACAATCTTTGTGCACACGCACCTATGCTTTCTTCTTGTGAAGTGGCATTCAATGTAGACAAATTGATACCCCTTCACCCTATAATTTTCTTTCCTAATTTGTGAAATAACCATCAATTTTTTATTTTAGAAGTTGTTCATGGATAACGAGAGAGAGTTTCCTAGTCAAGGATGAGGTCATAGAATGCACTGTCATAGTGTCAAGAGTTTCCACAAGATCAATCCTTCCAAGGTTAATCTCAATGTGCACTCCAAGAAGGATTTAGGGTTAGAAAGTGGGTTGTACAGTTTGGAGTGATGGTTCTCGATGAGTCATATGCAATAGAGATTCTAGAGACAAACTAGTGTCATCTTCTACCTTTAAACACAAGTTACTTCAAGAGAAGCTTCAATAGCCTTTTGAACTTTGCGAATTTTGAACTTCGCAGACTTATCCAGAAGAGAAGATTTCTCCTCTTCCTCATCTAGTTTTCAAGGAGGATTTCAAGTCCATTCTAGTAATCTATTCATTGTTGATGAGGTAGACCCATAGATAAGAACCATTAAGGGTGGAAATAATGAATTTTTTGGACAATTCACCGTAGTGTTGACACTAGTAGCTTCCAACAACAAATTTGGGTGGAGTTGCAAGAAATACTTTGAGGTCTGACCTATGGCTCGAGTTGAGGAATTGTTAGAGTTATCAAACACTCTAATCATATCTTATGTGGACAATACATTCATCATTAAAAAAACCACTCTACAGTCTGTTGTAACTTTCTTGCAAGTTTCACAAGCCAAAGCAGCACTACTGCAAACTCAAACTTGACTTATTCACAATGTACTTGAGTGAAATAATCTTTGACAACATTATGAACTAGTCCTTGTTCAAAACAACCATATTTTTGAAGAAGATGATGATGTTCATTCAGATCAACAACCGACACAACAACAACTCAATGAGATAGATCCAGATTCAAGTAGATAAAACATATTTGACCTCTTCCTTCCAGTCTGTGTGCCAATTTGTCATGGGTTCACATCATTTGACCTATGGCACTTTGAACGATTCTCTTCTTTAGCACGTGTTACAGTCATTACTACTACCAATCTACATTTCAATATTTCATGCTTCCTCACCACGCCTCTCTCTTCTCATACTTGGCTATCTCTACACATCGTTGGTCTCTACTGCTAATCAAAATTCTTTTATCATTGGTTGGTATCTACCACTGCATTTCCATCTATTTTTGTAATGATGTTTTTGTGGAGGTTCCATTCTTGTCCTTATAAAAATTCCTTTTAGAGCATAGAAATCATAAACCCTAATACATTGTA
>JZKD02S0049744.1:0-25976 GCA_000966675.3 Picea glauca
AAACACATTGGAAGATTTCCTTTGATGCGATTTGGTTTGTATTGGAGTTCCCACAAAATCCTCTGAAAGTTCCTTCAAACTCCTCCAAAAGCGAAGGAGACGTTCCCACAAACTCCTCTGAAATCCAAGGAGAAGTTCCCAAAAACTCCTCTGAAAGTTCCTTCAAGGTGCTCCGAGTTCATTCAAAATCCTCTGATTTACACTGGAAAAGTTCATTCAAACTCCTCCAAAACAAATCGAAGGAGTTTCCAAGAACTTCTTTGAAACAAATCAGAGGAGTTCCCATTAACTCCTCTTAAACAAATTAGAGGAGTTCCCATTCACTCATCCAAAACAAAACAAAGTATTTATCATTAACTCCTTTGAAACAAATCAAAGGAGTTCCCATTAACTCCTACGAAAAAAATCTGATGAGTTCCCATTAACACCTCTGAAGAAATTGGAGGAGTTCCCATGAACTCCTCCGAAAAAGGGACAAGACCCTACAAAACTTCCTTTCATAATTTGGCCAGAACATTTGACTTGGGTGTCCATTTTGCACATTATTTATACCATTGGAAATATATTTTCGATATATATAACTTCCTAGTTATATGATTTGAGAAATTCCTTACTAATTGTATACATTTTTTGATATTAATATATGACACCTAGTTAAAAACCTCAGAGAACACGACACCTCAATCAAGGCCAGAGGAACCATGAACCAAACTCAGGGAAGCACATGTGAACTGTCACTTAGTTAATTTTTCAATTCTATGATTTCAAATATGTAGTGTTAATCGTGTATTTTGAGGATATCATTTGGTCACTCATCCATTGCATGTTGAATGGTGTCAAGTACCAATATCAAGAGGAGTTTGTAATCAACATTCTCAGAATGCAATCTATAGCCAAGGAAAATAGATCATTAAGGACAACATCAATTTTAACAACAGTGGGAAACAACGAAGGGAATCAAGCTCAAATGGATAAAGAGGGAGTTTAAACTCTATGACGATCAAAGCTCTTAATGCCCAAGCTAATCATTATGGTGGATGAGACACACTATGGCCGAAATATATGATGGCCCACCAATGCTAGAAGACAAATTCAAGATATAATTGTTGTCGTTGTTGCTCATCATCACAAAGGGAATAAATAGAAAGGTTGGTAAAGAAAAGGTCATGGGTTAGGTGGAAGGCCAAGATTCATATTAATCCTCAACAAATACTAGAATTGTACCCAAAGAGAGGGCTTTTGGCTCTTAAAGTATTGTACATTTCTAAAATATTTTGGATATACATTGTTAACTAAAATTGAGAAGCCATTCCTTGGAGCTTTGATGTACTATTGTTGAAACTGTTAATATTGAGAATCCCTCAGGGCCAACTTTTGATAAAGAGAAAAACTTGCATGTGTTGTTGTTTTGTTGCGAACTGTTTCAAGCAGAATGTATGTTGTTCACATGGGATATAAGGACACATTTGTTAATAGACTTTTCTGATGCAATCTATGTTCCTCTTGCAATATTGTTATTCTTTCTTATATTCTATGTCTTAAGCATATGAGTTCTTGATGTATGCATAAATACAATTTAGAATTTTCTAGTTATGTATGTGTATACATGTGTTTCTAACTTTGCACCTTCATGACAACTATTTGAGTGGGGTCTTAAGCAGAGTTTGGTTTCATTACAGTTCATTCACTTATGATAATTTTCTCATAGCTAGGATAGGATAGATTAGAAGTAAATTAGATCACCTTCACGCATTTACATAGTCTTCATCTACATCTTTCATTTTAATAACCATCCATCATTCACCTTCATTGGTGGACTGAGTCGTAACCAGTAAAACCAAAACCAGAAATAACTATTGAGCCAAAACCCGGATGGGTTCCCTATTCCAAATGGTGAGAGGTTTGATTGGGACTTCTAATCGGGGGTAACCTTTGTTGTTTACAAAGGAAAATTTTTCACCCGTCAACAATAGACCACTGTAGTACTTCAAAACCAGGTGTTGCTCAGATTCTCTGATACCCAACTTTGAGCACAAGGTATGAAAGATATTAGTGTACTCTAGCACTGTCAGGTCTCTCTCATGATGCAAGTTGTCCATCTCATTGTGCCTAGAGGCACATTCTACAACCCAGTATGGGGGAGATGTCTAATTCCTTTCGTGCTCAACCTAGATTTGACATGTGTCCATTTAAAAAAATATATATAATATTGACTAAATAAAAAGAAATGTAGGTTATAATGTAAAAATTTAAAAACAAAGAGAAATATATATATTTCGTTAAGTTTAATTAAAAATATTATGATACATGAATAATATCTCTTTGTCTTAGCTGTGCTATCTGAGATATGGGAAATACTAAGTGAGCTACAATTTATAAATGATTATAACTATAACAAGTATATTTTAAAATTTTAAAACTTATGTATTGTAATTTTATTTTTTTTCGTTTTTCAATATTATCGATATTTCTATATGTTTCTACTTTGTAGAAATGCACCCATGGATGCACTATTGTGGCAGCATTATCCATTGCCTAAAATTATATTCCTATGCATATTAGTAACTATGGAAATGCAAACCTATTGTTGATTCAGGAAATTGTAACCACGATGGGATTTCATTGTATGTGCATATTCAATATCTCTAAAACCTAATTGCATATTATATAAATTAACATGTTATAATTTCCAAGTTTTATATATTTAATATTATTTAAACCTAGAAAGATTTATTTATTTGGTATAAATGTCAAGTTTTATATATTTAATATTACTTAAACCTAGAAAGATTTATTTACCTATTATAATTGCCCATTTTCATATTTAATTTCACTGAAAGATTTATTCATATATATCTATAGTTCTGAGTCATGATGCCTATACCATATTTTAGATTTCATTTCATTTAACATGCAAACAAAATTAAGTAATAATTTTCACCTAAAAAATGATTCAATCAATGCACACTTAACTTCATATCTATCATGCACATTGGCACAATAGAGATCTTTATCACTAAAACAATAGCATCATAAATAGCATTATGTTTGAGGTTAGTAGCATAATGGGCATCCAATAATCTATCTATTTGATAAATAATCAATAATCTATCTATTATGATAAATAACAATCTATATGATATATTATATTCTGATCCATAGATTATTCTATATATGTCAGATCATATTTACACAGAATATTCGTACAAAAATCATTGTTTGATTTGGATGCCTTTTTAAATTAAAATCAATTAATAAACATAAAAGTCAACAATTGTGTTAATTAAATGAAGAGGTGCAATGTTTTATTATTAAAAAGACACATTGGTTCATTTGCTCTTTTACAAAAAGACACATTGTTTCAATATCATATACCTTTTGAGAGACTATATAAACAAAAAAAATGGTAAGAAGGAAAGTGTCTTTATGGTCTACATGAGAAGATCAAAAAAAGAAGTAGAGTCCGAGGAAGAAAGTTGAAGACACTCATGAAGTAAGGGTGGAAGGGAGGAGCAAGGGAGGATTGGTATCCTCTATAGATTGAAGTCTAAAAACAAGGATTTGGTGCTTCCTTGAGTTGGTGCTCTAAAAACAGGGAGTTGGTGCTTCCTAGAGTTGATGCTTTGAAACAAGAGAATTGGTGCTCTGAAACAAGAGATTGGTGTCTCCTTGAATTGGTGCTTAGAAAAAGAGATATTAGTGTCTCTCACACAGTTGTAACTTGTATCTTTCATAATTGTTATATTTAATTTTTGTATTCAGTGCATTCTTGTTAATTGATTGTTGTGATTAATAAGTTTAATAATTAATACATTATTAAATTATTGAAAAAGAATCAATACTGATTCCCCTCCCTCTCTTAGTATTGGCCAATATTTCAACATTTTTTACAAATTTTGTTGATTCATCTAGAAAACGTTAGTCTTTTTAATGACCACTGATGCATCGGAGTTTCGACTATATTCTCTTTGACATTTAAAGTTATTCATTTCCATTTTAGACAGGTAAGAAGCACTGTCAGACGTCCCCTTTTATCATCTTCTGTAATTATGTTGATGAAATGTACATTGAGCTTTTGGAATAGTCGGTAAACAAAACAATAGTTAAGGAATTTTCTTGAAAAGATAAAACATTATAAAATCCTTGAGGTGAAGAAATGAATTCATTTATGGCATGAATATTTATCACTTATTTGCTTCGAAAGATATATTTAAAATGCATTGTTCTATGTTACAACCAGTTCTGCGAAGTTCCATGAAAATATTTCTTATTATTTATATTTACTTCTCTTTTTGTTCATAGTGTAACCCCGAAATCGGTTGCCCAATCATTACTCTCAATGGAGCTATGTCATTCGTCCTTGGAACTTGATAAATAAGTGTTTCGAAGATGATAGGAGGATTTTTTTATGCCATTTGTGCTTATGCATAATGAACGCTTGTATCTCTGAAACTTTGTAGCAAGAATAAGTGGAACATTATTCATTAGAAGGGACCCGTCTATATTGATATCATAATCCAAAACTTGGCCTTTGTACATTCATTATTTCCACAAAGTGAAATAATTGTTGATGATTTACATATACTTATATGCATGTTATAACCCAATATAGAGATATCCTCGTTACCTTTGATGTGGCATGGAGTAATGCCTCAAAAAGAAACGTGATAAATACTTTATAATAATATGGAGAGAGTTATGAGATATATTTTGAAAAGTGATAATGTGAATATAATAATGATGAATGACCATATACATAAAATAGATATATTTTATCCTTTGGTATCGCATGATAAAATGCCAAAGTTGTAAACTCAAGGCATGGTATAATATTATATGGAGAGACTTATGAGATATATTTTGAAAAGTGATAATGTGAATATAATAATGAAGAATGACCATATAATAAAATAGATATATTTTATCCTTTGGTATCGCATGATAAAATGCCAAAGTTGTAAGCTCAAGGCATGGTATAATATTTTGGGATAAAGTCATAATAAAAATGTTTTAAAGAGAGGAATAATACTATAAGGTGTAATGTATAAGGGTTCAAGCATATTGTGTTAATGTGTAAAATAGTACACTGTGATTGACGCGAGGAGTGAGAAAAGAATCATATTTAGCAATAAGTTAAGTGCTATGATATTCTCATCAAGAACATTTTGTCAATTTTAACGAGGGTGGGAAAAACTTTGCGCAAGCAGTTTGATTTAAGTAAGATCTTGGCAACGCTTTTCCGGTTAGAAATTGATGACCAAAATTGTCATCAACGTCTCCCAACCAATAGATGTGCATCGCTTATAGTTGCAATCTTGAGTTACTCAAGTTTCATAGGACAACTAAAAATTATGTGGATTAAGGATCAAATGGCTAATGGTAATACTTTACAACAGGGGGAAGAAAAATGGAAATTTAAGTGATACATTTAATGGGACTCCATGGAGAAATTTATGGAAAGTGAGATGTATGAGGGGCTTTGGTCCTATTGATATAATAAACATGATACAAGATTACTAAAGCAGAAGAGAAGTAGACCAAAACACTTGGGTATGCATCATTATACAACAGGGGGAGGAAAAATGGAAATTCAAGTGATACATGTAATGGGACTTCATGGAGCAATTTACAGAAAGTGGGATGTTGTAATACCCTTATTTCCACCATCTTGTAAATGTAACTATAGTTTGTTAAGAGACCGTGGGAAGACTGATTATGTGTGGATGTTGGAATTGATGAACCTTTTTTTTATAGAAGACAATGTATATATTTTTGTTACTAAATATAATGGAAGTTGTTGCATAAATGTTGAAGGGGTTGCCAATGTAGATCATGATGCATGAGAGAGATGGTGAGGGGAACCAATTATGGTTGAGATGACCCCTACTAGAATAGTACTCTGCTGGATTGAAATTGTTCAGACCCAAATCAGTCCTCTGACCCAAAGAATTTAATTACCAGTAAAGCTAGTGGTTGGGAAGTATTCCTCAAGAGTCAATGAGGAGATGGGCAAAGTACCCATCTGGAAACTTCTTGATCTGACCCACGAAATTGGGAATTGGACCCATGAAATCCAGTTGAGGAAGGAAAGAAAAGGAAGGAAAATCGTGGGCAGAGGGGAGGAGGAAAGAGGAATGGGTCTGGTGACTATTTCTGAAGAGGGAGAGCATGTGCAGCTCTCTGGTTCTGAAGAGAACTGAGAACCGAATATGTTTATGGGTATAGAAATTGTTGGGAAGCGTTTTTATAATCAAGATGATAAACAAAGCTGCAGAAATATGGAGTGATTGAGTGAGTAATCATAGCAACCTCACTTGCTTGGTGAATAGAAAAGCAATCTGCCATAATTCCTGTAGGAGGAGGAGAGTGACCTCCGTCCCTGACTGTTGTTGAATAGAAGGAAGAATCTCTCTCAAGGCATCATGATCTAGCTAGGGGGTGGCCAGTGATAAATCCTTTCAGGAGTTGTTGTGCCTATGGTTGGGTGGAAAAGGGTACCCCTTTCAGCAGTTGCAACACTATCTGGTTTCTAGATAAGTATATATTTACTAAATCTTTGTAGTGTTAAGTTCAGAGAAAATTATAGACGGTGTTTTAGAGATATGTAAGTTTAATTTTTGACAAAAGTGGCTTGAGAAATTTAGGTAAAAGGAAGAGAATGTTTTAGTTGAAGCTCATTTGACTTATCTCTTTACTTTTTGACTACCTGTGTGTTAGAATTAGACTTTTGGGTGAGAACACTAATGTTGATTTAGCATTACAGTCCATTTTATGTTATAGTGGGGACAATTAAATAGTTATAACCTTTACAGGAAAGATCTGAAAGGAGAGAGATTGGTTTTCTGCATAATAGTGTTCTATTTTAGCTTGTCCTCAAGCCTTATTACAGAAAGCTTAAAGTATATTAGATCTAGGTTTGGACTTTAGGGAACAACCCAAACATTTAAAAATACAAAAGTCATTATAAATAGGCATTAAAGAAACAATTTTGGAATTAAACATGACATTTCCAACTTGAATTCAAAGTTCAGAAACCCTTTAGATTTCATTTGGGCATAAATAAACAATTATTCTAAACATGTGTTAAATTCCTATAAATTTGGGAAGAATCCCCATAATTGTGGTGGGCTATAATTTTGGGTAGAAATGTAAAATTTATTGTGGAGGAAATTCTTTCTCTTAGGACCAATTTCCTTAAATTTTGGTAAGAATGGTAAAACACAGTAATAAGGAAACAAATTTACTCATTTACCCATGAGGAGGGAGAGATATAATTATGTTTTTAATTTCCAGAATAGAGAGATTTCCTTGGATTGGGATTTTATTAAATCATTTTATAAAGACTGGAAAACTATATTTATTTTCCTTATTTTTTATGTATGAGCAAACAATTTTATTTAAATTCTCCAGGTAATAAAATTGTGCAGGGCTATGGAAATATATGTATATATATCTATATACATATGATTATCATTATTATTATTAGTAGTAGTAGTAGTATCCTTCTGGAAAACTGAGTATACGGTGCCATATTTCTCTTCTGAAAATGGAGGTTAAAGTTCCTGGAGAGTAAAAGGCCTGAGACCAAAAGAAAATATAACTTAATATTATTCTAATGTCAAAGCACACCAAGAAATAAACCATGACTAAATGCCTTAACCATATCGTGGTCTTTGAGACTTCGAGACTTCGAGGCTTTGGGATGTTTGAGGAGCGAAGAGTGTGTTGAAGAGCTGAAGGATCTGACCCAAAGATTCTCCCTCATTCCAATGTTAAATACAATATTGGAGATTTATTAGGCCTGGGTGCAATTCTCAAGGAAATGTATTACAATATAATATATTATAATAAAGTTCATTATAATATTCACACGTGGATGAAGCTAACCATGTTTCCCTTTAAATTATTAGATAATTTGTAACGCGTATATGTGGGACCCCTTCAGGACTTTGGGGCTTCAGGGCTTTGGGACTTCGACGCTTCTGGGACTCAGGACTTTGGGACTTCAATACTCTAGGATGTTTGGAGTGATAGAGTGTACAAGATAAAAGGGTCGAAGGCCCAAACCTACCTTTCCTGTTCCAATTTTTGCATAAATAATGATATAAACATTTAAGGTAATTAATTATATTATAATCTAATATAATTAATTATTTTTGTATCACTTCATAATATAAGTGGGACCCTCTCTGGAATGTTGACATTCGAGAGTTCTGGGTATGTTCATAAAAGCATGGAGAGGATTACAGTGAATTCTGGAGACTTGGGCGTTAATTGATATTAATAACCCTAAGTTCCCTTTGATATATTTAATTATATTATAATATAATTAAATAGGATTATATTATAATAAAATAAATTTAAAAAAAATATTTAGTAGCATGATTAGACTATAAGTTGATGTGATGGGGTATTGATATAATAACTAACACTAATCCAACCTGAAATATTGGATTTCCAAGGAAGAAGGGAAGAACCGGCTCGGTAATTTAGGCCAAATAAAAATGGAATTTACGGGGTTAATTATGTTGGACACACCGACCACACTGAGAGGTGGGGGTTGAATCAATGTAGGTATATTTTTACACTTCTTTTACAAAACACCTTAGTTAACAATCACCATTTACTCAATATTCATTACTTTCATTTAATACTAGTAGCAAACATCATCAGTAAATCATCACCACAAAGAACAAGGCACACAAGATATATGTATAAATTTATTTTGTATTACGGACTACAATCCTTAGGGTTTATCAACATCAAGTGAATAGAGCAAAAAATCCACAAGAGAACCAACTTCACTGCAAGACTCAACCTGCATATCTTAGCACCAACTGAGAAGAGGAATCCAATCCTCAAGTACACGACCCAACTTGTAGACATAGTCCAATCTGTCAACAGGTACAGGACCTATCAATAGTGTGTTGATGGGGCCTAAATCCCATGACTCAACAGCAAGAACCAAACCCACCACCGAGGCCCAATTAGACTCTACAACATTTGGAGTGGGATGGTTCTCCAGATCCTACGATCTGGCCAAAATATCGGTGAGATGTTTTTTGTGTTTTCTAGGGAAGGCTCTTCCTTAAGTTAAGATAGTTCTTCTCTGTATCTTCTCTTAGGTAGGATTGGTGCGAAAGATACAAGCCGGTATAAACCAACTTGAAAAATATAGGACAAAAGTTTAAACTATTGGGAAGGGGTCGAGTTTGGGATAACCCGCTACTCGAACATGTAGACAATGATCCTATGCCAAATGGCCTAGTATTAATACTTTAACCGAAAGAGCATCCAACTGTTGTCTGAGAAAACTACTTAACAGAAAGAAAACATATATGTAATCAAGATCAGGGTAAGAAAAATAATTTATCTACCAAGACATTCATCACATAGTTGAGGTGAACTAATTAGCATAAAGAGAGAAACACATATGCAATTAATATCACTATAAGCAAAATAATTCATCTACCAGGACATTCATCACATGGAAGCACAACGATTTACTTTTATCATCTAAAGCAAAGAACATCAAAACATTGCACCATATAAATTGACAACAGAATCAATTGCTCTTACTCATTTACTACAACATTCATGGAACAGCAAAGGAAGTAATTCTTCTCCAAATCCAATCACATACATTTGATGAAAACAAATAGCTCATCTCTGGTCCAGAAGGACTTCTTAATTCATAGCAGTCTCAAAATAATTATCAACAACCCAAAAGAATAGAGTTCTTACCTCAACCATCGACCCTTTGACCATCAGTCGATGTTCCTATTTATAATATAAAGTCTTAACAGTAATTAACGGTAAAATACAATTTGAGCTAATAAAAAATTGCCACGTGGCATCATCATCTAACAGTCTTTCAACAGTCCACCCGAGTTGTTTCTTGAAAAGGGTGGACTCTTTCATAATCAAACCATCTGATAAAGAGTTCTTCATAAGTGTTGGCCCATGGAAACCTGTGTTGTTCTATTGGAGCCACATAGATTCCCCTGATGTCTGTTGCGTGCGCCCGATAATTTGCGAGGATGAAGTTCAACTTATGAAGCATAGATCTGGATTTGATTGGATGTCCTGTGAATTGTTGTACTTGCCTGAGCTTTGTATCGGTGTCTTTGCACATTCTTCGGCCCATGACACATCTTGTTCGACACATAGCTTGATCATTCCGCTTAGGTCGATTAATATCGGGATGCTAAAATCGGGAGCTCGACATACTTCGTCGCTTCGGTGATTCTTTCAATTCTTCAGCGGGGTCACAGGATAGACTCTAGTCGGTGATCGGGAAGGTTCTTCCTGCAATTAAACAAAGTAGTTTAGCAATTAAGCAACCCATGCTCTGACATAAATAAACAAAATATCGACATGTACTTGTGCAGCTTGCTAGTCTCAATCGTTTTTAATACTTACGTGATCCCAAATGCTTCCTTTGAGTGACCTGTGAAGCCACCGCTCCTCTTTGGTATAAATGAACACCTCAGCATGTTGTAGTGTGGCTAATCAAGTACGATAGACATGAATGTATAATTATCACAGTAATTGCTTGACCTTTGGGAAAAGGGCGTCGAGGACAAAGTATACATGTGTGTGCTCCCAAGAGGTCAGATATCGTACAGAGAAGGTCATTAAATTCCTTTAGAACCCGTACCACCAAGCATGCCAAGCGTCATTTATAAATAACGGAGGTTCGAAAGTTCAAAAGGATCGAAAGGATCGCACTGCACACTTTCCTGCAACCCCGATCAACGACGCTTTCATGTTCTGGATCGCATCCGTTGATTAGTTGTGGCATGCTGAATTTTTTCAAACATCATGTCACGAGGTGCAGGAATTATGTTGGTGAGCCTAGTGTCACTCTTTGATTTCCCTATAAATCCAGGAACCTTGCGAGCAATCCTTCTTATATGCCAAGCTCATATTCCCTGGGGATCTGGTTCGTAAGTTCATCTTGGTGACATCTAGTTGAGTAATCCTTTTCCATCTACGGATGCCTTGAGTCTCTTACACTTTTACGATTTTGGGATCTCCTTCAAACATGGGATAAGGTCTACGAGGCAACCGGAGTGCAAGGTCTCAGCCTCAGCACACCTGGGACTCCTTCCTGTGGGCTTCGAGAGGTACAGCTATATGCCTGGAGGCAGCGTCAGTGTCCAAACACGGGCTTGGGGTGGTCACAGATACATCCGGGAGAAATAAGTTGGAGACTGTGCCTTCTCTAGGAAAAAAACCGCGGAGAAGAGAAAGGCCTGAGAAGAAAACTCAAGAAGGAGAGGGAGACTTCCCCAAGGTTGAACTGAGTGCACGTCCAACCCTCGAGGAGTCTGTAATGATTACCGATCATTTAGAGTTTGTCAGGACCGCTGGCAAAGGAAGCAAAAGAAGAAAGGGGAGGGAAAAAGAGCTGTGTGCTTCCGTCGAAAATTTTACTCAGCAACTAGAACAGGCTCAATTTGCAATAGCCGAGATTTACCAAGAGAATAGGGAACTGCGACATCAGTTGGCGGAAAAAACCCAGAGGATATTGCCACCGCAAGGTCACGTGGGGAGCACCATTTGGATATAGAGACAACTTCAAGAAGCACAAGACATGATCATGGAGTTATGCAAGGCACAGTGGATGGCGGTGACAACGGAGCATAAGACACCACAAAGTGCAAAAGACAACCTGAGAGAGGACCAAATCATAGGAGATACATATTTAGTGAGTTCTCACCCTGCGTTCTTGGAAGTGTGGCTTAACACCTCTTTGTCTTTATTCTTTGTAAAATTTTGTAATCTCATGGCGACCGGGCAGGTTAGTCGAGTCGTCGGGGTTGTCTATTCGTATGTAAACCAAGCCTGGCAGAGGTTTTTGATTGTATATAAAGAAAAAGTTTAAAAGTATCATGTTGTGAATCAAACGTGTATTCTTCTTTAAATATTTTGCGTAAAATATTAGATCTTTTGGAATCATTGTTATTACGTCGTGAGTTTGTTAATGCTTTTCTTTGTAAAAATTTGATATCAATTACTACTTCCGCGTAATTATCAACTTTGGTTATTAAAAGAAAATAATAATCATGAAAGATATTCGACTAGTGGATAAATGTCATGCTTGGAATTTCACTTGTACCGAGATTTTTTTTTGAGAAAAGAATAGAGGTCACAACTGCCGATATCGAGAGTCGTTGGAGTGATTAATTAGTTCCCCCTCGTTGATACCGAACTTGTTTCGGGAGTTCAGCGATCGACAATGTTGCTTTTATCTATGTGTGATGCTTACAATTGCATTTTTCTGCCGAAGCCGAAAGGATCGGCCTTCGGCGAAATATTTTTGGAGGCTATATGCATAAAAGAGATACTCTTATCGGCCAACGTCGAAGAATGTCGGCACTCGGCTATTTTGACTTCCCATACAATTTTCTCTACCTTAATCTTTCACCGATGCTGAACTTCTCAAGTAAGCCGGGATAAATTTGGTTTGTTGGTTCCTTGATCAGTGGTGGTGTTTCTCAAGATGGTTCTTGATATGCTCAATAAAAACTTGGATATGAAACATATAATATAAGAAGGTTATCAGGCTCAAACCACAGTGAAAACAATCAAAGGTAGAAAACAAGGTGGTACCCAAAAGGAAGTGGTCACAGAACTTTTAGGGTGTGTTGAGCACTCAACAAATGGCGATTCATTGGGCAAACACAGAACCTTTGTCCCATAAAATAGATATCTTCGGTCCTTCTTTTATTCATGCCAACTGGAATATATATATATTGTTGTCATTATTGGAAGTATTGTTTTAGGGCTTGGCCATTTACTGGGAGGGCATCAGGTTCCCCTCTCATATTTTGCAAACGATAAGTACCTACCCCAATCTTCTCAGCCACCTGAAAAGGTTCAAGCCATAGGCTCTGAAACTTGGAATGCTTCCCTTTGGGTTCATTTACCTTATCCCACTTTAAAACTATGTCTCCTACTTCAAAATTCTTTTCTTTAGCCTTATGCTTATCGAACCATCTTTTCACTATCTACTGATGGGCTAAAAATTTAGACTTATCCCTTTCCCTCTCTTCCTCCAGCATGAGCAGAGTATTGATTCTTTGTTTCATGGTTGAGGATTTATCATCATTAGAATCTTGGGCCAATTGGAGAGATGGAAGATAAATCCCATTCGGGAGAATGGCTTCTTGTCTTTAGACCAGGAAGTATGGGGAATTCCATATAGCTTCTTTGGGTGTGACCCTATCAACCCATAGGGCATTATGGAGTTGGTTATGCCAGTTTCTATGGTTATCCGCAACCATCTTCTTTAATATCCTCACCAGATTCTTATTGGTTGACTCTGCCACACCGTTTCCCTGAGGGTAATAATTTGCAGAGTACTTGATTATAATTCCTTTGTCTAGAGAAAATTTTGTCAATAGGGTAGAGGAGAAGTAGGTTGCATTATCAAAGACCAGAACAGAAGGAATTCGAAACCTTGTAATTAGTTGTTTTTCTATAATTTGGATGAATATTTTCTCATTTACATGGCTCAGAGGAATGGCCTCTGCCCACTTTGTGAAATAGTCGGTGGCAGTAAGAATATACTTGTGCAATTTTGAAGAGTTGGGCATAATTTATCCTCTGATATCCAACCCCCACTGCTTAAAAGGTCTCAATATGGTTATAGGCTGAAGTGGGATCTCTACCCTTCTCTCCTTGCCATCACTTATCTGACAAGTCTTACAATTCCTAGCGTAAGCATGAACATCTTTGAACAAAGTGGGCCAATAATAGCAAGCTCTCAGAACCTTATGAGTGGTGGTGTTTCCTAAAAAATTTCCCTCAGTGGGGCCATCTTGGAGTTCTTTCATCACTTTATCGGCGTCTTCACGTTCAAGACATCTCAGTAATACCCCTTCATAGTTGATCCAGAAGAGTACCGAATTTATGAGGCAATATTGTGCAGAATTTAATCGGAGGGCTCTCCTTTCTCTGGGGTTGAGTTTTTCGAGACAAGTCCCGTGATGTAATAGGTGAGCCAAATCCTTGTACTAGGAGTCCAGTCCTGGGGAAATGTATGCTGCTTCACCACACCACAGTGTTATTTCATTATCCTACCCTGGATCTTCGTTTGCTTGATATTGAGCTTCGACTACGAGCTTGCACAAACCTTGTCCCTTTACTAACTTGGCAGGTTTTATATCTAGATCAAATTCCTGGACTACCACCATCCAGTTCCCTCTTCTTTCTCCCATTTCTTGTTGGGTAAACAAGGATCGAACTACGGGGTGTGGCACAATCACCTTAGTGTGATTCTTGAGGATGTACGACCTGAAATGATTTACTGCTTTATAGACCGCATAGGCCTTCTTGTCTATGAGGAGGTAATTGAGCTCAACTCCTTGAAGGTTTGACACCGGGGCTTCATTGTTTTCGTCATCCTTCTGAGTCAAAACCGCAACTAGCGACTGGTCAGAGGCAAAAGTATAAAGGTTAAAGTCTCTATTGAAATCGGGGCTTCGCAATACCAGGGCCCGGGATATGGCAACTTTGATATTGTTGAAAGCTTATTTTCGTTCATCATCCCACTTAAACTCAGAATTTTTGCAAATCATTTTTTGTAAGGGTTTGATGATTTCTGCGAAGACGGAGGTGAATTTCCTTACAAAATTAATTTTCCCAAAAAAAGACTGCATAACTTTCTTATTATGGGGTAGCGGGAGTTGAGCTATGGATTTAATCCTTTCGGGGTCTATGTGAATTGCCGCTTGAGATATAATATGACCTAGAAACTTACCTTCTTCAACACCGAAGATAGTCTTCTTAGGATTGAGTGATATACCATATTTTCAGCATCTTTCAAAAATATGAGTTAAGTGTTGGATGTGTTCCTCTCTATTCTTGGAATACACTGTTATGTCATCTAAATACACTACCACACACTTACCTATAAGTCCCCGAAACACCAATTCCATTTCCCTTTGAAAGGTCGCTCCTGCGTTAATCAAGCTGAAAGGCATGCGTTTATAAGCGAAGGTTCCCCATTTGTTCTGGAAGGTAGTTTTTAATCGGTCTTCCTCTGAAACCAACACTTGGTTGTATCCTAAGAAACCATATAGAAGGGAGGAAATTTCCGATCCTAACATGGTCTGTAGGAGTTTCTCCATTGGGGGGATGGGATAATTGTCCTTCTTTGAAGCTCTGTTGAGATTCTGAAAGTCTACGCATAATCAGATTTCTCCTGACTTTTTTCTTACTGGAACAAGGTTTTCCACCCAGGCGGAATGTCTAACTTGGAAAATTATCTTTGCATCTAAAAGCTTCCTTCACTCTTGATACATTAGGGGTTCCAAGGATGGGTGGTACTTTCGGAGCTTCTGTTGAAAAGGTTTGACTTCAGGTTTCAATGGGATGGTGTGTTGAATGATGCGGGTATCATACATTTTCAAATCTTTATAAGACCAGGAAAACACATCCTGGTATTGTCTGAATAATTTGAGGTGGGCTTTCCTCTCCTCTTTAGATATCGTTTTGAAGAGATTTGCATACTTTGGGTTGTCTGGGGTTCCAAGATTTACAGTTTCATGGAGGGGGCAGGAGCTACCAGTCTTCGCGTTTTTAGGTCCTTTGAATCGTTCCTTTAGATCAAACAACTTCTCTAGATTTGCTATCCATTTTGGAATTGTGTGAGCCTTTGGTTTATCCGCATGTTGACCCTCCCGAGGACTGGTTTCCGTTAGTTTCTCTTGGAATTATTCATCGTCAATAGCGAGGTCTTTGAAGTTGTCTTGATTAGTCAAGAAGCTTATGATATTTTCATCCCCCTCAAAGAATTTCCAATTAGAGATATTGTTAGGTACCGATGGCCTGTAGAGCAGTTATACAGTGAATCGGGAGGCTTCGTAATCTTCTAAAGGTGAGATTCTTGAAGAAGCAGTGGCTAAGGAGTCAGCAAGGATGTTCTTCGCTCTGGGGATCGCAGTGATATTGAAAGCTTCAAAGCATTCTATCAGCCTCTGCACCTCCTGCTAGTAGTTCTTATGATGAGGGGAGTTGTAGTGTATAGTGTTTATCGCTTGTCTAATAATGATTTATGAGTCTCCGAACACCTTTAATTCCTTGGAATTAAGATCTATGGCTTTCTTTAACCATTGTACCAGAGCCTCATACTCGGTAGTGTTGTTGGTGCACTTGAATTCTAGTCTACAAGACAAGAAATGGAGTTTACCCTTTTGATCAATGAGGATGCACCCTACTCCCAAACACTCTTGTGACTTGGATCCATCAAAATAAAGGGTCCAAATTTGTGAACGATGATTTCCATTCCAATCACTGTTCCGCTTTTCGATCTTTTCTTCTGGAAGACCTAACACTAGGTCTTGACAAAAGAGGGAATATTCCATTGGCATTGGGAATTCTTCTTGAAATGTTATTTCATATTTTTGAGTAAGAGAAACATCGGACAGGAGAGGAGAAAAATTGCCAAAGTGAGAATCACAAGAATAGTTCCCTAATATGGGAAAATCGATAGAGGTTGGTTCGTTCGAGGTTTCCAGGTCAATGATCGTATGTTTCAGATATATTTCCCTATCAATTTTGATCATGTTATTGTATCCCTTCAGCAGTAGCCAAAGGTGTGCATAGTCTGTATTGAAGTATCTGTTTAGTTTCTCAGACCAATATCGGCTCAATAATAGCCCATATGCCTCCGGGATATCCACCACAATGATGTCAATCACCTTATTGAAATTAGGATGAGTGGTTATCCTGATCATCACATCTTTGAGTTCCCCCATGACCTTGACCTTAGTCCTGTCTAGTTGTATGACATGCTTATCACTTTTTAGAGGGACAACACCTAATTTGTTACAAATGGCCAAGGGCATGACATTGGAAGATGCCCCAGAGTCTACCAGACAATTGTGGAGATTCATGTTAAATACTTTGAACGTTAAAAGGAAAGGTGGTACAAAAGGTCTCTCCTTCCTGCCTTCTGAGTAGGTGTTTATTGTTGGTTTGCTTGCCAAATCCATAGGGGGCAGATTCTTCTCCAAACCATCTTCGGTGTTCGGATTTTCTACCGAACTTAGAGCTTGCAACAGAAGGTCTTTCTGCTGAGGGATTCTACATATGTCCATAACTGATACATTAGCTTTCATCTTCTTCAAATCTTCTACTACATTGTAATCTAATTTAGGAGAATCATGAGTATGGATACTTATAGGCTTTTTACCGACAGCAAAATTCATTATCGGGTGATCGGGAGTTAATTTACTTTGTGAGGCACGGGTGGCATCGATATCTTTTGGGCCGAGTTGACCCTTACTACGTGTCTATACCACCGATATCTCTGCAGCTGGTGCCTAAGGTTTAAACAGATCATCCGAAGATGCAATCACGTCGGGATCCCATATCAACATGGTCATGTCTTGTGGTGGGTCAGCCTCTTCCTATTCGGCAATGTTAAAGGCCAAACTGCTGGATGGTTCGGTCAGAGAGACTTCGCCCAGAAAATGATCGGCCATTAAATTCATGGCATGGACCCATTGAGGAAATTCCCTTTCTGAGTGGTTCTCTTGGTGGTAAGTACAGAAAGAATCAGACACGACATTCCCTAGGTCAATGTTTAGGTTGGCTAGGGGAGGTTCAATTTCTTTGAAAGGATGGTTTCCTTTAAAGAAAATCTTATAGGGTCTTTGGCCTTGGTTCCCCTCACCCGCATTTATTTTCATATCTATAATATCATTTGATAGTTTCTTAACCATTCATTGTATATCTTCTATGTCTCCATTACCCTTATCGGGAGTTGTTTCAGTCGACTTCCTCGACAGTCTAGTCAAGAGGAGTCCTCTCCTGGGAGGGGGTTGGCTTTATTTTCTCGCTAGAGATGCCTGGCATTCTTTACACCCTTTCATCTGGAACTCTATCATCTTGGCCTCTTCAAAATTATTCGTGAGGGTTTTCTTAGCATCTCTTTTAACGAACATGGAAATAGAGGACGAAAGCGTGTTGGCATAAACCTCAATTTGCAACTCTTGAGCCGGTTTCGTCGCGGGCTGAAATTTTTTTAGGATAGTCGTGAATCTTTGATTGAAATCTTTGACCCTTTCCTTTGGGGTCATGGTGGCTACGAATAATTCAGCCATAAGGGCTCCCGTGGTAGTTTCTTCGGAAAATTTGTCTAGGAAATCCTTTTGGAACTTAGTCCAGTTGGTTATGGATCCTATTGGCAAGTTAAAATACCAAGTGGAAGTCGAGTTCTCAAACGTGTAGTAGAAAAGTCTTCATACCACGTCTTCATGTTGAATGTTCATAAGCCTGATCGCGAGTATGAACTTCTTGATATGATCTTCGGGCAATCCTGAGGTTTCAGGATCATACCTAGGGAGCAACTTTTCTGGGTGTCGAGGGAGATTATGTACTCATCCAGGGATGGCCACGACGTCCCCAGCCAACCAAGGTTGGTTTTCTTGAAGTGGAACTTCTCTCTCCTCCTCATGATCATTGTTCTCTTTCATATATTCGGAGTCAGAGTCGGGCTCTTCCTCTTCCGAAAGATCATTAGGTTCGGAGATGTCATTGGCTGGCATCTCGGGTATGAGGTCAGGAGTTTCTTGGATTTCAATGATCGCGAAATCTATTAAGTCTTCGACGGAGTGTACGAAAACTTCGTCAGGAGTGTTGACTACTAGTTTGCTTTGTTTTTTTCTTTGAGGGAGGATGGGGGTGAAGGGAAACCCGCCGATTTGTTGGGCGTACGCTCTGGCAATCCTTCTAAAATGATTCACTTCCTCGTGAGGGATGACGTAAGGTATTTCAAGGTGAAGATATCCTTCCTCAGAGTGGGGTGATTTATCTGCTTCGAGAGTAATTGATAAAGGTGGGTTGTCTATTGGATGACTATCCCTACATGTGGGCCGCTACGAATCTATAGTCTGTTCGAAATATCATATAACTTACATATTCAGCCATTCATTCTTAGGCCCTCCTTCTAGCGCCAATTCTATTGATGGGGCCTAAATCCCTTGACTCAACAGAAGAAACCAAACCCACCATCGAGGCCCAATTAGTCTCTGCAGCGTTTGGAGTGGGATGGTTCTCTAGATCCTATGATCTGGCCAAAATATCAGTGAGTTTTTTTTTGTGTTTTCTAGGGAAGGCTCTTCCTTAAGTTAAGATAGTTCTTCTCTGTATCTTCTCTTAGGTAGCACTGGTGCGAAAGATGCAAGCTGGTATAAACCAACTTGAAAAATATAGGACAAAAGCTTAAACTATTGGGAAGGGGTCGAGTTTGGGATAACCCGCTACTCGAACATGCAGACAACGATCCTATGCCAAATGGCCTAGTATTAATACTTTAACCGAAAGAGCATCCAACTGTTGTCTGAGAAAACTACTTAACATAAAGAAAACATATATGTAATCAAGATCAGGGTAAGAAAAATAATTTATCTACCAAGACATTCATCACATAGTTGAGGTGAACTAATTAGAATAAAGAGAGAAACACATATGCAATCAATATCACGGTAAGCAAAATAATTCATCTACCAAAACATTCATCACATGGAAGCACAACGATTTACTTTTATCATCTAAAGCAAAGAACAACAAAACATTGCACCAGATAACTTGACAACATAATCAATTGCTCTTACTCATTTACTACAACATTCATGGAACAGGAAAGGAAGTAATTATCCTCCAACTCCAATCACATACATCTGATGAAAAAAAATAGCTCGCCTTTGGTCCAGAAGGACTTCTTAATTCGTAGCAGTTTCAAAATAATTATCAACATCCCAAAAGAAGAGACTTCTTACAACAACCATCGACCCTTTGACCATCAGTCGATGTTCCTATTTATAATATAAATTCTTAACAATAATTAGCGGTAAAATACAATTTGAGCTAATAAAAAATTGCCACGTGGTATCATCATCTAACAGTCTTTCAACAGTCCACCCGAGTTGTTTCTTGAAAAGGGTGGACTCTTTCATAATCAGACCATCTGATAAAGAGTTATTCACAGGTGTTGGCCCATGGAAACCTGTGTTGTTCCATTGGAGCCGCATAGATTCCCCTAATGTCTGTTGCGTGCACCCGATACTTTGCGAGGATGAAGTTCAACTTCTAAAGCATATCTCTGGCTTTGATTGGATTTCCTGCAAACTGACGTACTTTTCCAGGCTTTTCATTGGTGACTTTTTCACATTCTTCGGCCCATGACGCATCTTGTTCTACGCACATCTTGATCATTCCACTTAGGTCGATTAATATCGAGATGCCGAAATCGGGAGCTCGACATACTTTGTCGCTTCAGTGATTCTTTCAATTCTTCAGCGGGGTCACAGGATAGACTCTAGTCAGTGATCAGGAAGGTTCTTCCTGCAATTAAAAATAAGTAGTTTAGCAATTAAGCAACCCATGATCTGACATAAATAAACAAAAGATCAAGATGTACCTGTGCAGCTTGCTAGTCTCAGTCATTTTTAATACTTACATGATCCCAAACGCTTCCTTTGAGTGACCTATGAAGTCGCTGCTCCTCTTTGTTATAAATTAACACCTCAACATGTTGTAGTGTGGCTAATCAAGTACGATAGACATGAATGTATAATTATCACATTAATTTCTTGACCTTTGAGAAAAGGGCATCGAGGAGGAATTATGTGCATGTGTTCTCCCGAGAGGTCGGATATCATACAGAGAAGGTCGTTAAATGCCTTCAGAACCTGTACCACCAAGCATGCCAAATGTCATTTATAAATAACAAAGGTTCGAAAGTTCAAAAGGATCGAAAGGATCACACTGCACACTTTCCTGTAACCCCGATCAACAACACTTTCATGTTCTGGATCACATCCATTGATTAGTTGTGGCATGCCAAATTTTTTCAAACATCATGTCATGAGGCGCGGGCATTATGTTGGTGAGCCTAGTGTCTCTCTCTGATTTCCCTATAAATCCAGGATCTTTGCGAGCAATCCTTGTTATATGCCAGGCTCATATTCCCTGGGGATATGATTTGGTAAGTTCATCTTGGTGACGTCCATTTGAGTAATCCTTTGCCATCTATGGACGCCTTGAGTCTCTTACGCTTTTGCGATTATGGGATCTCCTTCAAACACGGGAAGAGGTCTATGAGGCGGACGGAGTGCGAGGTCTCAGCCTCAGTGCACCTGGGACGCCTTCCTGTGGGCTTTGGGAGGTACAACTATATGCCCAAAGGTAGCGTCAGCGTCCAAACACGGGCTTGGGGTGGTCGCAGATATGTTCGGGAGAAATAAGTTGGAGACTGTGCCTTCTCCGAGACCGAAACCGCAGAGAAGAGGAAGGCCTAAGAAGAAAACTCGTGAAGGAGAGGGGGACCTCCCCAAGGCCAAATTGAGTGCACGTCCAACCCTCGAGGAGTTTGTAATGCTTACCGATTGTTCGGAGTTGGTCGGGACCACTGAAAAAGGAGGCAGAAGAAGAAAGGGGAAGGTAGAAGAGCCGGATGCTTCCGTCAAAAATTTCACTCAGCAACTAGAACAAGCCCAATTTGCAATAGCCGAGCTTTACCAAGAGAATAGGGAACTGCGATGTCAGTTGTCGACAAAGACCTAGAGGATACCGCCTCGACAAGGTTGTGTGGGGAGCACCATTTGGCTACAGAGACAACTTCGAGAAGCACAAGACACGATCGTGGAGTTACACAAGGTGCAATGGATGGCGACGACAACGAAGCATAAGACACCACAAAGCGCGAAAGACAACCTGAGAGAGGACCAAAGCATAGGAGATACATAGTTAGCGGGTTCTCTCCCTGCATTCCTAGAAGTGTGGCTTAACACCTCTTTGTCTTTCTTCTTTGTAAAATTTTGTAATCTCACTGTGACTGGGCAGGTTAGCCAAGTCATCGGGGTTGTCTATTCATATGTAAACCAAGCCTGGCGGAGGTTTTTGATTGTATATAAAGAAAAAGTTTAAAAGCATCATGTTGTGAATCAAACATGTATTCTTCTTTAAATATGTTGTCTAAAATATTAGATATTTTGGAATCATTGTTATTATGTCATGAGTTTGTTAATGCTTTTCTTTGTAAAAATTTGATATCAATTACTACTTCCGCGTAATTATTGACTTTGGTTATTAACAAAAAAAAAATTAATCATGAAAGATATTCGGCTAGTGGATAAAACTCATGATTGGAATTTCACTTGTACCAAGAGTTTCTTTTTAGAAAATACTAGAGGTCACAGCTGCCGATACCGAGAGTCGTTGGAGTGATTAATTAGTTCCCCCTCGCCAATACCGAACTTGTTTCGGGAGTTCAGCGGTTGGCAATGTTTCTTTTATCTATGTGCGTCTCTTACAATCAGACTTTTCTGCCGAAGCCGAAAGGATTGGCCTTCGGCGAAATATTTTTCGGAGGCTATATGCGTAAAAGATATACTCTTATCGGCCAACGCCGAAGAATGTCGACACTTGGCTGTTTTGACTTCCCATACAATTTTCTCTACCTTAATCATTCACCGATGCCAAACTTCTCAAGTAAGCTGGGAGAACTTCGGGTCGCTAGTTCCTTGATCAGTGGTGGTGTTTCTCAAGATGGTTCTTGATATGCTCAAGAGAAACTTGGATATGAAACATATAAGATAAGAAGGTTATCAGGCTCAAACCACGGTGAAAACAATCAAAGGTAGAAAACAAGGTGGTACCCAAAAGGAAGTGGTCACAGAACTTTTAGGGTGTGTTGAGCACTCAACATAGTGCAACCCACATATGTACACGACCTGTCAATAGTGCAACCCACATATGTACACGACATGTCAATAGTGCAACATGCATATGTACACGCTCTTTCTTTTGTCAGCCTGCATACACCTTCAAAAACTAGGGTTTTTAAAACTTCATAACTTCTTCCCTTTAGACTCTTCATGTCTTTGTCACATTAGTCACTACAATCAAATTGTCACTGCTCTTCCTATACCATAATCAATCACACACATATCTATTCCATCCAACAACCTATGCATGTTCCTCATGCTTACACAATTACAATTCATGGACATCTCTTCAATTAGAACTGAAATGAACTACTCAACCAACCAATTGCCATATTTAGACATCAATATAACCATACAAAGAATGCATCAAGCATTCACCATACCAGGAGAAATTATAAACATCAATATAATATGAACCCATACTAGAACCTCTATAGTAGATCTGAACTTGTAGGATGATGATCTGGAATTTGTTTTAGACTTCAAGAACTGGCACCAACACTTACTCAAGCTTCCATGACTCTTCCCACATGTACGCGACCTTTCCTTTCTTCAGAATACATATGTACGCACCCTGGCTTTCTTCAGCCCACGTATGTATGCACCTTGGCTCATTGCAGTCCATGTACTACTTCAGAAAACTAGGGTTTTATGAACCCCTGAAACTTTTGTCGTCAAAACCTCAAATTTACAGAACTTCTGATGCATCCATGAGTACCTACAATGATTCTTCCACTAGAATAGATCTTCAATATACTCAAGAAGATTACACACATAAGAGACCCTTTATCTATTATTTGTACTTCTCCAAGTAGCTTCCTCATCTAACAAACTCTAACCAATTTCCTTCTTTTAGGGGCTAACCCACTTCTAACCACTTGTCCACTTATAACTACTTTCTCCACAAATAGTAACTTCTCCACATCTAGTTGCAACTAATTTATATTTAATTGTTTTCTTGTTGCAACCACTTAACCCATGACTAACTACTTTGACTTTTCAACATCTTCTAGGAGCATTTAGAATAATTTGAATTATTTGACCTTCTTGACTTCTTTGACCTTCTAGGGGCTTCTAGACAACACATGAGGGTTCTCCAACTTCACAAAGCCATAACTTTCAAACCATGAGGAGTTATGTGACGATCCACATATCACCGGAAATGGAATGATGAGCACTATCCATATAGACTAGTCTCACTTACAAATTCATTGATATTCATTACAATATTCCACAATCAATCCTTGGGTTTCTTAACCACGCATCTAGAATGACTCAACCACTTAACCATTTAGACTTCACAAAGCATCTTCCTATGAGGGATTTCACCATAAGGGGACCACTTTGGAATTCTTCCATTTGGTACTTCCTATAAGCCATGACAAGACAACAATGACCAACCTTTACATTATCCCGTCTATACATCAATCCATGACAACACATCACTATGACACCACTTGACATCAATTACATCAATCCTTTGACATCAATTACATCCATGACCACATGATCCAACAATCAATACATCAATGATATTACTATGAAAATACTTAACATCAATGACAACACAATGCAACAAATTAATATTAATAAAGATTTACTATCCCTAATGGGGATTAAATAAATTATTAATAAAGAGCGGGATTTTATTATGATAATGATTAATTAAGTTAATAGTGTTGGATTACTGAGAGGGGCGGTGAATCAGTGATAGCGTAATTATAATCCTTTTTCTTCAAATGTTATATCAATGTAGAATTATCATCCAATAATGAGCAGTAAGAAATAAACAATCACACACATACACAGTACACCCATGTTTTAATTGGAAACCCAAATCGGGAGAAAACCACAAAATGATTTTTCTTATATGTCTTGAAGAATTACATTCATTGGAAGCACCAACTTCATTTGTTTTCCAGCTGCAACTAGAAGGAGGGTCCAACCCCCTAGTTTCTCAGGCTACAACCTGAGGGAAGCTCCAACTCCCCAATTCTCTGACTACAACCAGAAGGAGGCTACAACCCCCTATATTCTTTGGCTACAACCAGAAGGTGGCTATAACCACCTGCCCTTGCCCCATCCAACCTCCCTGAAGTAGAAGTAGAATGATGGAACCACTGTCACACTATCACTGTGAGATATATCTTTGTAAACCTGTACCAATAAATCTAAACCATGCATCAACTTGTACCTCAACCTGTAATCAACCTATACCATAAAAAAGTGCATAAACCATGCACCAACCTGTACCATAAACAAGTGCATCAACCGTGCACCAACCTGTACCAAACAACCTGTAATCAACCTGTTCCATAAACAAGAGCATCAACCATGCACCAACCTGTACCAAACAACCTGTAATCAACCTGTACCATAAACAAGTGCATCAACCATGCACCAACCTATACCAAACAAATCAACCTGTACCATAAAAAAGTGCATCCAACCATGTACCAAGTATGTACCAATCATGTGTCAACTACTCATCAACTATGACTCATCAATATGTACCAACTGTTAACGATAAAAAATGCACTGGCATTTTTTTGCAAGAATGATGCCTAATCTTGTATGGAACATTTGACTAGCTTCCTGGGCTCCAAATGCAGATTTGAAAACACCATTGGAAAGCTTCGGATTTGTAGATGTCGATTGACTATTAAAGAATGCAAAATGAACTCTCCATGACTGAGAAATTTGATTTTTCCCAAGGCAGTTTATTTCTGGAAAACCTTCATTTTCGTTGGTTTAGGCGAACAGGGCGACTGTTCATTAACCACCAAAAGCAGTGCTTTCGGTAGTTAATCCACTCAGAAGTCTTCTATGTTAACTATAGAAAGCCTGTAATGACCAGAATACTTTAAATTTCACCCAGATCAGGAATTTTCGAATCAAAATGAGATGAAACCTCTTGGAATAGACAGGTGGTGAATTATCAAGTCATATCCAATGGTTACTTTGATGGATAAGGCAAAGAAGAGGTGTTGTAATCAATTTTGGTACATTTTTCAAAGGCAAAAATATAGGGATTTTGGCACACCTCAGCAAATTCAAATTTTATCTCTTGGAAGAGTCATCAATCAGCCTTGGGAGGCTATCCTACACTACATCAGCACTCAACAAGAGAGGAAGACCATGAAATCTGGGATTGACTTCATTTTTGGGGATCATCCCACATCTTTTGCAACTAGATTTTGATTTACTATCTTTAGCATATTTGATCCATAT